>CM059276.1:23080787-23090787 GCA_030347295.1 Setipinna tenuifilis
CAACGACTACTAGAGAGTGAATCCCACACCAAGATAAGAGCAAAGATAACTGGAAAAATATTTTGTCTTGTTCACTTGCTCAGCACAGGCACAGACAATACAGTACACTAGTTTCACAAGCAGCCCAAAAAAAAAAAAGATTTCTCTGTCTCTTGCCATTTTCCAAGACTACTCGAGAGTCTTTAAGGCGAGAATGAATCTCTGAATACATTTACATACAGATTATGCCACATTGGCAAATGGTTAATGTCACTGGGAATCCATTATGCGAGTCATCATTCATATTGTGTGGTAAAAGAAAGAAAGAAAAAAAAACAAGGTTGCTGTACCTCATCAGATAACCTTGACTTCTAACCCCATATCCCACATTCTCTCTTCTCACTGTATGCAAGAAGATTATCATCAATGGTCATGTTGACAACACTCATATTTTTCAAATGCATGAACATGTGGACAAAAAATATTATACATGATATATTACATATATAAGTTGCAACAAAAAAATTCTAAATGTAAAATGGGCCATTTTGAAGGGGTCTACGAGTTACTATTATTTTGCTATTTGGTTGCTACAATTGGACTTATTTTCATTTCTTGAATTTTTTAAGATGATTTTCATTATTTAATTAAACTTTTTATTTTAACACTTATGACCATCTTTGTTTTTACCATATCCTGTAGTTTAAAGGCAAAACACACTACAAGCAGAAAGAGAGAGAGAAATAGAGGGAGATACAGAGAGTGAGAGTAAGGAGAGTAAGATAGTAAGAGATTTGGGAAGAGTAAGTGAGTATAAAGAAAATTGAAGACAGAGAAAGAGAGAGAGACAGATAGAGAGAGATAGAAAGTGAAGGGGAGTAGAAAGGATTGCAGAGAGTAACTGAAAATAAAGAAAGAGAAAGAGAAAGAAAAAGAGAAAAGAGAAGTGGGAGAGAGGTCAGGAGGGAGGAGGTCGAGCCCCATAAGCAAGTGTGTGTCAGCCCCAGCTGAGCAGACATTTTGTTGACACGCTGATAGGGATTTAAGCAGTGGGTGGGGAGGCGGCCGAGGCGGCCCAGAGAATGAGGGGAGCGGGCGGCTTGCGGGGACCGAGCAGGGGCTCACAAAAGTGCCGTTACTAAGCTTGATTTCAGCGCGAGCTGAGACGATTAGGCCTGGGAGCGGCTGGGAGAAAGGGTGTGTGTGTGTCCGTGCGTGTGTGTGTGTGTGTAGAGAGAAGGGGGGGGGGGGGTCGGGCACAGGCCAGCACAGAAACAGGTCTATTGAGGTGATAGGGAGAGAGAGAGCGAGAGACAGAAAGAGAGAGAGGGAGAGAAAAAGGGGTGCCTTTTCAGCCAGCCTAATGAAGCATAGGCTGAAATGAATAATGGAATGGAGCCGAGTGGAGGGTGGGTTTGTGTCTTCCATGCCCATTCAGTTTGCCTTTCCCTTTACTCAGGGAACTTGTCACGAGCTGCGGTCCCTCCCCTTAAAGGTACACCATTGTTTAAAGTAAGGGGGGAACAATACGCGGACACTTACAGTATCGACACACACACTGGTGCAGTAGCACGCTGGCTAGCCCCTTATATAATAGACGCAGTGCTGTTTGGGCCGGCTAACTGAGGCCAGCAGTGCAGCAGCATGCCCAAGTGCTAGTTGCATGGAGGAGCGTTGCTGATTATCTGTGTGTATTCGTTTCGTTTTGCGTATGCTGAATCACAACTGTGCTGTGGCCCATTCTGAGAAAATCTACGAAGCGCCACCACCGCTCTTGTTGAAAATTCATGAAATATCATAACGTAACAAAAGGCGTAAAGCACCATGGCGGCAGAGCTAATTACACCCCAATGTCGTGTGAAAAGTGGGGGGACTAACCCCCCCATCCACCCACCCCCCCGACTTCAGACGTTTATTTTCACTGTGTCCCAATCCTCCCCCAACACCCCCACCTGCCCCCCCTTATTAAAACAGGCCCCTAACCCTTCTCTGCCTAGACCCAGACACCCAGGGGCTGTGCTGCAGACAGGACCCCCCTCGACCTTGACCTCTGGGGTCCTTCACCTGCTGCTCAATGTGAAGTCCGTGCAGCTGGGGTGTCTAGCCACTGCCTGACTGGGTGAAAACGTGCTCGCTCACTCCGCCTGTTTCCCACGCTTGGTTAGTGGCCATTTGGATTCCACACAGTCGCCATGGACGGGGGGAGCCCGCCATCGGCAGCCATGCTCAGTTACCAGGAGAACGTGCCGAGCAGCGCAAATCTATGTTATCTGTGTGCAGCTGTCTGTCCTGTTTAGCATCCACACGAGTAGGGGGGACCGGAATCACGCAGCACACCCCTTAGCTAGTTCAGTTCGCTGCCACTATTTTTTGTTGCTGTGTTTTTTTTTTTCCAAGGGGCGCTCTCTCATCTCTTTTCCTTACTAAAAAATACCGCCCACACACACTCTCTCTTACACACACACACACACACACACACACACACACACACACACACACACTCCTTGCCTCGCATCAACACAATCCTCTTGTGGTTTATGCAGTCACCATACCATCCACGGGCAAATACACCCCACTCTCTCTCTCCCTCTCTTTTTTTTCCTGCTCGCCTTTCGTGGCTGGCTGGTGAACCCCAGCGAGGTTGAGGCGCACATGGGGTTGTGGGACTTCATATTTTCATTATGGTCAAATCTCAACCCCCTGCGCTTCGGCGTGCCCCCACCTACCCCCCCACACCCACCCCCCACACCGCCTTCTCTGCTACCAAGCCGACAGTTTAATCACACAAACAGCACTCCATTTTCATTTCCCTTTTTCTCTTTCTCCACGCCACACATTCCAAGAGCCGCTGCCATAATTCTGTTCTGCTGGGCGCACTGTCTGCACCGCTGAGTGTTCGGAGCATAGGGGGGGCTGGGGCTGGGGCTTGAGTCTCGAGGCTGGGGCTGGGGTGGGCTTTGAAATGACATAATCAGTGACTTGGATAAATGCTTGAATGTTTCCCCCTTCCTTCCCCACTGTAATCAGAGTGGCTCCTATATATGGTGCCTGGCTTTTTTTTATTTTGTTTTTTTTTTAAGGACTGACTGCTCCCTCTCCTTATGTTGAGGGAAGGGGCTGTCACTTGATGGATTCCCTTTCACTTTTTGTTTGAGGCTTTAATTTTGCAACATCCCTCCCCCCATACATATACACATATACATGTTTTATATATATAAAACACACACACACACACACACACACACACACACACACACACACACACACACACACACAAACACAAACACACACACACACACACACACACACACACACACACACACACACACACAAACACACACACACAGTCAAGTGTCAAGAACTATTACTCATAGATGATATTTTCAGAGATTGAGGTGATGGATTGAAATGACTGAACTAAAAAAAGTAAAAAAAAAAAATAGCGTATAATAAATCAGAAGTGCAACTCAGAAGTGTTATTATTTTGGGTGTGAATCCAATTAAATTTACATTAGGTGTTGCATGCATGCATGCAAAATATCAGCGATTTGAAAAACAGAATATTTAATTATGACATTTCGGTGGCACTGACCCAATGTGCTGTCTTAATGTCAAAGTAGGACGAGAGAGAGAGCGAGAAAGAGAGAGAGAGAAGAAAAAAAGAAAACCGCTAAACAGGTCTGGGTGAATTGAGTTGCGGCTATAAATGCTTTCAGCAACTATTACTTCTGTGGGTGGACCACATTCAATCAATATCCGAGCAAATAAAAGCAGCTGAAACTCATGGCAAAGAAAGCTTCATAGGGAGTGACTGCACTGGAACGCAGACCTTCCCCAACACCTCCTCGCTGTAAAGATCTGCAGCAGCCCGGACACATCCACAGAGATTACTAGACCTGTTTTTTTTTTTACCAGACATTACTGGCTCCAGAATTACAATAATAACAATATACACTGTCATCTAAAAATATTTACAGGCTGTGTTCGCGTTAGGCACGGAAAACCACAGACTTACAGAGAAACCATTAATAGTGTTTGTCTAGTTAGCAACTGCATTCATAACTGATTTACAAAAACTGTTTATGTTTTCTTCCCCCCTCCACAAATTGGCGAATGTGGACAATAATCTCATAAAGCTTGATTAGCATTTCTCTTTTAGCAGCTACGATAAAAAGGTTTTTAGATATACTCCTTGATTAAAGTATGTATAAAATCAATAGCACTTGTCTTATGAAACAGCTTGATATAATCGAGTTACTCTTTCAATTTGATCAGCGGAGTTATGACCATACTGAACGCAACGTTGAATTCATATTTTCTCTGCGTTGAACTGTCATCTGTTTGGCCGTGGCGTGGCCAAAAATCTGATTGAATTAAAAGGGAACCATAAACACTCAGAGGGCCCACTGGCGCTAAAAGCATACACACATATTCCTCACTCCAGAGCTCATATGAGAACAAAGCCTAAGGATATTGTAGTGTGTGTGTGTATGTATGTGTGTATGTGTGTGTGTGTGTGTGTGTGTGTGTGTGTGTGTGTGTGTGTTACAGTAAGGGTACAGCTGTGCACAAGTGTTTGCGTATGTGTGTGTGTGTGCGTATGTTTATAGTATGGATCGAGCTGTGTGTTGTGTGTGTATGTGTCTTTGTCCCCATATGGGTCCAGCTGTGCATGTGTGTTAGAGTATGTGTGTGTGTGTGTTTATAGTATACGTCAAGCTGTGTGTATGTGTGTGTGTGTGTTATTTTACAGTATGGGTACAGCTGTGTGTGTGTCTGTATGTGTGTGAATGCATATGCGTGTGAATGTGTGTGTGTGTCTGTGTTATATTAGAGTATAGGTACAGCTGTGTGTGTGTGAATGCATATGTGTGTGAATGCATATGTGTGTGTGTGTGTGTGTATGTGTACACACACATGAGCCTGTGTGCCTGCGACTGCATGTGCACTATGTCTTGCTCGATTTGTCCTCCCAGTCTGCAGGGGGAGATGAGCAGAGAAGCGTCCTCGTGGAGAAGCGTCCTCGTGGAGGAGTGGACTCCTCTGATTTCCTGTGCCTCACGGGTGAACTGTATGTCCCCCTCTCCCCTCCTCCCCACCCCCACCCCCACCCCCAGCCCACATCTCCCCTCCTCCTCTCCTCTCCTCTCTGTCTCTCCTCAGCTCCCGTTAGCATACTTATGAACGTGTCTGCGTCAACTGCTGTTTATTTTGTGTACTGTGCTTGTCTGTAGTCCATGTAATTATTATCTGAGGAGTTTTTCAGAGATGGTGATGTGGTGCTGTGTGGTCATGTGTTTTTTTTTGTAAAAGTACCGAGTCTGAGTACCCAGTCAGAAACCTAAATTGTGAGTGTGTGTGTGTGTGTGCATGAGTGGGTTGTGTCTGCGCTTGAGGATGTATGCGTGTGTGTGTTGGGGGGGGGGGGTGTCTGCACTTGAGGATGTATGCTGTCTGAATGTGTGTCTGTATGTGTGTGTGTGTGTATGGGGGGGGGTTATGTCTGCACTTAAAGATGTATATTGTCTGTATGCGTGTGCGTGTGTGTGTGGGTGTGGGTGTGTGTGGGTGTGAGTGTGAGTGTGTGTGTGAGTGAAAAGAGAGTGAGTGGGTGCGCCCACATGGCTTACTTGGCCACAATGTTGTCTGGCGCTCACACAGAAAGCATATGGGCTCCCCAGCTGTTCTAAATATGCAAATGTGAGCCAGACACACACACGGTCTGACCCAGACACACAATTGTTCCCAAGATTTCATCTATACAGACGGGATGGCCCAGACAGACAGACGTGCAGACCCCCTACCCCCACTGCTAAGCTGTCCAAACACACACATATGGGTAGACACACGTACGGGTAGACACACAGACGTACACACACAGACGTACACACACAAGCAGACACCCAACCTACAGCAAACACCACTATAATACATCCATGCCTCACAGCGACAGAGAATCACTCGATGATTGCACATTATGCAACCACACTAGCCTAAGCTGCCAATCAACAAAGCTGCTGATAATGTTTTTAAAAATCATTCTTTTCATTTTTGCTGTTTTACTAGTGATGCTTAAGGGACCGTGGTGTATTAGAAATATATTACGACCACAAGAATAGTATGACGCAAAGTAGAAACCTCATAAAGGTTGTGATCACGATACATTATCTGATTTAAAGCCATTGTCTGATGGAGATACAAATTACTTTAAGTACCACTAATAACTAACTGGATCTTGGTCTAAAATACAAATTTTAGACAAATGAATCAAGAACCAAACATCATTGTTGTTCACAAACATGCAATACACATTGCTATGTCAGTGATGATCAATTTAACATTATGAATAAATGGGAAGGTCAGTTAAAATCACCTGAAATATCAAGTTACTGACAAAAATCCTAAATGATGCCTAGCATCATACAGATAGCAGAGATTAAATGAGATACTCCACAGAGACCTCTGAACTTATGGTGTGTGTCACATGGAGCTAACAGACATTTGGCAGAGACCAAGCTACTCATAACAGCCATGTGAAAGGAAAGTACTGATAATTATATTACAGTTTTGTACTGATAGTTTGGAAAGTGTCTTTCTGTCAAGCACTGAACATTTTTCAACTTCAGTAAAGACTGACACAAGGCCACCTGAAATCACAGCACTCACAATGCTATCCAAGAACATCCTTTTCCACAAACTCTCCATTTATATAAAAACCTAACCACTAGCATTTGTGAAGCCCTCTTTAACAAGCTCTGTCACTAAAAGTCTAAGGGCCCTGTGGTACTGTGGTACACTATAGGAAAATGAGTGTGAAGTGCTGCATTGTGAAGAAGAGGCACAGTGTTAAGGCACAACACGCTGAGCCCTGTGTGAAGGCCGCTCGCTGTCGGGTCCCAGACTCCCGCGTGCTGCGGGCCCTACAGTGAGGCGAGCACTATGCATGATAATGAGCTCATTATCAGCCCCGCCACTCTGCGTCTGGAGCTGGGGAAGGGGGCGGGGGGGGTAAGGGGGGGGGGGGGGGGGGGGGAGCTGTCCCCTCACGCTCTCTTACAGTCAAAGGATGCGGCGGCGCCCCCCCCCCTCTCCGAAAACGAGCGGGCCAGCCGGTCACAGATGTTACATAGGGGGCCGAGACGATGACGAACATGCTTCTGACAGTACGGCCGCCATATTTCTTTCTCACTCTCGAAGGAGGAGCGAGAGGAAGAAAGTGCCACCAGCACACACACACTCACACACACACACACACACACACAGAAGAAACGAAACAAAAGGAGGATCAGAACGATACGGGAAAACAAAAGGGGTGACAAAGACCGACATGCGCACGCTCTGATTCAGTCTCGCAGATGAGGAGCCGGTACACATTGTACGCCTGGCATCAGCCTGCTTGTCCTCCTCGGCTCCATGCGCGCGGAGGGGTGAAAGACAAAGGAAAAAAAACGTCAAGCTTATGCAAATGCAATTATCTACCATTTGCATAGTCTGGATGATTAGGCAGATGGCTGACGTTAAAAAAGGCGGGCAGGCGGGCGCCATCTTGGGGAACGAGACAGCTGGCAGGCAGTGGCAGCCATTTTGTTAGCGACGCTGCCCGCTGTACACACAGCGTGGCGCTGGCAACGGTGCTGTTACTGTATATGCCAGTCTGCCAATGACGCCGTACCTCTTCAGGGCACAAAACGGGCTGGCAAAATGATAATGTGATCATAACTTAATGGCTTTAGGCGACAAAAGAATGTCAGCCAGAGGCTCAAAAAGTCAGAGCTCTGTGTGGGAAGAGAGATGTAAGAGAGATGTGAGTTCCTGACTCCAATTACGCTGTCTTTGGAAACAGGACTTTGTACAACAGCAGAGACGAGAGCTGCTTACCGTATTGGAAGATGGCCACTGCGTTGGTTTGGAGTGTCCCTGCTCGCCGTTCCACCTCTGCAGTCTTCCGCAGCTCTGGCACAGGCATTGTGAGGCGCAGTGCTCTCTCTCACCCAGCTTCAACAAGAATTTTAAAAGCTCTTTGTACAATCAGTACACTTGGCAGTCTCTCAGTCTATTTTTAAAAAACGGGGTCTCTTCTTTTCCATTTTGCCTTGTCACCATAAAAAAGGGTATGTGAAAACATTTAATAAATATCCGGGCAGATCATGATCCAGAAACGTCAGTGGGTCCATTAGTGCCCCTTTGCTGAATGCGAGGAACGCCTGGTAGTTGTCTACCACATTTTTCGGAGACATAAAAAATTAGGGTGACAAATACCAATGAAGGTGTGGTGTGGAATGTTCTCGGGACAGGATAGCCTAGAAAATGTCAAAAAATTTTTTTAAAAATCCTAAAAAGTCCTAAAAAATTTAGATTGTATTTTTTTTTAAAAATCGTTATCCACTATCATCAATCTCAGCACACACTGGGAAAAAGGTAGAGAGAAAAAAAAACAGTCTTTTGACTCAATCTAAGTGGGGCCTCCACAGAATGCTCATTCAAACAGTTGTGGGAAATGTGTGCTCACTGTGAAGAAAATGGAAAAAAGACCTTTGACATTCTTTTTCTATTCCTTCTCTGGCAGACAAAGTTTTATCAAGTGGTGTTAGGCCAGTACAGTCCCTCCGGCTGAACCACACACACATTCTTCCGCTCTCTCCTTCTGTCTCCCTCTCCCACACACACACACACACACACTCACAGACACACACACACACACACACATACATGCACGCATGCACACACACACGCACACACACACACACACACACAAAGGGACACATGCATTTATACTCAAACGCACACTGGCACACACATACACGGTGGCACAGACACACACACAGACCCAAACACACACTGGCACACACACACACACTGGTTGAGAGAGAGAGCAAGGGCAGTTGAAGAGAGGGAAGAGCATCAGAGAGACACCAGGCCCCTGCCTGATGTGTGCTGACTGGGAGCAGGCTTGAAGAGAGAGGAGAGAGGAAGCGTGGTGAGCGGGGGGTCCCTGGGCTCCCCTGGCCGTGGGCTGTGCTGTGCTGGGCGACCCCTGGCAGCCTCTCTCCTCCGTATTGATTTCCTGCGCTCCTTACTGCCGAGGCGCGGTTTCGCCGGCGGGGAAAGCAGCCCACCTCCTCTGCCTCCTCCGCGGCTCCCTGGCCAGGCAACAGCTCCACCGCCAACCACCATCACCACCACCACCAACCACCATCACCACCATCACCACCCCCAAACTCCTTCCCAGTTGACACTCTCGAAGAGACCCTGCCGATGCAGTATGAGGAGGGCCCGCAGGAGAAGATGAAGAGAGAGAGGGAGAGGGAGGGAGAGAGAGAGAGAGCCCATGGCGATCAACAGCTGTGTTCACCTGCTCCGAGTTCACTGCTGCAACCATCCTCCAACAGTCCAGCTCCCACTCATCCTCCTCGTCTTCCTGCACACAAACAAGAGAGAGAGAGAGAGGTACAGAGCGGTGGAGAGAGAGAGATAGAGAGAAAGAGAGAGAGGGAGAGAGGAGGGAGAGAAAAAAACAAGTTCAGCTCCACTTCCAGCATTTTGCCCATTCCAAGTGTCAGTCCACAGCTTTGATCATGGAGATGTGGAAGGTGAGCGTTTTGGCATCCTCTCCCTGTTTGTAATGTGAACTTCATAACCCTCGAAATAAAAACAGCTGAAACGGGAGATTTTTTGAGTTAAGTGTGTCAGGCTTTCACAAACTTGCTGCCAAGTACACTTACAGCCATTATCGTGATGGCTCCCATATAGGCATCGGTGACAGTATCTCGGCCCATTATAGGACCAGCACAGCACAGACTGCCAGAATTCATTAAAATGGTCCCCATCCCAGTTTACCATTACCTGAACACTGCAGAACGGTGCAATTGATGGGTAATGTGTTGAAATGCACCAGTTTTTCCACAGGATTTCGTTGTTTAGAGAGAGCCGGTTGTAAAATATTTATATTTTTCATGTCCACCATATCTCAAAAGACATACGAACGGGTATGGGAAAGGATATTTAAAAACAAACTGTTGAA
>CM059276.1:23100787-23198287 GCA_030347295.1 Setipinna tenuifilis
ATTATGTGAATTACTAGGTTGGATTTTTAAAGGGAATAAATATGTTAATATCATTCTATGCTGCAAAGAAAAAAAATCCAACACTTAACTAAAGGACTGGTACAAGCAATGGTACAGGGTGCCCCTTAGATCTGAACCAATGGGGATTTCTAATAATTTTTTTTATTATGATGTAGTTACTGATTATAGGGGAGAAAGTTGTGTTGACAATAAACACATTACATAACAAACTTTACAATTTTGAAACTACTGTGTTTCCTTACTAGTACTCATGAACTCATGAGACACCTAGTACAATCAAAAACCAAACTCGTGTGCTACAACCCACCTACAGTCACCTAGTGGCAAGTTTGGTGTGGGAGAGAGAACTGGCATTGTGTGTGTGTGTGCGTGCATGTGCATCTGTGTGTGTGTGTGTGTGTGTGTGTGTGTGTGTGTGTCTGTGTGTCTGTGTGTGTGTGTGTGTGTGCGTGCACGTGCCCCAAAAGAAAATGTGAAACATTTGCCCAAAGAATCACCCAAAAAAGTTCACATGAGGCGATGAGAGAGGGAAGGGGGCGAGGAGGGGTTCCTATCCCATCTAGCAATACCCACTTATATTTAGCACAGAAAAAAAAGAACGAAAAAGTGCTATTGAACTCACACTTGAGATTGTGCTGTTCGAAAAGAGAGTGAGGAGTGGGCCTGGAGTGGGTTGGAGAAAAGGAGGTTTAAGAGGGGGATCGGGGGGGTTGCCGCACCACCTTTACTGCCTCATCAAATGTGCACACACCTAACAAAGATCCCCTACCATACATATACCCTACAAAAATATGAAGAAACTAATCAAAGCTGGACAAAGGGTTTACATTTTTTTTGGAATACACAGAACAAGTACTTTCCATGTTGTTTGCTGAAGTACACCACAACAGCATCACTGACAACTGGGAAAGCAGCAGAGCAGCCAAGATACATGAACATATATCATTTTTATAGACAACAGGGTTCACAATAATCTGTGTAGCTACATAAAGCAAATGTGCGCAACATGCAGAATTGCCTTGAAATCAACTTATTACCAAATGTGATCGCCATTTTAGCACACAAGTGGACATTAAAAAGGTAATGCTATTTAGCTATACGTCCATTTTACTTCATGTAATATGATGAAATTCAGTGAATCAATGATATTAAATTATTTGGTTTTTTTTCTTGGTAAACATGTAGGATTCAACACAATCCATTCCAAGTGAAATAGCCACAATAATAGGATGCACAATAATGTCTGCATGCCAGCTTGTGAAACACAGCTCTTAAGATACAATGTATGCAGTACTGTGTCTCATCATGCCACTCCAGTTATTTTCCCTCAACAACATATTCCAGACTATGAGCTATAAGCCACTACAGAGATGTGTTCTTCTAAGAAATCCTTTTATCTGCTTTTGATTGCAACATGCCGCCCCAACATTCAGTCCAAAAAAATGTGTTCTGTTTACCTACAGAGTAAATACAACTGCCTATTTAAACATAACTCCATAATGCACTTCAAACTTCACACGTTAATCCGTCACATACAGCCTGTGAGAACCTTTATTTAACAAACCATAAGTGGTATACCCCTGATTGTCACACCATATGAGCAGCATATTGTAACCAAAATATCTGCATATTGTAACCTGATGCTATACCACTACTTGCAAAACACACTGTACTATATTTCTGAGATCTTACCAGTAGTCATGTAATCTGGTCCTCGCGTGGGGCTTTTGTGGGGATGTAGACATTATCAGCAAGGCTGCATAGAAAAGAGATGTAGACAGAGAGGACAAGAGAAAGAGAGACAGAACAATTAGTGATTTAAAAAATATATATCTCATGCTGTTTTTGTTTTGTAAAATCACAAGGAAGCCGCTGTTATTTGTGACTAAAATCACATGCCCTTGAAAAAAGGGCCTTTTTCACAGTCTGTCTGGCATGGAAAGTTATTTTAGATAGGCATCATGATTTGCTTGTTACACACATCCAACAAATAATTCAGATGTATCAAGTAGCCTAAAATGAAACAGAGGTGAAGCATCAAAATTCACAACAAAATCATAAAATGGGTTACAGTATTTTTAGAAACTATTTTAGGCTGTGGCTGGGGAGTGTATGTAGTCATGTAGGCTACGTTTTTTTGCTTTTTAAATGAAAGAATAAAAAGTCTCTCAGCAAGCCCACTCACATACACCAAAACGCCCCAAAGACAAAGGGCATATGACACAGTAATATAACCCAAACCTATACAAAATTATTTCAACAACTGCCCAACAGGTCCATAATCTGGGTGGAAAAAAAGTGATGAACATTGAACAATCTCAACTCTATAAAAGTTTTACGTTATTTAAACAAAGAAATCGCGTCAAAGCACTCACACTTTCATTTTATTATTTTAAAGTAGCCTACAGAGAAAGAATAATTTGACTAAAGCCACTCGAAGCTAGGCCACCGTTCCGTTGAAAACTTGACATTTATTTTGAATCCAATGTTTATGAAACATTCAGACCGACTGGATTACTACTGTAAATTGGTGATCTTTGTGCGGTCCTGCAATGATTAGGCTATTTTTAATACAAGATGCCATGACGGACTTCGCACATGAAAGCGGGAGGCCCTACTGCATTCAGATGGTAAAGTAGACTGTTACAGACTCATAAATATCCCACTTTGCAGCTGGACAGGTTCATTTGAAGAAATAGTCAAGAGGTATGGCATCTTAGGCTTTTTATGGAAACAACCAATTTAGTTCAAAGAACAAAACAGTCGCTGTCAGTGCAGCTGTAAACGCTTCGTATTCCACTGCTCTCTCTCTCACTTGCACACACACGCGCACACACAAACTAGCGACCTCCAATCGCGCTGCCATAAAAAAATATCTTCACCACATCTTCCATAAGGTTATTCGATTGCTAAGGACTAGGCGATATTTAAAGGACTACACAAACATGTAAAATACTAACTGACAGAATTTCTAGTATTTTAATGCACCGTAAAGGCCTAGTTATAGGCTAGACCTTGAACTCCATTCTCATAATGTCAAGGCCTGATAATCACACTTTAATTTTATGTCCATACAGATAGGCTGTTGTTTTTCTTTCTTTTCCTCCAATAAATTAGTGGTTAGTACTGGAACATAGATTTATACTATTTGGCAAAAGAGCATTTTGGATTTACCATGTAGCCTGAGCAATAGCCTTGGTGAGTTTAGGACTAGGATATCAGCCTTTCCATTTCGTTCCTTGGGTCAGGGGCTGTTGCTAAGCTACCACACTCAGAATTCATAAGTTCAGAGAGAGAGAAAGAGAGAGAGACAGAGAGAGATAGAGAGGGAGAGAGAGCAGAAAGCAGGTGAGGATGAGAAAAAGTGAGCGAGTGATTGACATTTGCTTTTTGAAATAAAGGATGAGAATAGGTGTCTGTCAATTAAAAAGCCATAAATGTGGACTCAAAAGGTCTTCCATTCTCAATCAACACTTTGGCTGAGGAACAAAAAGAAGTAGTAGGCCCCAAACACAGAAGGCTGATACCTAACGATTGCTACAGTTAAAAAAGGAACTACTGTCCTGACACTAGAGTCAAGTAAGCCTCATACTAGGACTTCATGTGACTCCACTTTTTGTGCCAGGCTTGCACTGCCAACGTGACAACAAATAAAGATGCTGCTGTGGCATTACATTAATAAACCACTGTTCTTGCTATGGAGGACATACAGTGTGTGTGTGTGTGTGTGTGTGTGTGTGTGTGGAGTAAGATAACCTACAGCCTGTTTTGTCTCTGAAATGGGCCAAATAAAATAAGGCTACTAACAAGTCTACTACTAAACATGTCAACTTATGAAAGCTTTTAAAATATCACTGCCTTGTTAAATGAAAAAGCA
The DNA here is from genome assembly GCA_030347295.1 of Setipinna tenuifilis. NCBI lineage: Eukaryota > Metazoa > Chordata > Actinopteri > Clupeiformes > Engraulidae > Setipinna > Setipinna tenuifilis. The sequence continues at coordinate 23,104,686 of CM059276.1, forward strand.
GCGGAGTTAAGGAACATGTTTAGTCAGGCCATAACCTCTTTGTCTCAGGTACTTTTGGTTAGTGGAATAACATGCTGATTTTCTAAGGCAAGGAGAAAGGCACAAGTGTGGACCAGCGTGATCAGAGGAGACTTCCCGAGGTTGTGCAACCGCAGCAAATACAACTATTACCTCATGAATAATCTCTTATTTCCAGCACATACAAGGTTGTGCTGTCTTTGCTAAAAACACACACAAAACTATTTTTCCGTACAAATCTGGCTAACCAAGTTCGAGTCTATAAAGAGGACCACTGATTGTGGTTGCCACAAATACTATATATAGTAATATAGTAATAATATAGTAAGATATAACATTTTGGTAGACAACAGCTAGGTTTCATTCATATACAAATTTGAATCATCTAAGACTGCTAATAAATTTAGGAACGCAACCAAACTATATTTAAAATGTCTTCAGTACATATACATTTAAATAACCTATGTTTTTTTCTGAAACAGAGGGTAGCTCGGAAAGTATATCTTGCTTTAGGTTTTTACTCTTCATCATAAGAGCATCCATCCATTTTTTATTACATGATATGTCTTTTCATAAAATATATTTACAAAAAAATCTCATTTCTGAGTGAACATACATCCTTTGTATGTCTAGGCCTATCTATAGTGAAATGCAAAAAAAAAAAAATCTGTTTGCTGAGATTCAAATTTATATTGCCACAGAGGGGCTAGACAATAACTCTGGCTGCATGTGCCAGGTGCTGAGACAAGACTCCATCTGGTGGGGCCCTCTCTGTCTCGCTCTCTGTCTCTCCCTCCCCAGACCAGACCAGACCAGACTAGACTAGGCCAGACACAGACATGCACTAATGTGAGAGAAAACGTCTGGTCTGCTCCCAGACAGGCCCCTCTTGATTGCATTTCAATCACTTTCCTAAAGGAAATCATCAACCAAATAAATCTTCTGCAGTGGTTTTAAATTCAAAACATTAACAGTCAATTAGCTGATCATGCTAGACAATTGGTAGTTATACTTTCACAAGAGGTCACATTTAAGCGCAAAGTCATAACCTCAGTTTATAGAATGCTGTACACTGCACATACGTGGATATCTGCATGTACTGTAGATTCAAAGCAGCAGTGTGAAAAAAAGAAACGCCCTCTGTGCTGCACTGGTTCATATATCTTCTTAAACATAAGAACTTAAATTTGTCTGCTTTGCAATGTCCCGTGGCTGTGATGCAGCTTGTGAACACTGGCTGCTGCTGTATGCACTCAGCAGAGTACAAAATCTGCAAGTATTCCCCACTGATTACATCCAAAGCAGAAACCTATGGAGGACGAGAGGACAAAAATGGCCTACGGTGTGTCTCACATCACAGGCCTCTGGGCTATATACTGTAGCCCGCATGAGGCCCACTGGCGAGGCAGCCATCATGCACAGGGCACACAGCCACAAGAATGTACAAAGACTCTATAAATAAAATAAAAACACACAATCAGACCAAGGGACACAGAGATTTCTGTAGCTAGACCAGAGATATGTTCTTGGTCTGAGTGACAGTTGGCACCATCCTTTGGGCTCCTACAGCTTAGGCTGCATATAACAAACAGGCCTGTGCAGTGATGGAGGTCGGTCCAGTCTGTGTTCTGCTTTGACACTGGTTTGAACTTGACATGGCACTGTGTATCACATGGGTATAAGGACGCAGTGACACACACACACACACACACACACAAACAAGAACGCAAAGAAATGTAAAGAATTACAACTTGATTAGCTAAACTACAGCTTCCTGATAGTCCTGAAGACTATGGTATGTTCACACAAACCATAACAAGCTGTCAAACACAATCTCCTACTGAATGCTACAATAAAACTACCACCAAATTTAATCAGGTCACTCACATACAGACAAACACAGAGGCAAGGACATGAACATACACTTCTCACTGAGGGGTGACTAGTACAGCATCAGAGCACAGAATGACATTTTGACAACTGTCAAACCTTTCAGGTGTCCCAAGAGTTTAGATTTAACATAATTTTCTTACAAATCACCAATATAACATTGACTTTTTGAAGGGGACTGGTTTGTGCCACAAACAACTGATTTCATGATCCAGTAAAGCAGAAAAACACTAACCCAAAGTTATACAACCCAAATATATCTGTATCAGGTCCTACTTTTCAAACTAATAAAACCGAGCAATACAGTGGACAACACTGTTCTATAGGACCTAATTCAATAATCTTTCTGAGTCTCAAAACACCCAAAAGAATATCAACACCTTTGACAAGCACATGGTTTGATGGTTCCATTCTATATTGCATGATAGGGCACGAATTAAGAGCTGCTCGCTGGAACACGTGACCGATCCGGACGAGCCAATAGGTAGAAACACTTGTTTTAACCAGCTCCTCACCTCCCACTCATACATCAAGCACAACCTAATTACATCACAAATCAAAAGACGTTAATTGCGTAGAATATGCATATCTAGTATCTTCTTCTTATGTACATAAAGTACTCGTGTCCTTTTGCCCAAGTATGCCTGTATGGTCTTTAGGCTACCGCGTATTGCCTTATCTGTGTTTGAATGGAAGCTGCCTCGGTTATCAGCGGTGCGATTTTTGGCTCTGGTTATCCACACATGCATTCTCAACGCAATCAGTATCTTCACATCAGCTTCACAACACATATCCCATTCGAACCTTATCGACTACCGGAATCTGCACGTCGGTATTTCCAGCGGACCCTGGCTGCTCACTGTTCCCGGCGCTCCGTTACCTTTCCTGCGTGTGTCCCGCTGTCCGAAGCTGTGTTTTCCATTCATGGTCCCCGAAGTCTTGAGAATTAGTTTATACATTCGGTTCTCTAGCTTTATGATATCACATAAACTCATACAGCTAGATAACCAAAGAGAAAAACTAACCCACGTCTCTTAAAGGGACCGCCGCTTGAGATGCAGCTTCTGTTGTGGTCACATGGAGCCATAGCGTTCGCTTGTGTGCAGCTCCGGCTGCTCGCATCACTCTCTCCCTTCCTCTCCCTCTCTTTCTCTCACACACATACGCACGCAGGCACACACACACACACGCACACACACTTACAGTATGACCATTCCCAAAACAGCACATGGCCATGGATGCGAAAGGGGACGAAATGCCAAATAGCTAAATGGGTTTTGGAAAATTACATGCATTCTTTGCAAATGGCATAGATTTAGATCTTTTCAACAGCAAAAAAACATTATTATTTCAGACAACCGTCACTGAGTCAGATGATTAGCCTGCTGCAAAACCCACAATATGCCAATATGACTGAATACATTGGAATGGTCACAGAGAGGCAACTCCTTGCGTTGGTGGGGCCCACAAAGTAGCTTGACTCCAACACATCTCACAATTCAGCCCTACTACTTTCTACTTGATGAGAACGTATAAAAGACTGGCATAGTGTTTTTAAATGACTGCAAAATGCCACAGCATGTAGCTTGGGCGTTCATCTACACTTGAGCACAATGTCAATGTCCTAGGAGCCTCCTGCTGTTTGTAAACGGTGAACTTGTCGAAGGTAAGCCTGAGTACATCAGAGTTATAGCTAAGGCCACACACACAGACAACTTGCACAGGTCATTGTGTGTATTTACTACAGGCTATTCAAAACAACCTTTTTAAAAGGGTTACAAAACTGTGCACGTGTCCTTGCGGAACCACACAGTTTAACATTCAACATCGAGGCTTTGGAACAGCTGTCAATTATAGGCTACACAGCTCTCCGGCGTAACGACAACTTTCTTAGCTAAATAAGCAGCCTACATACTGATGTCCATAGTGTACAGAAATAGACGTTGTACAACATCGAATAAAAAAAGGATTGACTCGCAGCCTAAGGTTACTTGAACTTAAAATGGTAAAAAACGACTTTGTATCACTCTGATAAAGCCTCGTTAGGCACTTATGCATTTTCATTAGATGCACCCTTAAGTCATATTCAAAATAACCAAAAGTCATACTCACATCAAGGGGTTAAATAAATGTATAAATCCATATTTTCCTTCGTAGCCTTCGTAACAGATCATTCAGTCAGCTAGAACGTGCATGGTGCCTCCGTTCCGAACAATCAGATTTTAGAACAAGTTCATTGCACACAGATATAGCTGGCAGCGGGTAAGTCACAAGAAAGCCAAAACACACATCTCTTCAACGATACATTCCCTTAAACGGAGGATTTCGCTTCTTGGTAAGTAGAACCCATGAGAATTAGCAGCAAATGAAAACAACGGACACCGCCAGTTCCGAGACATCACGTTAAGCTACCGGTGACAGACTGAGGGGTCTCTACAAGCTCGAGGGGCTCTGCTGGGCAGGGCTAGAGGGGGGTCACACCGCCAATGGATGCGTGATGTCACCAGCATTAGCTATGCCTATTGATGCACATGGGTGACCATCCGCCACTGCAAACCTCAACAACTCTTTACAATTTGTTTACACCACTTAAAAAGAATTGTAGTGCATCGTTCTGCTTTTTGAGCTGGATATAGCGAACATGTTTGACTTTAGCCTATTGAAAATAAGGGAAAGGCCGTTTTCCCACAGAAGTAGCCTACGTTTTCAATTTAAGGTTCCATAGAAAGGTCAGACAGCCTCTATGTTAAGCTCACAGTATTTGTCTATGTTAATTTTAAGAAAAATCGTAGATTAATCAATTGGTCTTTTGACATATATACATAGTAGAACAAATGTCCTTGAGATTAGTCATTTCCTCTGAGATGGTCCAATGGACTATGTATTAAAAACCAAAAAAAGGTCTAAACTTGAACATCATTATGCTACCTTGAAATGTAGGCTATCAGTAGACTAAACTTCATCACGTAGCTTATATCACGCCTCACCAAACTGACTGGCTGCATAATTTTCGTCATGTACCCCATTTATTTTGTAAATCACGAAATACTGTAGAACAACAAACCTTACTATCAACTGTTCTACTTGCTACTACAAGCTCGACAAGGCCAAAAAGACCAGCACAGCTTATTATGGCTTTATGATAAACTGCCACAGCCATTAGAGAAAAAAACAGACCCGTAATAGGATGATCATAACATGATCATAGGAGATAAAACATCAGTAGCCTTCCTCTCTCTACACACGGATCATACAGGTCGCTGGACAAAAATGTTAGTACAAATAAACATGTGCCACTTAGAGAGAGAGAGAGAGAGAGAGAGAGAGAGGTGTGCGCGCAAGCGCATGTACGGCCTCAATTCTTCACTGCTCGGTATAGCAGTGCGAAATTCCCAGTTTTGTTTAGAATGGAATCACTCAATATGCACAGTATACCGTAGAAAACAGGCAAAGGAAATCAGATCAGGGGGGAATAGTTGGAGGCTTCACTGAACATTTGGGGCAAGTGTAATGATTATTCTAACCTCGACTTGATTCCAAACTTCCAAAGAAGGCTACATTCTGTCATACTGTCCCAGGTGAGATACAACAGGCCCAATTTAAAAACTGGTCCCATGGTAATGAGGAAAGTGAAAAGCTGTCTGAGCATGAAGCAGAGTCACGCATTCTCATAAACTCAGCAGCCAATTACATGCTATACTTTTGTTGTATGTATGACGACCTATGAGGAGACAGAGCACACGCGAGAGGTCTTCCTGAAAATGAAATGGACAGGAACGCCATAATGTCACCGACTGTGTGCCAACACGACACCTAATGAAAGCAGCTCTATAGAAATACCCAGATGGCATTCGAAAACGTGTGAGGATTTTGCTTTAGATGGAAAGGTTAAGGAACGTTATTACTTCCTCAGGTTTACAAAATGTCGTAGCTACTCGCCCATTTGATGAAATGTCCCTGTAAAATTTTATTGTCTAATTTAATTTAGCGTTAGTTACTGAGGTACATGTGTTACTTCAATGACCTTTAATGTAGGCTAAAATGATTTCAGAGGAATGTTGGGATTTGTCAGTAACGTGTTCAATCTGCAGTAAAGTCTGAAGTTTGTGGTCCTTTTTTCAAGTTTAAAATATATGAAATCTACCAGTCTATACGCAGTCTAGGTAGTGAAGTTTCCATCAAATATTTCAAGGTAATCTAATCAACACACACGCACACACACACACACACACACACACACACACACACACACACACACACACACACACACACACACACACACACACACACACACAGGTATACAGGTATAAAGGTAGGTTGAGAGAGAGAGACAGAGAGAGAGAGAGAGAGAGAGAGAGAGAGAAAGGCTCTAACTGTTGTAATACAATCGAAATATTCACGCTATCATCTCTAAAAATAATAAAACAAATAACTTAGAGACGTAGAGACCTGTAAATGTCATAGAATGCAGTGAAATTCACATGGAAAAGAATTAACCTATTTTACATCACATGTTGGATGTAGCATCACATCAATAGATATTGCTAAGTTATTAAAATTTACATTTAAGGCATCACACAAGTGCACTTGGAAAAAACATTTGCAATACATATTTATTATAAATGTCAACGGCCACGTTTCTTAAAAAATGCACTAAGTTGATTTGAATTGGCAATAGTCTATATTAACAACAATAGTATAATTTTGAAACGTCAGTCATCGAAATAATTTAAAGTACTTTCAAACTTAGTACTTACAACTACGTCACATACAATTTTCAAAACATTTTCATTTTTTTGACCGACTGAAAATATGATTGTTTAATGTGGCATTCTACGAGCAAATTAAAGTAGTCAATGTCATTTTAAAATTTGGCTGTTGGATATTCAAGATAAAACATAACACAACACAACACATTTCAAGCCTTATCATAGGGGCATATTGCCAAGGCTCGCACTTAGCCAAAAGGTGAGTAGAGGCCCTGTCCTTGGTGCTGAAACGTACCGGTGCGATTACGATTAGGGCTTGCACGCTTCTTTCTCCTATTGCTGCATTTGCATTGGCGAGGTAAGTGTAACTGTGGCCTGTATTTGTGTACCATGCATTAAGCAATTATATAAAAGGATGTGGTCTTAGTAAAACAAAAAACCCTCGCTATTCTGCCTCACCTTTTATGATCAAAAGCCTTAACCAACACCATCACTTTAAGTGCATGGACAAAATAAACAGAGGCTGAACCCATTCTTTCAAAATTAGTTTTCCAATCTCATAACCTACGTGTACCTTCCTGTATACTTTATGTGCTTTAGGGTCTAAGTGTCTCACTATGAATATTAGGCTATACTTCTTCAAATAAACAAGGCCTTGATTTACGAAACAACGTTTTTAATACACACATTGCGTTAAGGCCTACACACTAAATACAAATTAGACACACCCTCATACTATTCACTGTCATCTAATGTTTTACAAAGAAACAGCATCACCACCTTGCAGTGGGTAAATTTAGGAAATCAAATATATTCTAGCAAATCAATAAATTCACTATTATGCTGGATAATATGATGAGCTATCTAACAGTAAACTATCTATCTACTATCTATCAGTAAAAAAAACAGCCTGTACAGCAACATAAGTCATATTGCAATATCAACCAAAATGAAAAATAAAAAACCCTAAAAGACAAGCTGCCTTTGAATACATCATCTTCACTAGAATACAGTAGGCTACACAATGGCTGTGCTCACCTGTTGCCTGTAGATGCTAACAGTTTGTAGCAGAGGGGTATATATATATCACGGCCACAAATCCAGTGACTTTCGTGATGCTAGTGAGTTTACACTATCTGATTTATGAAAACATAAACTAATGTCAGGACTTTAAACTTTTAGGACGGATGTAATTTAATAGCATGCAATTTCCAATTTTCTACTAGGCTATTTACACGTTTAACATTTCAAAATGCACAACGCTAAAAGTGTTTGTTCAACGGTAATGCTATAGGCACAACACACCTGCTATTTGCAGAAAAGAAAACTAGGTTAAACAGTGATCTAAGCCGAATAAATAAATACGTAATAAATTAATTAATCATGTACACTACCATGTAATACACTAGTACACCGCGTGTGCAAGTCAGACTATGTATGGATATTATTTTTTAACTAATTTTAAAACAGACTCTACAGCGTGTATAAGCTATGCAGCACTGAATGATCAAATGTAAGCTGTATCAAGATTTATCTGGGCGGGGGGAAAGTCCACTCTTTCAAAAGCAGGGGCCCCAGTTCCTCGGAGTTCTATTGTTGTCTCTTCCATGGGCCTGATTAATTAATTTCACACTGTAGCTCGCCAGAAGATTTTCCCACAAACAAGTGACCGAGAAAAATGTAGCCCCAAAAGAAAGAAGTCAACATCAAGTTCAACAACGTGCGGTCCCCTCATTAGCATCACAATAGAGTCTGGGAGCACAGAAGTCCCCTTAACAAGGGGGTCTGGCGTCAGGAGCCTCCACCTCCCAGACCTGCCAGCATTTTCCCAGGCTCCTAGAACAATCGGACAACTGTTTGCTTTAAACGCCGGCGCGGGGGCCTCTCTCTTCGATTCATACAATGCCCCAAGACCGATACCGGGGAAACATTTTGACATTTTTAACACATTCTATATTAGGTCCCTGTGTCGTAATAGAAAATTACGCCCTAATAATCGACCGTTAAAAAAATGGAAAATAAAGCATTGCTTCTGAATGTCAGAATTAGTGTTATGCCATATTTTGCAGTAAATAGATGACATTATTTCTAATATACAGTTTATTAGAAATGACCGGGTTTTAGCTGATTCTGAACATAGAAAAAAGGAATAATAATTGTATGTTTGTACTTATATCTAAGATAGACTTACTCGGGGCAATAGACCAAAACGAGACCACTGACAACCAGTAACAGAATCAAATCTTACACACAACTTTCCGCCTACTCATTTGCATTGATACTATGCAATACTCCGCCATGTTTTACTAGAGTTAGGCTATATCCTTTCTTCATGAGAAAAGTCTTCTGTAGAAATTCATTAATTTGCTTCTATTTCATTTTGACTATGAACGCAAAGACCGTTTGTGTTATGTTACAAATACATTTCAGTGCGTCAGTAGCAGAAGCACCTGCCACTCGTCAGCTGATGTAGGAACCTAAACTGAGTTATTCAGTTCCCTGATGGTGGATATATGTCTACCATTCTACGCCCTGCATGAAGGACAGTTTCCCCAAGATTTACACGTAGTTACCAAAGGCCTAACCATGTCAACATCAAAAGAGAACTAAACAGAAAAGTGGGATAAAACAGGCTCTCCTCCATGGTACCTTACAGAGCACTACATTTTTTTTTAAAACAAGGGACAACAACCAGTCCTGTGAGAGTTCACTATACCTCTATGATTATGTTTTAATTTTCGCTTAAAGCAAGAAGTTAGCATTACAGAATTAGAAAAAATGCGTACGATCTTCTCCTCAGCTTGACCCACATTTGCTTGTTGTCTGATGACTTGATCTGAGTGCAGCGTACTTCGGATTTACACAACTAGGTTGTGAGGACTGACAGACAGCCTAAACCTGATTTCTGACTCGCACGCCAATGCCCCAAGAGTGAAGTGACATTCTGGCCGTGCGTATTTGTCGCTCTCGTTTGCGCCTTCAAACTGTGATGTCCACGGTATAGCCAAGGAAATAGAGCCGCATTTAAAACTACAACACCATACACTAGAACACCAAACAGAAAGATAATAATTTTAAAGATGGAGAAGGACGGAGATGTTACATTTCTGGATGGATCCATAAGCCAGTAGACAGAAGGCACGATGCTCTCTCTCCCTTTCTCTCTCTCTGGGGCAGGCTACAGGAGACTCCGTTGCTCCGGGATCTCCAACAGGGTAAATCTAGCACTGCGTCAATTTCACAAGATTCCACGTCACTCCAAATCCACATGTCGAACCAAAAACATACACCGGTTAAAAACTGAGATTTATTCCGCTTATTAGTTAGGTGGTTTTCCATATATGAATGACAAGCCGTTCAGTATACGCCATACGGGTGAGAGAATCACGTTTTCTGATGCCCTCGTCATTTTACTACGTGAGAGAGTGCGTCTTGACGTCAGGGCTAGGGATAGGCTGCGCTAAAATATTCCAAGACTTGGGGTGCCATCTCTCCAATAGTAACTGTGGAGATGATTTATGCATCCAAACTGAATTCTTTCAAAGCTGAAATGCCGTCAAAAATAGTGAGACTTTGGCCGAGCTTTGGAATAAAAATATGGCAAGTTCAAATAGCCTACTATAAACCACTCATTCAAGTAACATTTATTATTTCAGTTGTGGCCCATTTTAAAAGCTGATTTCTAATTACTTGCTTAACCAGAAGCCCGAATATTGACCAGAGGCACATCATATTTATATATTTGAATTGTTCATGGAAAATGCATAACTTAAATCTGCACTTAAACACATGCAATATTACCATGTGAAAAAAAGAGTCAGACCATTAATCAATAGCCCCCAAAATTCTCTTAAAATAATATCCACATTCGTGATGGCATTATAGGCTAGTTGAAAACAGTGCCCTAAATTTTTATTTTCTATTGGACGTTAAAATAATAATAATACACTGTGAGTGTTCCTAACTTGTGCTAATCAGGTTAAGTTTATCAACAAATTAAAAATGTTTGGAGTATCATTAAGACTTCCCAGTCTTTATGTATCCACTTCTGCAACATAGTCATTGTATATTTGAAAACATAGCTTACTCGATAAGAAGGAAATTCTAAAATTATCTTCAGATAGAAAAAAAAACTTTGATTTAAGTCTAACTTGATTACAGTGTGGCATTAGGCGGTTTTAGTCTCTGTGCGTTTTCAACAATCCATTACACGCGCACAGAAGAGGACCACGATGAGCAACAAGAAAACAAACATATATTAGTTTAATTTTATGAAGCTACACCTGCATATTAACCAATTACTGTGCCCGATAGAGGGATGGTGAGCCGCACACAGTAAGAGTCTAGAGATATTTTTTTCAAAGAAGGCCTGTTACTCAAAGAGATGTCTGAAGTATTCAAAGATAGAGGTAAAACAAGACTAACAAAAATTAGCTTCAGAAATATGGTTCTATTATGGGGTGGTGTTGTACGACTTTGAGCGCAATTAACTGAATTTGCCCTCGTTCTTAATAAACCAATATATTTTCAGATGGCGTTTGGCTGTATAGATGCCGTGTTTTTCAGGTAAAATAGGCTGTAAGTTATGTCTTTTTAATCGTTTTATTATTGCATTGCCATAATAACTAAAAAATCTTCGTTTATGCACAGTCTGTTTTTAATATTGGCCTTGGGTGGAATTTATCGGGAGCTGTACAGGCATACGGTGCAGCCCTCATGAAACAGTAACAGCGACACCTAGGGGTGAAAAAAAATTGACCCTACAGCTGTGATGCAGCAGTAAAGAGCAAACTGTATCTGGTGGTATGTGGGGTGTTTGAGGTCACGACACGTATCACTCATCTCCTTTCTGTGCATCTTTCGTTTCAAACCAGTAAAGAAAAATGTTTCTGCTATGACAGAACTAAACATATTTTTTAAAGGGGTGGTAGCCCATTTTTATTTACCCTATAGAGACCTACAGCTAAAACATTTAGTCAAAACTACTGTAGTGAGTTAAATTGTTTAATCTATTAACCAATCCAGCGAACACATGGATTAGTCTTGACTATTACCAATTTAGAAAATTAAAAAAGGGGGTAAATCCATCGAAATAAGAAACCATTGAACTGAGAATTGTACTGAATGTGTAATTGCCTTTGTAGTAATGCTTACATTTGCAGTGAATGCTCGAAAATATACCTTTTGTGATTAAATGCGATATATTTTGCTGTAGGAATTACTAGGGTATGGCCCGTATTGTAAGAACATATAGAAAGCTTGTAATATCCCATCCGTTAGTTAATAAATAAAGGATCCTTATGGCAAACCGCTTAGAAATTCAAAATATTTTACCATGAAAATGCACAAAAACAATTTAAATACGTATTTGTCGGTTTATTTATTCTATTAGCAGATATGATTATGTTGTCATTTTTTTTTTATCTTTTATCTTTATAAGGAGAATATCGCGAAAAACATCGTTGATGTATTGTGATTATTTTTCCATATCAACTTAACCTTTTGTGGGTATAATGTAAAATGTCTTTACAAGTTAAAATTAAAACAAATGGTCTTCTTTAGAAGGATAGTTCTTCATCTGCACTGCCTTTTCCTAGGAGAAACTGAAATGCAAAATGACTACACTTTATGAGGTTTTACTGCAGTTTTATGGCTGGAATACCGTATTTCTCGAAATAGGAATGCTAAACTTTGAAGGGGATGTTAAAGCAGCATGATTTGTTATGGTGTCACAGGGTGAAGTGTTGCCGCCATAACCAAATAATACAGGCCATGTGAAATATAATTTAAAAGTTCCAATCTTAAAAAATGGCCTGTTGAGTGTTTGTAGTGAAATGTTTGTAATGTACCCCTAAAAAGGACTCGTTTGCAAAACAGTTAAGTTGCAGAAAAACATGGAGCCATAAAGCCTATCTTCCTAAGAATATTACAGAGAATATTACAGTCTTGACATCTTGTGTGTGACAATGTGTTAAAAAGTGATGCATAACTTCCATCTTATGAGTGAATAAATCATATTTTCTGACGCATTGTCCCATTTCTTATGTGTTTACCAAAGATAGCAGTCACTAGCCTAATGAATCACTAAAAATATAAATAAGAGACTTGTATGATACCAAAGTATTTTCTGATAAACACCCAGAAATGAATGGTGGAAGGTGAAAGCTAATATTAAGTATTGTTAGTGGAATTAATTATGAAAGATATTGTAAAAATAAACCGCTTAGTCCCAGATATGTATGGCAGACTATACTAATAAATGTATATAGACACATGATCAGAAATGAGGTTAGATTATAGCACTTACTTTAAAAGTAAATATAGTCTAGTCATAAATAGGCTTTGTGGAGACCAAAAGTATGTCATTTTCTATCTAAAAAAAAACAAAAACAAACAAACGAAACAAACAAACAGACAAACAAAAAACAAAGGGAAATCATGCATAGTCTCGGAGTGGTGCATAGGCTACATCACATGTGCCTGCCCATGAACTTGGCTGTTGGTGCTTCCTTCTGCTTTGGAATGCCTGTTGCAGTACCTAAAGGTCAAATTCTTAAGACATTATGGTGTTTGTCACAACTATCAAATCCAGACTTCATCTATTTAGTGAAACAGTGGAGTTTCCATACAAAAATGCATATTGTTATCAATTTCTACGATAATAATCAATCTCACCGATAATGTTTATCTATGGTCTCTAACTGATCCAACATGTGTACGTTGATGTGTAATAAACTAGTGAAGATGCTCAAGTTTGCTACTGAGAGTGGGGGTACTACATGAAGAGTGTCACTGAGTGGGACAGAAAGTCAAGAGTTCATTGATATGAAATCAACTGATGATTTAGTCAACATGATTCTGAAAGCGAGGGCCAGTGGTTCACACTGCAGGACATGTCAGTAGCAAAGCAAATAGAGGCTCTTATGATGACCTAAATAATTCCTTTTTCATGACAGAGCATAACTCATGACTTTTGTTTATTATTTTAGATGCGCCTTATAATATATATTTGATGTGTTTTAGATGTGACAGAACATGAGCATTGATTATTCATAGTATTCTCTAAATATTTTTCCATGTAACCTCTACAGCTGAATACAGCAAATGTTGAAACTGCATATGATCATTCACATCATACAAATGGCATTTTATTGGTGGCATGGATTCCATTTTCTATGGAATTGTCTATATCTGTTGATGACCACAGTATTTTGAAATATTTTATCTAATCAGAAAAAAGTACCAACTAAACATCTGTCAGAAAATGCTCCAGAAGACACCAAAGAATTATGTGTCACACATGTGGACGCATAAACAAGGTCTGGGTTTCAGGGAAGACCAATGCACACTGTAAATTCTAGACCTTTTGTTAAAAAAAGCAAGGTAACCCATTGCCTTAAAAAACAAACTAAGGTAGGCTAAACTTTCAATTCCAAGTCCACTTTAGTTTTATTTAAGGCAATGTGTTTCCTTCCTTTTTAAGTAAGGTCTGCTAATTAGAATGTAGAGCTACAGTTGGCCACATGAGAATCATAGGATGCCCGTGTCATCATTCAGCTCCATTGATCATTTGTTTATAACTGGGCATTCCCATACTGTTCGCACCTACAAACTGCTAAACATGGTTTAAAATATTCTGAATGCAAGCCAAAATTCATATGAATAATGACAAAAGACAACCGATACAAAAAATATATATATCTCACAATTTAAGATTATTCTGCGACACATATAAACGTCCACTGATTATTTTAATTAAAACACACATCTGAAAAAAATGTCATCTGAAAAATACACTGATATTTGTCTAATCCTCAGATAAAAAGGTCAAAAACACCTGCTGCTCACATTTGTTTCGGAACATTTATCATTCCGAAATCTTTGCGTATAAAAAATAAAATAAAAAGTAATTGCATCAAAAGAGAAGGTTGCTAAACTGTAACATACCTCTTCTATGCCATAAACACAAACTGAGATTATTGTATAGGGATGTAAAACTTACCTCAGACTTGTCTTGTTTGGGGAGAGAGAAGAGGCTCCCTGTCTTGGGGAAAAAGGGACCTGTTTCCCTCGGCTCCTCTCCTTTAATTGGAAACAGGCTGGATTTTATGATAATGAGCATTGACATCAGTCTTAACAACTTAAGCCACATAAAAGAAGGGTGCAAGGGGGCAAATTTGGGTCTCCTTTCCCATGCAATTCCTATGGTCAAGTTCAAGCGCAAGTCTCAATTTCTTTCAGCCTGTGACCAATTGGCGTGCAAGGCGTGCCCAGGCATAGGCATCCCGGCAGAGCCTATGGGGAGATATATGATGGCGGGAAATTTGTGAATGGGTCGTGTTCTGGAATTCGCCAGCACAGATGTACACCACATAAAACAGGAAAATAAATAATATAACATAATTCATATGAATTGATATAGAAACATGTTTTGCCAATTAAGAGTCATGGGGTGATGATGAGTTGAAACAAATTTTAACCTGATAAAACCAAAGAGATAGATTGAGATTCATTTTGGCATTGTTATAACACATATATGAAACAGGCTAAACAGTCTGAAAATGCATACTGTTGATTCCTTGCGTCTATATTGCCAATTTTCATACTATTTGGCAAAGTGAACAAAAAGCTGATTGATTGAAACTGATTGAGGAATTGAGGAACTGAGGACTGCGGCTGGGCACCGTTGAACTTGACCTAGAGATCCATGTGCTGCAAAGAAAGAAAACTGCTCAGTCTAACTGATAAAAAATGAATCTGAAATTTGAAATATGATGCAAGTTCCAGAACCACATACAAAGCATATTCAATCAGTTTTCATTCATCATTCAGTTTTTTTTTTACATCTCTGGTCTTTGATACAAGATCATACCGTGGGAAAGCTTTGCTTAATATGCTGTTCAGAACGAAAAGCCAATCTTTCACTTTGCATAATACAGTGGTTTCAGTATTTCAAACGAAGGCGTTCTTCTCCACAATACATACTTGAACATACATTAACCACAAACCAGTAATCCCGATTTAATACATTTGCATGCATTATTATATGCCTTTTGGTTTGTCTCTCCACAATACATACTTAAACATACATTTACCACAAACCAGTAATCCCAATCCAATTCATTTGCATGTGTTATTAGTTGGAGTTTGCTTCCATTTTGTGTAGAGTTTAGAAGTGGTGGTATTCTACAGAATTGGGGGCAGGGAATGGGATGGGTGGGATGGGATGGGTGGGTGGCATTACAATGATTCAACGGGGCCCTTTTTTTTCCTCGGTGCTGAACTTTGGGGGCCTCCCTGCTATCCATAATCTAATGAGATATGGGGGGTGTGAAATGTCACCGCCATGAATCCTGACCCTCCGAAGCAGCCCACCAACAAATCAGTGCTGCTGCACCCGTTGCCATAGGCATCCACCGGCCCCTGCACATACAGAGCAGAACTCAGGTCATGTGACTGCAGAGGAGGAGAGGAGTGGGGTGGGGTGGGGGCAGGGGGTGTGGGGACAGGGGGTGTGGCCACTGCTGTGGTGTCACAGTCACATTTGCATGCATTCAAATGATGCAGAAGGAGAATGAGTGGCTGCAGGCTACAGCAAATCAAGACAACATGAGAAAACACTATACATGTAGCAACTGGGAGTCTGATGCGCTTCCAACCTCGATAGGTGCTCACGGTCCAGGACACAATATACAGTATGTAAAAAGGAGCAAGACCGGAGCACTCCGTAGACAAAGGTTTTAATTAAAACCTTTGTCTACGGAGTGCTCCGGTCTTGCTCGCACTCCGTAGACAAAGGTTTTAATTAAAACCTTTGTCTACGGAGTGCTCCGGTCTTGCTCCTTTTTACATACTATACATGTAGCCTTTACTACAGCGGTGTTTCTCTAAGTGCTTTATAGCTAAGGTTGGCCACCTGAGCAACAGAACACTCCCACTTAGTTGTTCTAATAAAACTTTACAATGAGACGTGGGATTAAAAGGAAGGTGTATGACATTATCATTTCATGGATTGCTTTCCATTCTCAGGTCATGTGACTGCAGAGGAGGGAAAGGATTGGTGAGTCGGGACTGGGGGTAGGGGATGTGGCTATACTACTATGGTGTCATAGTCACATTTGCATGCATTCAAATGATGCAGAATGAGAATGAGTGCTGCTGCTGGTGCTGCAGGCACATGAAATCCAGACAATATGAGAAAACACTGTATGTTGATCTGATCTGGCAAAACGAGTCCAAGTCAAAGTCGCAGACTTCTAATTTTAGCATACAGGCCAAAAGAAATATGTAAAGGTTAAAAAGTGGCTTGCACAATTCAAATACTACCAACATGTCCAGAATAAATGTGATTTTCTCTCGGTTTTGAATTTAAAAAAGACAGTGGGATGTCATCAATCAAATGACTCTCTTGACAACTGTTTTGAACAGGACACAACTTTAAATCCTATTCTCTTGTCTCACTGGTACTGAAACCTCAATTTTGAATTTTGGACCACAGTTACTCATTTTGCCACATCTGGTCACATAGCTCTTATCTTATTCTATGTGTGATATGGCTTTACAAGCGCAACAAGGTTATTACAGTTACAATCTTAATTGATCTTGACTTAAAAGCTCTAGTAACCGGTATTTTATGGAAAGTTATAGGCTACTGTACATCAGCAATAGTACTCAAAGTGCACCATTTTTGATATTTCTTCTGTGGTCTGCAAGAACACATGAAATCGTTTCAGTGCACCAAAACCAATTAAAAACAAATCTCTCTCATAATGTCTGTCTTTTCAGTCTCTGTCTAAAATGCCTTGCATTCAGCTTGCCCGCTGGTCATGAAGCAGCAAGTAAAACCAGGTTAAGATTGATTAGGCCAAGAATGGCTATGCTTTCCCATAGTAAATGTCTGTCATGGTAAAATGATTTTCCACACAGCATTAAGATATTGTGATCTCATAGTACTGGAAGAAAAACAAGCAGAACAACTAATTGTCCAAATCTTCCAATCTTTTCCTACATCACTATAGTGACAGCATAGTGCAGGAGCTTTAACAGCATGTCTGTGTGGTGCATTTTTTAGTGCACCATTGAACCCATTATGTCTGAAAAGCTTGCCTTTACAGGACAATGTTGCCTTCTTTGTTTGGCTAGTTTTGTTAGTTCCTCTGTTTGCTTACTTTTAAGGAGACTATTATCAAAGGATTCAAAGAACCCTCTTTAATACACAGATCAACCGTAGAGATAGGAACAACTGACTGATATGAAAGGCAAACCTAAATCTCAGAGTATCTTTTAAGTAAAATCTATTATTGGTTGGAATCATTAAAAATGAGTACATCCTTGAGTACATGAGAAGTAGGATTTTTTTTCAAAAGTGCATAAAATGTCAATTTAACACAAAAAGCTATTTTACATCATCCACTTTAAAACCATACTCAAGGTAAAACATAGGGCTGTCATTTAGACAAACCAATAGATAATGGTATAGCAGCTAAATTATATGTCGTACAAAATGTACATCATTTTTTGTCAGAGAAGATGATTTGGAAGAAACACATCAACATTTATCCTCAAAATACATGTGCACACATGCTGATTACTCATTTCAATACGATAATCATTTTGGCACAGCCAGAGCTAGTTTCACTGCAAGACTTAAAAAGAGACTAGGGATGATCTGCCTTTGAAATGGGAGTCAACAGATTATCTCTCATCGTAATGCATGTCAGACATCCACATGAATGATGACAATAACTGAAACCTGACATTACTTAGAGGCATCACTACCCAGTGTAACTTTTTCATTCATTTTCTATCAGTAGGCCTAAATGTCAAATACATACGAAGAAACATATGGTATGCAAATGCAATTGACGAAAGTCTTGTTTATGTGACTACCTGGCCAAACAAGACACAATGTTGAAGTGAAGACGTGCAGTTTTGGACTGTACAGTGCCCTCGGTGGAATGAGTAGTTGGCTATACAGTCTAGTTAAGGCGTTTTTCTAAGAAAGACGTTGCTGAAAGTCTACTCGTGTGCATAATGTTCTCTTTTGGCAATGGAAAACTGTGCACATGCCAGCTGTGTTCAAAGCATGCCAATTAGAGATTACAAGAAAACTAAAGCGATCTTAAGCGAGCAATAGCCTAAGTCGTTTCTCAAACCACTGCTTGGAACTAATTCTCAGATTTAGTTGGTAACCTGGATCATGGGCAGATGGACTGACAATAGAAAGTGAAAAATAGCCTACGAAGACGCCACGCAGGCTAGGCCATTTAGGGCCAGTCCAACAAAGTCCGAGTGCATATCCTAGAGGGATAAGTGGGCCACACAACAGCGCAGCTACAGTGGCAATGAAATAGCCTAGGCCTGTTTTTTTGCATCGACATTACATTACCCTATACCCCTTTATTAAGGCCCATCATTCCAAGGCCTTCTGTTCTAACGACGTAAATTCAAAAGACCCACTTTAGGAAAATGCGTTGTGCTGCCTTCTTCGCTACTTTGCTCTGGTGTTGTTCGTAATGTTCAGCATTCAAAAGAATGAGGTGTCATTTGTAAGGTCAATAAAGAACACACTTCAAAGTATCCATTGCGCAAAAGTTTTGCATGGCCTGGGACACAATTTTAATTTTGTGTAGAAGCATAGGCCTACTGGCAGGCAGTGGAGATAAGCCTACTCCACAAACCAAAACAGCGCACATTCCTTTACTTATTTGACGGCAAATGATATCTTATAATGAATTCATTTAGGAGTAACTCACTGACAGGTAACATTTTTGCAGACTAATGATAAAACACGACTCTCACAAAAATATAATCGGTGACTCCGATAGCCAATAGGGGCGTTGAATGCTCCATCTCGACCAATAGATTTTTAAGTCCTTATGTGGTAAGCACACCCCTTACTTTGAACGCACAGAGTATCCACATGTCATTGGAGTGGTCTCAGCTGTTCAAAGAGTCCTATGCAGAGGAGTTTGTTAATGGGAGACGTGTCCAAGTGTTAAAACCTCTTTACCAGAATGGTAAGCGAACCTTGCATTTAACCCAGTGTTTCCTCTACTTGTTGGAAATATTATATGCACGTGGCTAATAAGTTGTCTACAGTGTTTTTAGACTGATCGAAGGCAGGTGAGCACTTTCAGTAAGCTAGCCTAGCTGGTTAGCATGGCAACAGGCTATGTAGAAGGCAGATCTGTCAAAGGCTGAACACATTATGAATGAACTTTTAGATCTCAACACCTCGTTATCATATTGTCGTTGTGGTGGTGTTCGCCGTTTCTAGCTTAAATGCACCGTGGTGATTTTGCATATCTGAAGTAGCAAGCTAGTGTTGCTAGAGCTTAGCATGCTATGCACTTAACGTTGATTTCTATTTGCTCTCCTTTTCGTAGCTAGCCAGTCGGTTAGCCACCTCGCAAGAATAGCGTTTCCCTTCTTCAGATGTTGAATGACTGGCGCAGTTGTTGTGTCCCTCATTGCTATTTGAAGAGTTTTGTATTTGGACACGTGTGACGCAGATTTAATCAACTGCAAATATAAAAAAATATATCGATACTTAGTGTGTCTACATTACAGTGGGGTATCATATATAGCTCTTTAGATGTTGTTTGTAATCAGCTGAAACTGGTCTGTGTCTGTCGTTTTATACTGTATGAGCTACTTCCGATGTCTTTCTTTCCTGCAGGCCCTAATGGGAGTGCAGCTGGTGGTCAGCTTGCTGGCTGCCAGCATAATGCAAAGGATGGCCCCACATTGCTCCTTTGCTCGCTGGCTGCTGTGCAATGGCAGGTAATGTTTCTTGCCTAACTTTATTGTGTGTGTGTATATATATATATTAGTATATATATAAAGATATACTTCATATTTTGTTGTACTAAATTGTTAGCTAGGCTGTGTACTACAAAGATGGTGAAGTGATAAATCAGGTTTAGCTAACCCAGATGTAGTTGTAAACCTGTCAGTAAAAGAGTCCAGGGCTTCATTCTCTTAACTTAGCAAATGGGAACAAACACCTGTTTTTATTAGGTTTACGACTCCCCTGGGTTAAACTAACCAGGCTTGTCACTTAACCAGCTGTGTAGTGTACTCCATTGGAGTCAAAAGTTTGTTGTTGTTTTTGTTTTCAGCCTGTTTCGCTTTAAGCACCCTTCTGAAGGGGAGCTTTGTGCCTTGGCTGGGAAGCAGATGACCAAACCCAGCAAGAGAGACAGGTGTGAGCTGTTGTTAAAAACTGTCATCCACTGTTGTTAGCTGACACTGACAGACTGTACAGGCCTCAGGCTAGATTGTAAGATGGTGTTGTGTGATGTGCCTGCAGAAGACAAAATGGCAACAGAGAAAACAAGCCTCTGACGGTGCCAAAGGACATAGACCTCCACCTGGAGAGCACTCCTGTCGGTGTCCTCGATGCCCTAGGTAAAACGCCAGCTTTCAATAAAAAAGGTGTATGCCAGTATATACTGTTAGTGATGGGCAAGTGGGTGTCAGAAGCTTACAATCCAATACCATGTTTTTGATCTGGCCATGGTGTAAAATGGCTAACTCTAATCGGCACAGCTTTTCAGCCAGGTAGAAGAATTTGAGTGAAATCACCTGTCTTAACTGTACAGGTAGAATCGATTGATGTGGAATAAATGCAATTGGACTGTAGCTTCTAAATCGAGATCGCCCACCACTGTATGCTACATTACAGCGTTTCATCATTGTAACACACTGTTTATTATGCCTCCCCTACAGTCCTGAGGTTCTTTGTTGAGTACCAGTGGCTTATTGATTTTGCTGTCTATGCAACGGGCATTTTTCTCTTCACGGAGGGCTACTACTTTGTTATGGACGCCAGCAAGGAGGTCAACATCGGTGCCATCTGGTGCGTGCTGACTGTATTTTTTTGCCTGTATCCTTCTCATCTGTTCACTTTTGACAACCTGTGCATTGCATTATGGATTATGTCTCAGTTATGAAATGCTTTGTAAGAAGGAGGAAATGCACCCTAGATTCTTTCAGGGTTGGAGTGTCAATGAATAATAAAGCCATCACCACTGTCAGGTCAAGGCCAGTTTATAGTCTAGGCAACAAGTGTCGCTTGACAAAGTATGACTAAAAGAGTCAAAATTCCTGTTTGCTAGAGTATCACTGGGCTTGTTGTGTGTATCAAACAATTGGTGTAGACATCGTGTAGCCTGATTGGATAATGACTTGAAGTTCATTCAACTTGCCATTATCACCACATTTTTATGTTCTGTTGATTCTGTACCGTTCTTTGTCATCAGCAGCACAGGACTAGAAAAGCCTCCAGTGCAGCAACGTTTGTCGACAACTTTTTTTTTTTGGTTCAGCGACACTTGTCACCTGAAGTATAAAGTGGCTTTCGTGGTTTTACTTTTACTTTCTAACAGCCAGTGTAACAGGCTTCAGAACATGTGAACATGTACAATAGCAACTATATATTACATTTGTATTTCTGCGTTTTTTTTTGGACTGCTGAAATCCATCATCTACGTCCACCATGTAGCTAATGACACTAATCATGTCCACTGGGTTCACGTGCAAAACACTACATATATTAATGAGAACCCATTCTTTCCTTCTATTCCTTCTATACACGAACCCATGCTTCTGTCCAGTTTGTCATCCTTGACCTTAAGCTCCTCAGGAGGTGTCTTCATACTCTAATGAGCCACTACTTCAGCTCTGAGGAGGGTGGCGAGAGCTCCGTGTGTCTGGCCTTTGGCTTCCTGTCCCTGCTGGTGGCCATGCTGGTGCTGATTGTGAGGGAAGACTACTTGGAGTTTGGCCTAGAGCCTGGTACGAGCCCCCTGAACAAAACGATACCAAACATGTTTGCCATAATGCTTTAATGGCCATAACGCAATATGTTATAAATATTTAGTGACTCTTGATTTTTACACTTTCTGTTTAGGTTTTAAAAGCCTTTTTGACAGCCTGGAAGTTTTTGCAAGAGAACAAGGCTATGAGTGGTCGTAAGTACTTGGGCTTAGATGTTAAAATGGATTACAGATAAAGTTATGCAGTTAAAGGTACAACTGTCTGTTTGGAATAATCTTTTCATGTGTGTTATTCTTGTTTTGCTGTTAGAGTGCCTGTTACCAAGTTGACTGTAAAGTTTGGGTTGGCTGCTGTTTGTGCCTTCATTGGTGCCCTGCTGGCTTTCCCTGGGCTTCGTCTGGCCCAGACCCATCTAGATGCTGTGCAGATGAACTCCGACCGTCCCTTTGTAAAGTAAGATAAAAAAACATGATCGCCATAAAGCCTGTCAGTTAAACATGATAACATTTGAATGATATGGTGTAGTCAGCACAGTTAAGTGAAATGATCCACTTCATTTGTAATTTGTCTGTCATGGATCCGTGGCATTGTCATGGCAATGAGTTCCTATCAGTTCGTATTGGCTGTAGCTAATATATACTTAGAATTTGTGATCAACAGAATTGATTACTTACAGAGCCTTACTTCCTGTTTGCATAGTAAAAGTCCGACCATGTGTTTGTTACAGCCAATTCACTGAACCAGCTGAACCTAACTAGCACAACAAATTAGTGCAAGAGCACAGGGGCAAGAAATATATGCAGGACTTTTACTTTCTCAAGCTGGTTTGTTTGTTCACCTCATTATAAAGTGCGTGTGTGTGTGTCTCTTCACTAGAGCCCTCCTTCACATTGGCTTCCTCTCCCCTCTGCTGATCGTCGTGTTGTGGGTGAAGCCAATAGCCAGAGACTTCTTGGCCAACGCTCCAATGGGAAAGACAACAGTCACACTGTAAGCCTAACTACACACACAACCCACCTACCTTCCAGACATGTCTTATCAGCTCAAGGAGCTGCTATTACTGTTACTTCTCATTTCCCTCATTCACTTCCTCTGTCTGGCAGGATCCCCAGTGCAGTGTTTAACTCTGTGCGTCTGTGGGTGGTGGTGGGCCTGTGCGTGCTGCGTCTGCTGCTGACCCGCTACCACCTACAGGCCTACCTCAACCTGGCCCCCAAGTGGGTGGAGCAGATGAAGAGGGAGGCGGGACGCATAGCCGCCATCGACATCCAGAGGAAGGTGAGGAGGATCTTGTGGTGGTACAGAATGCAAGTCTGTATATAGTTAACATGTACCATATGATGCCATGCTCAAATCAGGGGTGCAACTTGACATTTTAACTTTATGAAAGAATATGGTTTTGCACCCCACCCCCCTCATTAATAGTAATAATAGCATCCTCAGAGGGCTCCTGTCAATGCTGGGACCTTGTCCTTATGTCATCCCTAGCAGCACCCCTGGGTTAAATGCATAACACACATAATGGTTATTATGGTGTTTTTTGGTCACTGAGTTGTGAGTATGACCAAACTGAAACTCCATGGGCAATGGAAAAGCAATGGCTGTAAGATTTCACATGACTTTTCAGTTTCCTGTGGTTTCATGAAGTTCTATGAAGTTGCAAAACCTAAGCCTGCAAAGCAGGAAAACAAGTTGTGATGATTTGATATGTTTTCCTGCCTGACTAACCCTGTTTGCCAACATACTAATGCACATTGAGATGACCAGGCCCTAGAGATATTGTGCAGACAGCAGTGTGAAAAGGAATGTCAACATGATAGTGTTACCAAGTGTATCTGTGTGCTCTTGCAGGTTACTCGGATATTCTGCTACTTGACTGTGGTCACGCTGCAGTACCTGGTCCCTATCCTTTTGATACTCTTCTCAACCCTTGCATTGAAGACATTGGGTAAGTCCCAGAGTTTAACAGAATTACAGTGAACAAACAAGTTCTGCATCTTTTCAGTATATGCATTTTAGGTATTTTGGCCAGATGTCTTGGGGTATAATGTGAATATTTGTAAAGGCATAGACGGTGAGAAAAAATGTGTGGCTGTGAGCTCTTTTCAGAGCGAAAGAAAAGCTGTTGGTGGCAGCAGTACTTTGATAAAAAAAATGCTATATTTGCTTAGCTTTGTCAGTAACACCAGTGATGCAACTCAGCATTTGACGTTTTAGCTACGTTAACAGTGCACCCCATTCTGACGGATCACTTTTCAAATGATTTTCTAGGTGACTTCTCGTGGGTGTTCGTGGAAGAGACGCCAGGCGTTACCCCCATAGTAGTCCTCCCGACCTCCGCCCCGCCCGTCCCAGGCCTGGAGGACGACGAGGATGCTGAGGACATGGAGGTGGAGGTCCAGGCCACCGTGGCCCACCTGGCTGAGGCCTTCCACAGCCTACGCTCCGTCCTTACACCCCTCTTCTTCCGGGGCTTCTTCGCCTTCCTCACCTGGTGGGTGGCTGCCTGCCAGGTCATCAGCAGCCTGTTTGGAATCTACTTCCACCAGTACCTAATGCACAACTGAACCTGAGGCTGGGGGGTGGGGATTGGGGGTGGGGGGGCTCTGTTGCTACAGCTGCCCTCTTATTGCACTGAGATTATCAGGGGTATATTACAAAGGTGGTTAAGTGATGAACTTAGTTTAGTTAATCCAGATGGTAGTTGTAAACTGGTTAAGAGAAGAGGCAAGGGGGCTTTTAGCTAAACAAAGACCAGTAGGCTCCTGTTCTGTCAGGTTAACATCTTACCTCTGGGTTAAAATAAACCAGGTTTGTCACTTAACCATCTTTGTGATATTACCCCTCTGATCACAAACCCTTCACACACACATTTCTCTCACAGTCCGGTACGCAGGCTGCAGCATGGGCAGGGGTGGAGGGGGTTGAACCCCCAAGTGTAGCTACAGTGAAGTTGTGACATTGAGGTGGCGCTATAAAGTCATATCAGACATGGCATTGTGACTGTGAGACATTTAAGGCCTTGAGTCAGGCTATTAGCAAGGCTGGACCTAAGCATTGAGTTGGTCTTCAACACTCTTTAACAGCTCTTTAACATTTTAAGCATGACTTCAGGGCCAATGTGTGTTGCCTTTGCTGATGTATTAAAAAAAAAAAAAAAAAAAAAAAACATGGAAAATAACAGAATTTTATGATGCAGTAACTAAAGTAGGCCAGTTTCATACTCAACCGTTGCATACAATCATGGCCATTCAGATTGGCATCTGATGACTAATAATATTTGACATCTATCATTAGAGTTCAACATCAAATAACTGTATTATGTTAGGGACCTCTAAGCAGGCTTAATTTCCCATAGTTCCTTGGCTGGTATGTCAGAAGCATTAGTAAACCCAGTGACCTGCTGCATAGGGAAGTAACCTACCGTGTTCACTGAATACCATGGTATTCAGATCAAACTAAAGTGCCTGGAAACTCAGGGATTTTGAAGTCAGTGGTAAGATTTCATTTTCCAGCACATCAGCCCGTAGTGACCCTAAGATGAACACTATTGTTGGAACAGTGTTACAGAAGCAGACCACCACAATGGTTATCTTAAGGGCCTAGAGAGGTATCAATTTGTTTTCTTTCCAGTTTTAGTTGATGCCAAGCACTGTATACATACATGCAGAAGGTATTTCATGTGAAGCTTTCATGTCCAGTAGGCCTACAACACATTTAGTTTTAAAATTCATATTTATTTATTTATTACTGAGTGCCACGTTAAGCTTAACCATCATATGTAATTTGCAGGAGTACTATCCCAGTTTAAATTAGTGAGTTTTGTGTGAGGTTTGATTTTGATTTTTTTTTTTGTTTTTTGTTGAGGGAATGAAATAAACTGTCAGTCATCTATGTAGGTGGTTTTTAAAACAAATGTGATTTTTTTTTCTGCCCCCTTAATTAAAGAGGCTCTTTGAATGCTCCAATGAATCATATATTTGGTACTTTTTAACTTTGGTTGAGAAATAAAAAACAATGTTGATTTTGACGTTTCTGCCCAATTGTGTCATTTTCTGATTGCTGGCTTTCAAAGTTGTACTTTTTTTTTAGCTTGGCTCGTTGATCTGGTATTGTACCAAAACATCATGTAGGACTACACCTCCATTCTTCTATACACAACTCTCGTCCCTTGACCAACTAAATAGATAGTCCAAAATAATACTGTCTAACTAGCTGATTAGTATATTACACTGAGTGGATGAGGAAGCATTGGTCCACCGATGACACTGTAGGTCGACCACAACAGCCAAGGGCCAGTGGGTTGAAGAGTTGACATGATTTATTAGCGATATTATTTCACGTCCACACACCGTCAAGGCAGACAATAACGCTCAGTCGCGGGTCAGATGGTCACTTGTCTGGGCTTTTTATTAGCTGGTTGTCTGGGATATGCTTCACTGGAGGGCATTTATAGCAGCTGTGTGACGGTTTACTGATTGAGGGGGAAATGTAGGTGCCACACATAGGCACATAGGCAAAAAAAATGAGTGATTTTTTTAAACAAACATTTGACTTTTTAGTAATTTTTTTAACGCAGCTTTAAATCTTACTGGGCAAGCCTAACTTAATGGGTAGCCTAACGCACGCTCCATGTTTAGATTCTAAATTCGCAGTTTTTTCGGACGTGTGCTTGCACATACTGCGCAAATGGATGCTTGTTTTATGCGTCTGGATCTTAAAGCTTTAGCACTATTAGGAGTGTGGTAAAGAACTTGAACTTGATGTGGTGGACATGACTATATAATCACATCAATTGTGTGCATGTGCACTGACGGCCTTGTCTGATGGGGTGCTCCTGGTTGCTATGTAGGAACTGTCAGCTCACCATCCAGACATGGCCTGCGGACTGCCCCACTCCCCAGGGACGAGCCCAGACGTAACCTTTGTCGCCTTCTTTTCATCGTTGATCGTGGGACATAAGGGCGTGTCTGTCTGACGGAGGAATAATTTCAGTTCATCTTGTTTATTCGTGGGTAAATTTCAGGCCAAAGTTTGCTTCGGTTTAAAAGTTAACGCGCCATTTTACGACTACTGGAAAGCACAGAAGCTGTCATACTGCGCAATCATGGGTAAATTACAGAACACAGTTACCCCATTTTTTGCAGCATGTTAGAGCTAAGCAAGATTTTCTCATTATAAGGTTAACCTAAAATAAAGCTAGGCTACATAGTTTAAACTGTGTGAATGGCACGGTTGCTTATTTTTCCCGTTTGAATGAAATCAATGTAATATTGCCTATGAACAGATGATTACGCGGAATAAAAAAAACATTTTGTAAGAAAAACTGCATTTTATTAAGGCAAAATTATATATTCTGAAAATGAAAAAAAAAAAAACACCGTCGCGCAATAAATATACACTTCAATGCTTATTACAGATGTCCTTTAAAATTACATCCCTATACCAATCCTTTTCCTTCTCTTCTCACTCCATAGCCTACCTATTACAGACCTTGTCTTATGTTGACACCTAGCGGACAATACAGGAAACAGCAACCAGTCCAGAACTGGCTGGAAGACGTGTCATTGGCATTTTGTGCTTCACAACGTGTTTGTGCAAGGGAGTTCAACCTCCACAAAATTGTAAATTATGGTTTGCAAATTGGTAGTATGGGTTATAATCGGTGAAAGGAAAATGAGACTGAGTTTCTGCACCATACTAAAAAAGAAAGCGACTTGAAACCAAAAGCAAAATAAAAACAGCACAAATCAAAACTAACAGGCTATACTTTAAAGTGCATGCAAGCGTCATAGCATAGGGTTCAAGTATGGCATCTACAATAGCTGAAGTGAGAGGAACAAGCTGTATGTCTTTATTACCACTAGAGGGCGTACATCACTATTAACAAGTGTAACATACAGAAATAGAAAACTGTCCATCCTGCAGGATGTGTTTCCCACATTGATGAAAACTTGCATCAGACACAATTTTAACACAAAACAATAAAGCCAGACTTCTGCAAATACATCCTAAAAAGACAAACCTTTGGTCTTCCTTTAAATACAAAAACTTGCAGACTATGCAATAATTATTTTGGGTATAAAACTTAAAAAAAGAAGAAGAAATATATATCACTCTCATTCTGGATACAACCATTCTAGAATATGGAACATCCCTGAGAAAGACACTGATATTTATCATATTAATTTCACACGAAAATACATTTACTGCACTTCACCATCTGAGCACATGGTTTTCGAAAGGCATCACATGCCATTGATTGTCACTTAAAACCAATCAAAGTATTGAACAAACAAAATAACTGAGACCCTCTATATGAAAGATATAACTTCAGCTTGGCGCTCTGAGCTGTATTGGAAATTCTTCTTACTGTGTTTACTGCACATTGTTCACATGGGAACACTGTTATGGGGCTCAGAAATCCCTCATCTCTCTATCTCTCTCAAAGGCACCAAGCCCCTCACAGGGCTCATTACCCTGCCCTCCACACAGCACACCTACAAAAGTACCACAGAAAAAAGCTCACGTCCGTCCTCAAAGGCTCACAGAGTGAATGCTGTGGTGTATAAAGCACGACCGTATCAATACTAGCCCAGCCCGTTAGCCAGTCCACCACTATGTGTGTGTTTTACATGCGGCTCTCATGGGTGGGTGGGTGGCTGGGGGGGTGGGGACGAAGCGGGGGGTGTCTCGCCCAACCGTTATCTCTGCCAGCCACCATTGCTCTCTATCTGCCTGAGAGGAGGCTCCCCCCCTTTCTCCTGCGACAGGCTCCGCGCCATGTTATGTGGCGATGAGTAGCCGCCGTCCCTCCCCAGGGAGGTGGCGGTGGAGGTGGCGGTGGCGTGGGCCTCGTGCGGAGGCTGGCCACCCATTGGAGAATGGGGCGTCATGTGGTGTGACGTGGGTGTGGTCGGGGAGTTGATGTACTCGGGGGAGGCTCGCTCTGACTTGATGCTGAGGTTGAGAGAGGAGGGGGACGGGGAGGGGGGCGTGGAGGTTTGGGAGTACCCCCCCACTGACATGCTGGAGTGGGCAAGAGAGGAGAGAGACAGGGGGTATCAGTACCAGCTGTAAACCCTGCAGTTGACTTTAGTAAAGTATAGACCAAAAGACAAAAAGACAAAAGTCAAAAAGACAATGAAAAAAGAACTATTGCAGATCCACACACCGTCAAGGCCTTGCAGCATATATCCACATTAAGCACTAAAGTACTGTATACAACTCTCGTTCAACTTATTGGAAGACTCAAGACATGAGGATAAGGTTAACGCTTCATGACAAAAAATCTGTTGTAATTGCATAGTTATAATGGCAATACAACATACCTATGTTTATGGACACTTTTTTAAAAAACTAAATAACATACAATACTAAAACACCACATGTGTGTTATCTCAGAAATATTTGACTTTGCCATAAGACAGTTTTTCTCATCTTTTTTTCTCATTCAGTGTCTAGGAATGTACATCATATCTCAACGTAAACAACGCAGGTCCATCACCACCCGTCTGGGGGCATGTGAATGTGTCTTACCCTTGGCTGACGTGTGGCAGATGAGCTTCATGTTGCATAGGCTGCCAGGAGCCCATGGAGCTGCGCTGTATGCTTGCGGAGTGAGGGAAACCTTGACGGGAGTACTCTAGGAACATGCAAAGACATTCTTCTAATTCATATTCTGCCATCTTACACTCTAAGATACTGAGGTGACCAGATTAAAGGTGAAGATCAGACCAGATCAGATGAAAACCTGGGGACACTCCCAGTTCCACATTTAATATCATTAAAAAATAAGTCACCGGACAGACTACAAAAAACAAAATTGGTCCCCAGCAATTTATGTCATTTTTTTCCCTTTTAGACATGATGGACACTGGGAAGTAGAGACTCAACACAAAATCAGAAATCCAGACCAATACATGAGAAAAGTAGAGAAATCTAAAAAATATTCTCTAGCAGTTATTTGCCATTTTTGTTTCTTGTGGAAGCGATGAAGACTGGAAAGTGTAGACTCACCAGGGGGCCCATATCCCGCGAGGCCATGTCCCAGCAGCCCTGCCTTGCCCATGGGCACCATGGGATTGCCAGGCTGCATGCTGTGGTACACCACTCTCTGCATGGGGAGAGGAGACCCATGTGTTGTACTACGCAATATCACATATTAAAAAGTAGTAACATACACTTTCTGTGTCCTTCCTTGTGAGGTGCTGGATTGTATAGTGTGTGTAACTTTGAAAACAACATATAAATGCCACACACTCAGGATCCCTGTAATAATTTTATTTAACAAAACAAGTGACATTTTGACCTACAGCCTATTTTTAGAATTCATCGGATGTCATGAAATCTGAACAAGGCCATAAGCAAAACATCAGTTTTTGTTGAATAAAAATGACTTCACAATATCACCCCACTGGTGAAAATGCACTCCAATAACCAGCAATGGTATGTTATGTCTGCTTCCTCCCCCACAAAGACTAAATCACTCGCCGGTGCAGACATGTCACTGCCATGGCTTTAGATCATGATAAGGGATGACATTGAAATTTTGTGAAATAACAAATCTCATCACAACACAAACACACATCAGATTTACATCTGTGTTGCAATGAATGAGTGTGAGTCTCAGGCAAGAGTTATTACAGCAGGAACGCCAGTTCTCATGCGTGAGCAGGGGAGGCTCTCGGCTCCTTAGTGCTTGTGTTACTGTGTGTATTAGAGACCCAGAGGTAATTACAGCAGTGGTGTTATGGGTGTGTGTGTGTGTGTGTGTGTGTGTGTGTGTGGTTGTGTAAGTGTAAGCTTCGTGGTCCTGGTGCTTGTGTTACTGTATGCTGAGGAGACTCTGAGGAAGTTGCAGCAGTGGGGCTGTGTGTGTGTGTGTGTGTGTGTGTGTGTATGTGTGTGTGTGTGTGTGTGTGTGTGTGTGTGTGTGTGTGTGTATGTGTGTTTGTGTGCGTGTGTGTCTTTGCACGAGTGTGAGTGTTCTGGCCCAAGTTCTTATGTTACTGCATGCAGTAGAGACCCATACTTACAGCAGTGGGGCTGTGTGTGTGTGTGTGTGTGTGTGTGTGTGTGTGTGTGTGTGTGTGTGTGTGTGTGTGTGCCTGTGTGTGTGTGACTGAGTGATTGTGAGAGATGCTCCTGATCGTAGTGCTTGTGATACTGCATACAGTAGAGGCCCAGAGGTAGTTACAGCAGTGTGTGTGTGTGTGTGTGTGTGTGTGTGTGTGTGTCTGTCCGCGTGTGTGTGCGAGTGCATATGTACTTACATGCGTGCATGTTTGTGTGTGTGTGTGTGTGTATGTGTACGTGCTTATGAGTGAGTGACTGCAGCACTGCTATTCTGGTGCACTCAAACGCACTGGCGGTCTGGTTGTCATTGCGGTTATATTAAGAGTAGCGCTGCTGGCTGTAGAGGCAAAGGTCCCCCATCCGGCGTCTCCCACTCACGTTAGTCAGGTTGGAGCGAGAGCCCGGTGGCGTGTCCATGCGGCGACCCTCACTGCCAAGGTTCAGCGGAGGTGACGACTTCACTTCCAGGGCCCTGCTCACGTTGCTATGGGTGAACATCGAGTAGCCAATGCCTTCACAGAAACACACACACACACGACAGATAGACAGGCACACACACACGCACGGGAAGTGAAAGATGAGATGTGGCCGAAATTGTTTCACTTGCCTCCTCTTTCACTCGCTCACTCACTCACTCGGTCCCTGCAATGCAGACGGTCTGTGTTTTAAAGGAGAAGTGCTCTTTTAACTGATCTTTGAAGCAGTATCTGTTTACCACAGCTGGCCTTACAGATACCTCATATTGCACGTTGAGGCGTGGAGCATGTCCCACTGCTACTGTGTTTGATGATGGCATAGCCAAGGATACATTCAATGCCATTTTTCAGCAAAAATGATCCAAAATGTGTAAAAATGGCTTGCACTTAAGTTGTTTTACGTTGCTGTTTTACACCGAATAGCTTTTGTCACTTGGATGGGGTGTTGGAACAATGTGAGAAACATTTGAAGCTGCGCCTGGCCTATTAAACCACAATGTGCTAAAACAAATAATGTGCTGGGATTGCCATGCAACACGCACACACACAGACGCACACACACAGACGTGCACACACACACACACACACACACACACACACACACACACACACACACAGAGCTATTATCTGATGTGAAGCACGAGGGGCTAAGGACTTGACCAGCAGGTGTGATGTTCAGCGCAGAAACCACAAATCAGCCTTCACTCGCTGTTTCACACTGCGCTGGAGCTGTGGAGTGGGGGTGTGGATGGTGTGTGTGTGTGTGTGTGTGTGTGTGTGTGTGTGTGTGTGTGTGTGTGTGTGTGTGTGGTGGGGGGACTGTTTCACACACTGAGACTTCCTGTCAGTGTGCAGCCTGCTAAGCAGACTGAGAACATGGAAGACATCTCATGCTGGTTTTCTATTAGTGCGGTTCAAAGAACTTGTGTGTGTGTGCGTATGCGTGTATGTGTATGTGTTGGAGTTGGGGGGGGGGGGGGGGGGGGGTGATGTGGCCAGGCATCACATCCCTGTGATGATGGGTTGTATTGCATTGAGGCTGCTATTCTCTGAAGTGGCTAACAGCATGTAGCATGTGAGGACATCAATTAAACATGTCATTGCCTGTCAGATCTACAGATAAGGAATTAAAGCAAGATGAGTATAGCTGTTTCTAACATCTTTTAAGGTGACACTAGAGGTTTTGGTGTGAAACTATTAGACAATCTACCTAAAAGGCTTAAAGCCCTTCAAACATTTTCAAGTGCCTTATTGCCACTACTAGAATTGGCGATACACACACACACAGGCAACAGTGTCATGCTGTAAAGCTGTCTCTTTTATTTTGTGGTAATATTCCTGTCCTCCACCCAGAATTGCACAGTGAATATCGTTGATGTCTGGTGGGAATAACACATTTATTGTCTTTATCCGCCCTTCATATGAGTATACGCCATGCAAATTCATTAAAAAAGATACATCAAACAGTGATGAAAAGTTAGATGGTGTTGCTTTAAAAGCCCTACCTGAGTGTGGGGTCACGAACCCCTGGTGATGGGTTGGTGGACCTGCAGGACTGGTGGTGCCTGATCGGGGGCCAAGGGACTTAAAGGCAGGGGCCCGGTGTGGCCCCAAGCCAGAGTTGGAGATGTTGGGATAGCCGTTCTCACAGCCGGAGTTCATCAGCACCTGGGCCTCTGCAGGCAGGAGCGTGGGGCCCTGTGTGAGTGAAGAGCAATGGAACTATTGGGCACAATTCTAAACAAGAAAATAATTGAACACCTGGCAATAAAAAATCGCAATGACCAATAACAAAGTGATAAATTACAGTAATAATACTACCTATGTTTATAGACTTCAATATGCATTTTTTTTTATCTTTGAAGTTATTTCAGCTGTTAATTTCAGTATGAAACCCTTTTTTGTTTAAAGGACTGGCTGCTCCTTCTCTTTGTGTTGAGAGAAGGGGCTGTGGCCTACTGGATTTTCTTTCACTTTCTGATTGAGGCTGTAATTTTGCAACATCACTACCCCCATATACATGTTTTATACATATACATAAACACACACAAACACACACACTTGTACAAGCACACACGCACACACACAAATGCCTCGGCTGGCAAGAGAGACATTATATTACACTACATTACACAAGCAAAAGGCATATGCTTTTATCCAAAACGACTTACAATAGGATATAATGAGGTAGGTAACAGGAGGTAACAGGAGATTATAGGATAAGTGCAGGCACTAAATACTTGTAGGTTTTTGTTAGGTCGTCGGTAGGTTGGATTTGTTAGGATAAGAAGTGTTCTTGGTACAGAGGGGTTTTCAAGAACATGAAAACTAATGGTCACAGTTCTTAAACAACAAATATAATGCAACAGCAATGAAAAAGCGGGGGGGGGGGTTCCATCAGGGTTTCCACATGCATCTTCAGAATTATGTCAACTCTGTTAGTTTGAGTATAAAAACCTATGATCCCCACACACACCACACCATACTCCAATACTCTCTCTCTCTCTCTCTCTGACACACAAACACACACACACATGCAAAGAGAGAGACCGACACACACATATATATACATTTGACTGACTGACTACTCTCAAAAGACACTCACGTAAAAGCGCTGGCGTGCCATAGAAAGGTCCATGCCCTCGTTGAGCTGATACTTCTCCCCGCCCACCTGCATGCTCTCCTCGTTGTCCAGCTCGGCCCCCTCCAGTCCCAGGCCTTTCCGCCGCAGCATCTGCCACAGCGGGACACACAGCGGGACACGGTCAGGACAATAACAATGGTACATAGTTTGCACTAAATTCACATTTATATGGAAGTTTAGTATAGAGTTTATTTTAAACAAACAAAAGATCAGAGAATGTGTGAGAACAATACAAAGCGCCTAAAAAAGACTGAGGCCTATTATTAGACTGCACTTAGTAGTCGTAGTAATAAGCAGTTTATTACATGAGTCAGTCTGAGCCTCCTACATGGGGAGAGAGTTTGCTGTAGCCCTTGATTACCACACAGGTGTCACCTTCCATTTCATATTACCACATGCCACTTGGCTGACAGAGCCAAAGAACACGTAAGGTTGTGTTTGACAAACGGTTTTGCCTAGCAACAAAGAAATCACAAACAACAAACTTCGGCCCCAAATAGTCTCACTTAGAGTTCCCACTAAAAACTGTCAGCATTATGAAAGTATACAATTTGCCCCCCCCCCTCCCTTATTATGAATAATAGTAACACTAGTGTCCACAAAGGCCCCTGTGTCAATAATGAGCCCTTAGAATTGTTCTAACTCCCCTTCCCCATTCCTGGCATAAACTTTGTTCTCCTAGATTGTGTAAGCACATATGAAACGATTGACAGATAATTGATTGATTCATAGATTGATAAGGACTTTATATAAACCCCAAGGTAAATTTTGGGCAAGGTCTAGCAGTTTAATGTAATGTTCATAATTGTGTGCATATACCAATAAGGGAGCAAAAAGAAAAAAAAAAGAAAAAAGCAGAAGGCACTGTGGTCAGTTGTACCTCCAGGATGTCCGTGTTGGTCCTGCTCTCGTGCGGCTCGCTGTACTCGGTGTACTTGAGCAGGACCTTGTCCATGTCGGTGCTGGCGTACTGGAAGAGGCGGTTGGTGCTGTTGAAGATGATGAGGGCGATCTCGCAGTCGCACAGCACGCTCAGCTCGTACGCTTTTTTCATCAGACCAAACTTGCGCTTGGTGAACGTCACCTACAGTGCGAGACCGCATGACACTCACACTTAGCACACTGAGGCCGGGCCGAGACAGAGACAGATGGGCTGATAAGCAGACTGTCAGAGTGTGGTTTTGGCAGCATAGAGGAAACAATGAATTAAGAACTTATTTTGACAAATTATTTTCGTTAGCCTTTGGGTTCTATGTCCTTATTCACATTCACAAACAAATAAATATATATATGAGCTGACAGTTTACTTTACTTTCTTGTTGTTTAAGTTAATGACAGAAAAATGATCGCTTAGTTAAGGAACATACTCTGTTTAAACTAACAGGGAAAACTATTTAAATGTACCCCAGACTATAAAATTTGATGTGCAAAAAATGTGTGACAAAAGATAGAAATAAAATATACAGTACCTGTCGGTTTCGTTGATCCATAATGCGAGATATCTGTATTTTCTTTCTCCCCA
The DNA here is from genome assembly GCA_030347295.1 of Setipinna tenuifilis. Classification (NCBI taxonomy): domain Eukaryota; kingdom Metazoa; phylum Chordata; class Actinopteri; order Clupeiformes; family Engraulidae; genus Setipinna; species Setipinna tenuifilis. The sequence continues at coordinate 23,140,806 of CM059276.1, forward strand.
TTGTTCTAGTTTTAATATACCGTCAGTCTGCCTGTAATAAACACAATAATGTAAAAGTTACACAAATTGTTTTTTCCATAAAATTTCAGGTTGTTTGGCTTGATACATCACCTGCTTAAAAGGTGCAACAATGGCATAGCACAAATAAATTCATGTCAGTTTTAACACAAATGTGACTTATAAAAGTGACATCTGTCTACTATGTGAAATTAAAGTTTTATGTTGTCTGAAGCCGTGGCTACCCCACCCCCAGGCCTATTATAGAGGAGTATGTATTTTTAACCTGAAGAGGCTGTTCAGTTCTTTTGTTAGTCCTTGCGCAGCCTTACACCCACTCAGTGTCAGTTATCCCAGGAACAATTTTCTTTCCCGGAAGTTCTAGTTAAAAATATGCCATCTCCATTTAAAGGTAGAATACTGTAAGCAATGTTGTGACTGACTACCGTGTACAAAAAACTTGGAAAATGTTCCAAAACACCCCCTTTTCTCTCATGGGCTGAATATACACAAACAATTTGGGGCTGGGACACAGTCACAAGTGACGTTTGTTTTTTAATCCTATAGAGAGTAGTGCCACTTACAGTTCACACAAGTAACTAAAACTTAGCTATGAATTGCTAATGTTTATCAGACAATTACAATTCTTGCAGTTTAAAATAAGCAATATCTCTGAAATGTTCTTTTAATGTATATAAAATATTAATGTCTTATATCAGCCGGCCCACATGTTTTTGTAAAATTTTGTGTCAACTTTTTCTATAAAAAGCACATGTGTGTGAAGCACATTACTGAATTACTAAAACATTACTGAAAAGCACAATGTGAAACTCAAATGACTGCAGCATAAGGTGACTGAACAGTTGTAAAATGGCTGCCTTATCATGATGACTTTTTAATGCAGCAGGACACTTGTAACACCAAAAGCATACTCATAGAGTTGTGGGTGAAAGCTCCGCTGACGTGAACCTCGTGGGGATTGTTTCGCCACCGCTATTTCTCTTATACTGGACATGTATGACCTCTTCTATAAATACCATCAAACCCGCATGGCCAGCGGATATGGTGCCTGCGATTCCCACGACCCAGAGAGTGCCCGCCACAAACTGAGCACGTCTTGGCACACAGACAGGAGTCAGGAGACGGCTAGGAATCCACCTCTCTGACTGATATTGCCTTATAAAGTATATCCCGATCTGGGGCTTTCAGTTACGTCATTATTCAGGTGATGGTGTCAGTGCTCAACGACAGTTGCTGACAAGCCAAATAACGTGTAAATATGCTTTGGTGGACACTGGATTTACTTGAGAGAAAGACAAATGACCAGTCTGGATGGCCTGGACAAAAACTTGACATCCCTTCTCCCTGCCCCTCCACTCAACATTGTATGCAGTATCTCGTTTTTTTGTTTTTTGACAACTTCAACTTTTACTAATAACTTTTACTGCAATAAACTCCCCACAGTATTTGCAGAGCTACAGAGCTCACATTCTGATGGCTGATAATTGTAGGTCAAATATGTGTAGTTGACAATTTTGATAAGCTGTATAAAAACAGTTTGCAGCAAACATATGAATAAATGGTGGCAAAGTAATGGCCGCCACTAAAATGCAGACACAACAGTTTGGATCTTTTCTTCAGAAATCAATGCATTTCATGTCAGCACCTTATGCTTGCCATGGTAACTGTCAATATCAGTTAACTATGTGCTATAGTGGGATATTTAAGGGAACTGGAAACGGCTGTCTACATGCTTACAAGACAGCTGCCGTCTGCATCATGCAACACTGTCAGCACCGTATCCGTATGTCGCATTTTGAGTGCATGTAGTGCCACAGGCCTTGTCCCTTAGAGAGCCACTGACTTCCTCTGGTGCCCTCTTGGAGGCCTGGGCCGGCGGAAAAGGAGCACACAAACAAAGGACAGACATCCACCCTGACTCTGACTGAGCCCACTCTCCACTCTCCACTCTTCATCTCACCCAGGCAAGCGCTCTCCTGGGAGTGGAGGAGTCTTTTTAATTGCCGAGGGCCAGGCAGGGGAGAAGCTCTGACAACAAAGTTTCGTCATACGGTCTAAGGTGTTACCATAGCTGAAGGGAAAGAATACAATTCAACTGAGGGAAAAAATGTTTCCATTAAATATTATGAGGATTAGCGCATGTAGGGTGTATATTATGAACATCTAATGATTTACAGTTCAGTAGTAGGCCTACCAGCCAGACTGTACTGTTAACTATTTGATATGTCTGTATTATTATGTCTGTAGACTGTATAGATAATTCGCTTATTAAAAGTGGTTTTGAATCTTTATGTGCTCATCTTATTCACAGTAACACCACACATCACTAAAACTTTAAGGAAAATATTTCTTGTGAGCATATAACATTAAAACAACTTTTATGTCACTGTCTTCAGGACAAGAGTGAACAACACATTGGGTAGATCAGCTTGTGATTAACTTGCACTTAATTAACTTGCATTTGATATACTGTAGCATACAACTTTCAGGCTTATGTAATGAAATATTAACCAATCACTGAGGGTATGTTTCCCTATGATTGATTAGTGAGGCCTTCTTGTGGAGCGTTTAAATAAAATGTTGCGTATGACATGGGAAACCAGGTTTCAGAAGATTGACTAAAATAGAAAGTCAGGCTGTTATTTGCATATTGATGTCCACAACCCCAAAACTCTCACAGAGTTCTCACGGAGTAACTTCAGCACATTTGTCCAACAGAAGTATAACTACAGTAAGAATGCTACAGAGATCCAGTGTAAGGACAACGGGTCAAGTCTTTGTGCACATACCCATGGTTGACTGCATGTTGGTATTTAAGAAACAATAAAAATAACTTGAATTTAATGTTTTAAGGAATTTAGCCTGTAAGTTGTTTCTACTAACAGGTAATACCACATTTAATTTATTATTTAAAAAAAAAAAAAACATTATTCTCTGTTTTTAAAAAAAAAAAAAATGACATTATCACCCATGTGTCAGATATACAGTATACAATTGTTGGCAAGATCAATAAGCCAAAAAAGGCAAACTATATGAAGAATCTAACATGATGGTCTTAAATGCAAAAACAGGAGGGGAAACTATACAATACCATGACAGCACGGAACTGCCCTAAACATCCTGACATTACCTGGAATATGAATAAACTTTAAGAAACTTAAGATTATTTTTTTCAATGACATTTATGTAACCATGGTTTAAAATTAAATATATTCTTTTGCCTAGCATAAAACATTGTCTAGTATTCATCAGAATAAAAAGATGCCTCTCATCTTGAATTGCTGCCTCCCCAAGAACATACCAGTATAATTTCACCAAAATATTCCTGCTCCTTACCATCATGCAATGTTAAATAATTAATCCATGCTGACAATTATTATATATATATACACCGCTTTTCTTGTTTAAAACAAACAAAAAACAAAGGTGCTTTAAGTTAACTGCAATATGTGGCCTATTTGGCATGGTTAAAAGGACTGTACACAAATCACCTTAATGAGTTATTACTCATACAGCTACATTTATGAATGTTGTTTTCAATACGTCTCCGCATTTCACTACCTCTCACAGCTGTATTGTGTTTGCTCACCTGTCACTGCTCTCTCCCCACCCAGCTGTAGTCTAAACATAGCCCGCATCCATAGCTTTGGTTCTTATTGGCTACGCAACTCCGTCAAAATAGTCAAGTTCACCAAGTTAACTTTCTATGTTCAGCATAAGCATTTAAATATGTTACCTTAAGGTTTCTTCAGAGTGGGCTGCTGTGGTGTTGTCTCTTCGGTATGATACTAAAGCTGGGCAGATCGTTGTTCATTCTCCAGATGCGCTTACTGTACCATCCGTCTATTTGTAAATGAAACAGGAACGCCCACTCCGCTGTGCCATTGGTTTAGCCCTGTACTACGGGAGGCCGCTTTCTAAGCCTATTTTGAACAAGGCCTCGAAAACGTGGCGTGTGCCAGTGAATGAAGGCTGCCACTGCTAAAACTTTAAATAGCCTTTCGTCGGGAGACTGTGCATAGGCCTGACTGGCATGTCTTTGACGCTATTGTTAGGTTTGGTATTTTTGTCACTTTTGTCGTTTCATGTTTTCTTCAAACGAACTTCAGCAAATGTGCCCTAATAGCCTAAATCTAAATAATTTTGACCCCCCAAATATGTTGACTTGATACCGGGCTGTTTTAATTTTTTAAGACTCTAAAACACGTGTTTATTGAGCTCTAAAAGATGTTTTGATGAAATGATGAAGTGTGGGGCTCAGAGACAAAAGCAAATATTTGCTGTCAGAAAGATAATTGTAACCTTATATAGTCAAATGAAACACTAACATCTCACTTGTCACCAACATATCTGTTCTTCAGATATGATCTGTCTCACAGGAATTTACTTTGTAACCACATAGGCCTATTAGGGTGAGAGGTAGTTGGCGAAGATGGCTTTATTTAGTTTGTAGCAGAAATTTCTGTGAGTCTACTATGGTGTCCACGGTTTAATGTTCAAGGGTTCAGCTCGCCAAATGATAAACCAAACTAACAGAAAGAGTGAAGATTGAGCCATTCACTGAGCAATAGGCCTACATGACCTTACGTGTAGAGTCCCGCTGTCTTCGTGAGATGTTTGTCGATTTGTTTATATTTAGAAGGGCTATATCCATCCTTACAAGCTCTTAATTTGGCATTCTGTCTCTATGAAGAGACTCCGGATCGCACCATCGTTGAATATGCATAATGTAGGCCTATTGGAGCCATGAATTCAAATACATGTTTTGGTAAATTACCCTACTGACATTTCTAAAACTGCATTCCAGAACACCTGCTGCATTGCAGAGCACCTGGGTTGCCCTTTGGTGATGTGAGGTGAAACAAAATGAATGTAAGTGGTGAAGAGTGAGCATTAATGTCTGCTGATTCTTATTAGGTCCCCAACAAAACACTACCACAATATAGTACATTTTCCGGCTTATTTTAATGGCATTTGCATGCTAAACAGCTAATCACTTCGAAGAGGTATTGTGCACGGTACAGATGCACCTCGTGCTGGTATTTCCGACATGACCTTAGTGCTGCAATCATGTTACCGCATATCTGCTCTAGCTAAATGTCTTGACCTTTAATTGCTGATTTTAACATAAATACGTTATTTACAATGCGCACTGTAAAGTATTTGATGTAGCTAGTTTTGATAAGTACATATACCCTCTACTAAAAGGTTCATGCACTGATTTGGCCTACTACAAATGCGCTATACAAATAATTTTGACTTTGACTTTACATTATAATCAGCCTTTTTTAATCAAAATGCATATAAATACCTTTCACATCTAATGACATCTTGTGATTTTTTTTTCACCTGTAGTTGGGGAGATCCTCAAACCTTAGACAGTGTTTTTTTTAGACGTGTGCAGATATTTAAAAACAAAGCTCAAAGACAGGAGTACAATGATGGTTTCTTCTCACATCAGACTAATCCTAAGAATCATACTAACATTTCGGAATCAGGATTTCATCAGACAGCAGCGAAAGAGTGCAACACACAATATTTTTGTGCTTCAAAAAAAACCCCCAAAATACCCATTGTAAATGTAATGGCACATTTTAGGCAGTACTCCCTATTACACCAGTAAAAATTGGGAACTCAATCACTGAGGCCTGGGTCAGCATTTTCATGTACGACATCTAAGTGAGGTCAAAGCCACACATACTGATTGTTATATTTAGAGGCAATAACTCACACATTTATTTTTGAGAAATTATTCTGAACTGTTTTTAGGTGCTTGCTGCATGTCTGTCATCACAACTAAATATACCTCCTGATGTGTAATTCCCGATGCACGATGAACCATAATTAGTCCGCAAGACTCACTTTTGTTGACGGATCCACATGAATTCATTTACATGCAGTAGTGAGACACTCAAGGAAGCTCCCCATGCACGTCATCTGATGTAAGAATGGGCAACATCCTATCAGACCACTGAAATTCCCGACCCAATAAATAGACATCTGTCCTCAGCACTTTCCATTTTGGGGTGGGGTATTCATGACCGACCACAAACAAATAAAAGAGAAGAAAATGTAAGGAAATGGAAGATAGACAGAAAGAAAAAGGGATGAAAATCTTACGGTTTTGGGACAACGGTGCTTAACTGACACTGTGCTCATCTAGCTGTTTAAAATTCCCACCTCACAGAGACATCCTGGCTACAAGTCTTGTGTGTGACTACCACGTTTTGTGGTGCATATCATTTAGACCAAAAACACAGAAGATTGTATGAGCTGAGGGCAAATGATGAACCTCCAGGCCCAAGTGTCAAGACCCAACATGTGCAACGGCATGATCTGCTGTAGTCTAATTTGGTGCCTCTGCACAGTAACTACACAGTGCAGACCACTTAGCCTTTTAGTGTTTTGCAAATAAGATCTGACACTTTGCTCGTCTTTGTTGACTGATGAGGGAGCCTATGGAAAGTGTTCACAAAGGAGACAAGTTTTTGTGTTTTCCTGAAACTTCTCACTTCTGCTTTTGACAACATCAGTGGCCTCTACCTTTTCAGCATGTGGTGAGCTTGTCAGATTCAGAAATAGACTCTATGGTTAGTGTGCATATGTTAGAACAATTCTTCGTTGTATATACTTTTTTTAGCACCAAGCTTATCTTGTTCAGCGCAGCATAGCTGGCCTCGCTCTCCTCGCTCTCCTCACCACCAACACTGAGCTGGAACACCCCCCCCCCCCCCCCACCTGTTCTCTAAAAAGCAACTTCACCATAACTGTGAATTTTTTTTTTCTTTTCAAATGAGTATTGTAATGAACTACTTTTACACAAAAGACAACAACAAACATGTAAACAAAAAAAGTCTGCAAACAAGAATAACAGAGGTTATTGCAAACAGCAATTCCAAGCTGCAATTGCAAACAAGAATAACGGAGGTTGCATCTTTATCCTCCTAATTACTTTTTAAATATCATCCATTGCCTTAATCTATGACAAACATATGGACATTCAACTTGTCATTCTATTAACTTTTTTTATCTAAGTACACAAGTAGCTTAAAATAGAATCTAAACTTAACAATAAGGACAGTGTGAATGCATGGCGGATTGCGTCAGTAAATGTTTTGTTAAATACAAAATGCATACTAATATTATAATGTTACGACATGGACTTGATTATTTGTACATTATTTGTACATGCCTTCCATGCATCTATGTGGGCAGAGCACAATAAACTGTCCTGTGGGGGGTCACAGTATGCATGCTGTGCAAAGCCTTTTGTAAGGGCTCTGTCATGCAACTCCTTTTACAGAGTTTCACAGATGATCAGCGTAAAACGGCTGCCTTTGAAGTCCTAATTAGAATAAAGTCATTAGAGAATGAAGTCATTAACTACACTGTAAAACTATTTCCCATAAGTTGTTGTTACTAGTGTGACATTTACCTTGACTAAAGCTAGGACAAATCTATCATTGGATAGTCAGCAGGAGCCTTGCCTCTGCCTATTACAGGAGTTTTGCACAACACAAACAACAGCACTGCTACACATACACATGTTGTCCTGACAAAAAGTATAAGGAATATGGCGGTCATTTCAATTCTTATACGGAACAAAAGTAATTTGTTGTTGTGACTAAACAGTACATGGTTTAGGATACTCCTCAAATTGACATGCTTTTATTGATGTTAAATGCATTTTTATCTTTCCAAAAAAGGCCTACATAAAGCCTTAATGAATGTGATGAATGGATTGCTCAGCAATGTGAGGGTGCAGGCTCTTGGATTGGGTCACCATAGCAACCATTGAAAAGTTAATTGGATTCAGGGAAGAGAATGAAAGCACATGCCACGCCACCCCGAATTCCCAGCGGCTCAATGTCTTTAACCCAACCAACTAATAATAGTAAACATGCATATAAGACCGCATTGCTGTAACACAACGGGTGAAATTACGGCATTCAAGCGATAAATAGGCCTATAACACCACATTAAGGTATGGCCTTTATGATTAAGAAACTGCTTCAATGTTATTTTGCACACTGATAGCCCATACTAATAGACATAAACTGGTTATGCATATTATTATGAAGACATAGACTGGCACAAATATGAGTTGATTTTTATAATAAAGTAAAAGTAGCCTTTATTTTGTAACGCAAAACAATTGCAGCGGGAAGGGATCGCAAAAATGATAGCATAATTTGTCATCTAAAAACTTTAAACATCTCCTCGCGCATGCAGACCTCTCCGGGACGAGCAAGTCCACATTGTGTCGGAGAATCCGAGTGAAAAGTCCATTGTTGCAGCGAAGTTTTTAATCTGGGAATTTTAAGAACATCACATGCTCAGTCGGGATGTGACCGAACACCGCCGCAACGCACAAATGCACATTCCAAAGCTCGTTTCTCCATTTTCTATTAGTTTTTCTACATTTAACCAAATGGAAATACAATACCAACAGGACTGCTGAAGAACCCAAACGCTGCCAGTCCACCGCGGACACCTGCAGCACCATTTTGAGAAGTTTGTCGCGTGGGAGCCCATCCAACTTTGTTTTTCGTAACCAGGGGAATTACTTAAGCATTTTTCGAGATTTTCTTGTAGTGAAAATGACTTATACTTATAGCCAACGATCTTTAACGGTACTCGCGTTACTGGGAGTTTTATCTGGTATAATGTCCGTACTATCTGTCCTCTTGATTTTCCAACTTCAGTCACAACAAAGTGTTATAAAGGAATCTACATCGTCTGTCTTTCCCGTTGAAGTTTTAGTGGTTCTAATGCCGGTTGCAACTGTACTAACTGCCTTGTCTTTAACACTAAACTTGAGTTCTGTGGTGGTCTGCCTCCTGCATAGCTATTTCACCGCCGAGATTTGCAGAGGGGAAGAGGACACAGAGAGGTAATGTTTGTTAACTCGATTAAGATAGTCTATATGTAGTATTTCAGGCCTGGCTATAGTCTATTCAGTTAAGCAAAACAATGTTGTGGCAGATTTGTCCATTATATGTTATTTCAAGCCTTTACACGCTGATTAGTGAATACAACTCAATGAGGGCAGCCTAATGGCTGACCCAGATGTCACTATACCACCCTTCATTTGAATGCAATTCTTATTGGGCTTACCATTCATGACCCACATGTAGCTTTCCCTCATCTAAGCAGGCCAGTGCACGTCTTTATACAGTTTTCATTTCACTGTAAAACTGTGACCACACTAATAATATTAACTGCCTGATGCACATAGAGCCTAAAATAATAACTGTAACTGTGGTTTGGCTAACCTTTTCTTTGTGTCTGTCTTTGCAGAGCTGACTGGTTTCTGCTGGACAGTCGAGCAGTTCGGCATGTGGCCATAGGTTTATTTTGTCTCGCTGTGTCGGTTTACCTAGCAGGTAAGCAAAACACATTGTTTGTTCTTGCGTAAGTGCATAGCTTGGGTTACATCTCTGCGGTCACTCACCACCATCACCTATATTAGTAAATGTCTAGCTCAGAGTTCAGAGTTGTCTGACTGAATTTGAAAGGAGGAAGCTGAAGTCAAGAGCTTATCACCAAAGTTATTTTAATCAATTAATCGATGAAGAAACATTAACAGTGATCATGGCAAGCAGCAGTGCAATCAGTGAGTGCAATCAGTGTTTTTGTCAGAACACATACAGAATAAAACAAAGAAAGCAAAAAAAAGTTGTTAGGCTCATTGAAAAACTTCAGTGTGTGTGTGTGTGTGTCAGTCCATCAGCACCTTAACCTGCAGCGAACCCCAGTCGAATTCCTTGGGAGCAGTAGGCATGGCTGAGAACAATTCCTTCCTTTATAGCTGTTCCTAACAGACATGCTAATGGCAAGCCTGGCAGAGTGGCAGGTGTCCCTGGTGGGAAGGTCCTATTTTGAAGGGTCCTGGTGTGCTGGTGTAGGGGCAACACTCTCACAAGATTAAGGGACAAGGAGCCTTTTACACCACCCCACCTCCCTAGTGCCCAGAGTGAGAAGGGCTGTAGTGGAACCACTTCAAATTCCAGGGCCGTGCTTGTCCCCCACTTCTTTTGACACAGCAGGCTCCACTGTTCGTTTTCTGTAAAAAAAAAGGTTAACACAACAAAGAAAACAGGCTACGTCAGTACCTCAGCAGACCTTGATGTCAGGCCACTTATAAATATTCAACTGTGCTTGTTCTGTTCTCTCTCTCTTTGCAGCCATGTCCATCTACATGTTGTTGGTGTTTGAGAGTGAGACGGGTATCGCGGGTGTGTGTGTCCTGTCCTCTGGCATACTGGTGCTGCTGATCATAGTGGCCCACTCCCTGGCACGTGCTGCCCGCACTGGCCGACACTACCACGGCGAGCACCCCCACGCCATGTACCAGAACAAGCCCGAGGGCAGCCCCGGCGCCCTCATTCTAGAGCCCAGCCACGTGGACACAGCCAGGGGGCAGCGCAGCCAACCCGCTCTACAGCGCCAGCTGTCTTACCCTCCCTGCCCCAATGCTAAACAGCAGCAGCACCAACAGCACCAGTACTCTCCGTCCAGCGGGGCACCGAGCCACGGCAGCGAGAAGGAGAGCTACGGGGGTGGTAGTGGTGGGGCTCCACGCATGCACCGAACCCTGTCAGCAGAGTCCGGGCTGCTCCAGTCCCCGTCTAAGCCCTGGAACGGGATCAACAGCGAGATGAGGACTGTGCTGGCACGGAAGTCAGGTGCCATAGGCAAGGACTCCACTTTAGTGTGATCTACCACTGACCCACGGGGTCAGCAAATCCAGGTCCAGCTTCGATTCAGGCATCAGTAGTTAACTTGCCAGTTACACAGAATTTGAGAATGGTCACATCATACCTGAGCATTGGGAAGCTACAATCTAGTACCACATATTCTACATATCGTGGTTCTACCTGTGCACATAATACAGGTGAATTGTATTAATTTGCTCCTCTGTCTGGTTGTGGAGTTGTGCTAGTTAGAATCAGCTGATTTAGTAAGTGGCTGGAACAATTACATGGTACTGGATTGTAACCTCCGAAGCCAGGTTGCCCATCACTGCATAAATAGCTCATAATGCGTACGCTTTGCATTGTCTGTTGACATAACAAAGTATCAGAAGGTTACTGCCTCGATACTTGTGCTTTACACAACGCTGACAATGCTAAATTGGCAGTGTGGGTTGTTCACCCTTTACTTTTCTAACTGACCATGAATGAGGAGGTCATAGGTCTATGGGTAACCCACCGCTTCTCTTCCCTAACTGCTGACCACACTGCAACAGAAAAATACTTTTCTTTAATATTTTTGTATTATGTTAACTTATTAGTTTACTTTTGGTTATGGCATTCTCCATATGGGCAAAAACAAATAACAATAAATAGAATTTGTTTAACAATCCATTTGCAAGTCATCTTCTATACAATAATTATGTGCAGGGATAGTATTTTAGAAGACCTAATATCACAATTTACCCACAGTCTGGTTGAAACATTTACATTCATCAAAGCCTGTTTGACACGTTGGTTCAATAGATATACACTGCACTGAGCTTTAAATAAACCAATGACCAAATGAATAATTTTTGGCATGTCTTTTACGCACAGTCCAACTGAATTAGTATTTGAGTAGCCACTAGACACAAGAGCTGAGATGAGGTCAACGATAATACCTGACAACCTACTGAATTAGTTGTCCAGTCTCCAAAGTACCCTGCTAATTTAGCAAGGAATTTGCTGTGTTTTTGGTTTCTCTATCTGTTATTACTTTCTTTTATTACACTCAAAAGTCTCAAAACAAAATGAGAATAGATTTGTTACAAAGAATAAAACTGCATTAATTACTTTTACCATTTCTATGTGGCAAACACAAAAGAAGCTAGAGAAGAGGTGTGTGTTTTTTAGGTAGTGAGCGTACTTTGCCAACACAGTGTAAGTCCACATGTCTGTTACCCTGCCAGCCCTGTATATACACAGAATATCATAAGCCTTTTCCCTTTATATAACCTAGAACACCAAAATGATGACTTTTGTGCATACTACCCAATGTTTCTGCATGTGGGTAGTAAAGGTTGTCAAAACGTGATACTGACCTTGATTACAGTTTCTGATTGGTCAGTGATCAGGAGGCAGAGGATGGGGAGGGGAGGGGTCAAGGGGATGAGGAGTGGGATTCACATCACTAATGTGTCGTCACACATGCAAAAACAAAGAAACATGAGAACAAATGAAACAGAAGGAACATAAATGAATAAGAAATAATAAAAAACAGCATGGTTTTGTCCAAAACAAATATTATAACAACGGAATAAAAAAAAAAACTAAGCAAGAAACCAGAATAATGTGGGGGGGAAATGTTTTGTTTTGTCTAGGCCTTATTGTCCATTCATATGTGGATTTTATAACACAGCTGGTGATATCTATTATGTTTAGGTGATAAATTATGTAAATGATGACCTCTACCTGCGGCCTTGGGTATTGTTTATCTTGTCTTTGATAGAGATGGTCTGACGAAGTAACCCCTCTATGCTTTTGAAGTAGAGACTGCTGTTGGTCATGCTTTTGACGGCGCTGTGGAGAAGAATGTGGTCATCAATTAAAACATGTAAGGTCTGCTGAAATAAGGCCACGGTGTAGACCAGGTATGTTTGTTTGTTTGATTGTACATTACCTGCAAGCATATTCCACTGTATAAATGGCCCCTTGGCTTTGCTCTTCCCAGCTTTGCATATCTGACTGTCAAAGGAGAACACACATACACTTTTTTTTTTTTAAGTGACGGAGCTCAAGAAGGGCTCCACAATGTGAAGGCTACAATGACCCAGCTGTACAGCACTGAAGGTTTTGATCTGTAAACAATCTATCAGTCAAAATAAATGAATGGAAATAAATAGATCCATTATGACAGTCACCGTGGGGAAAAAAAAACACAAGACGACTCACTTTGTGCTGCACTAGTTCTGGCAGTGACCTCCTCACATGCTCCTGTAATCTGTACAGCGCCACCGACGGTTCATTGGCCAACACGTACATACTCTCTGTAAATTTATCTGTCACTAGAGTAAAAAACAAATGCATGTTAGTTACATTACTTAGTGTAAAATATATTTCATCACAGAAATCACCATTTGTTAAATGTCAATCGATCAAATGACCAATGCTAACTGCTAGCTTGCTCACGAAAGCAAGGCTAAGTCGTCAGAAAAGACAAAGTGACAGTGACAGCAGAAATTATATTGTGCCATATAGTTATTAAGCCGGTCACCTCTTTTAACTTTGAGCTGCATTTCCTGGTCATCCATTTAGACAAGGATTAGTAATGTACACGTTCCAGTAAAGAGTCTGAAACACAGGTCTGAAACGTAGATCTGTTATGTCTTTTTGTCCCCTTGAAAATATACCCGTTCTTCCTCAAAGGCAACGGAAGTTTGTTCCTAGCATTTCATTTTTGACGTCGACGAGTTTAACCGGCCACAACGTACATTGCAGTTAATTAATACCTTAGATATAAAAAAAGAGTACAAGAGACGTGTACAGAAAAATAATTATCAGTTTTACTATACCACGTTAAACATATTGTCCTACGCAAAGAATAGTCAAATGCATCATGGGAATGTGCGAAACATTCTCTTTCACTTTTGATAAGCATCCCTCTCAGAAGCGTCTTCTTGATCCAGTGCATCGGGTAGAAATGATCTGGAAGACTCATTTTAAGCTTTGCTATGTATGATGTGACGGTAAGAATCAGCTCTTAAATGCTACATTTGATAAATGGCCCTTTTATAGTTTTATAGTCGGCATCAAAGAGTGCGATTGAGTTAACAATCAGGCTAGTCAGCTTTCATGCAACTTTACTTATATCGCAGTAAAACAAGAACCATGTTTATTTGATTTAAACCTTCCAAGTTTGATTTCAGGTTTGTGTTGCAGTAGCGGTAACATGGTATTTTAATTAGGGAAGTGAGGGAAATTAACTATAAGCAGTAAAAATGTCAAAGAAAAAAACTTCCTGTTTGTTTTTGTGTGTGTTTTTCATTTGGAATTTGCTGTGACATTTGTTATTAGCCAACATGGACAAGGATATTGCGCCTACAAACTCGACGCTCACGAATAGACAACGTGGAAATGAAGTCACAGTTCGACCAGCCACATTGGACAGTAAGTCTTCAGTGTGTTAAAAGTAGGCTGAGAAGTTACTGGTATCTTTGTGAACTGAAAAAGTATCTGTCAACAAAAGCGTGACACTCGTGGTTACACACATCTGTTTATGACAACACAGCAAATTAACCTGATATGCATACCATAATAAAGTGAACTCCACTCTGTACTATGCATCCTAATGTAACAGTCAGTCAGCACTGTTATTACTAAGGAACCCATTACTAAAGCTTTAATCCTCTCTAAGGCCTGTCTATTCACCAGTTGGCCGCTCAAGGTGACATTCCACAACTGACTGCTCATCTTGCCAAAGGTAACCTTATTGATTTTTAAACAAAAAGACCACTTGTGTGTTGACAGTGAATGCATTTAACCCGATTCATATCCTTTTAGATAGTGCCTTGCTGAATAGCACTGATAAACGTGGATACACACCTCTCATGTGGGCCTCAGCTTTTGGTGAAATTGACACGGTGAAACTCCTCTTGAAAAGCGTAAGTGAAGCATTTTGGATCAGGATAAATGTACTTTATTGTTACTATTATTATTAACAACAACAATAATAATAAAATCATATTCACATATTTAATGATTTTCCTTTATTTCTATGCGAAGGGGGCAGATCCTAACGTTCTTGCACGGGAACGAGAAAGTGCCTTGACTTTGGCCAGCTCTAGAGGCTATGCAGACATCGTCAATCTTCTCCTGAAAAAGGGTGTTGATATAGACTCCTATGACTGGGTAAGGCTTCCTCCTGTCACCAACACCGTGACGGATTCCTTTGTTTGGCAAGTATTCCTTTCGCCTTTTGACACTATTTTTCCATGTCGTGTGTTCAGAATGGAGGAACTCCTCTTTTGTATGCTGTGCGAGGTAACCACGTAAGGTGTGTTGTTGCCCTTTTAGGTGAGTAGACCTCCTATTACCTTAAGGATGCTTCATTAATCAAATTTTAATCATGATTACAATCACTGCTCCAACAATCTCAAAAATAACAATCATGTTGAAACTAATATTTGTCACATTTAATTTTGCAAGTAGGCATGGCTAGAATATAAAGCTTTTATTCTGGGTTGCTTACATAAAACACGGACACAATCAAAGGGAAATTCAATGGTGGGAATGCACTGCGGATTGGTTCCCTAGGTGGGAAATATTAGAGTCCAAGGAAATTCTCAGTGAAAGGTTTCTTAGGGTTAAAAACAACACAGCATGTTTCCAAATGTGAGGAACAATTGTGTTGAATGGTCATGATTTCAATGGTGGATATACTCGTAATTGTAATTTTTTCACAATCAAGCAGCCCTAGTTTACCTTGAAAAGAAACATGTAGCTTCATTGATTGCCTGTGGTTCTTGTACATTTATAATGGTCATACTCTAGCGGGTGGTGCAGACGTCACCTTTGAAGCAGACTCTGGGTATAACCCCATGGATCTGGCTGTTGCTTTGGGACACAAAGAAGGCAAGTGCACAAAATATGTTTTTACTGACATTGTTATGATCAGAAAACATAAATAAACACCACTTCCTGTGCTTTAGGCATAACACTGTTTATTCATTGCAGCTCAAAAGGCCATCGAGGAGCACATTTTGAAACTGCTACGACATAAGACACAACTCAAGATCGAAAAAGCACTTAATGCGGGCTCAAAGGGAGTGGATGGGCAAAGCTGACTGGGATTCAAAGTGGAGGAGAAAGACAAGAGGGGACCAACTAACATAATCAAAGTACAAAATTGCATTATTATTTTTACGTTAGGGGACACACAAAGGTTTGTAAATTGGTCCTGTGAACTAAAAAGATTTTTTTTGAAAATAATAAAGGCACTCAGGATGGGTCATGTTTTTTTTTTTTTTTTTTTTTTAAAGATGCCTGTTTTCATAGTTTTCTTGCTCTATATACTGTAAAAAGTGCTGGATAGAACCAACCTTAAAAAAATGAAGGCAGCGTGCTGTATGATTCCTTTTACATTGGTTTAACCTTACAATGCCATACATGTTTATAACATGTTCATAACATATATGACATCAAGTTAAACCTATTTGTAATCATTATGTTGCATAGCCTATTGCCTGATTTTTTACATTTTTACAGAGTATGTGTGCCAGACAATTGTACTGCATAGTCCTGTCTGAGAAAAGTAAAAAATTATAATAATAATAAAAAACAGCAATCTTGGCAATGTAGTACAGTTCTTTCGTCACTGCATTCTTTCTCCCAGGATATCCAAAGAGTAAACAATTATTCTTCCAAAAAAGTCAGCGCTGTTTTCGAAGACTATTTTTATTCTGCGCATTGGGGGGGCCTCCTGAATGGGAAAGCTGTGGGTGAGGAGTTAAGGAGAGGACATAAACACAGGGAAGAGTGCCTGCGGAGCATGGTTTGGTTTCCAGCCAAAAACAGAAGCAATGTAAGCAGACATACCAGGCCTACTACATGTCTGGTCAACAATCTGCATTTTTATTTAATCATGCAAGTCAAACATGCAAGAAGTGTTTCATTAATATGCAGTGCAACATCTGTATGTATCCCCAACATATTGTACTGGAGCTTTCCATTCACAACTTGTTTTATTACTAGGTTGTTCATCTAATATACTGTAGTCAGATCTAGGTAGTAATCCAAGTGAGTGGTTTAGGGTTAACTAACCCATACTATTTAACTCAAAGTAAGTGTTAAACCATATAATAGAAAACCCCCATAGCTTTGTTTTACTAGGGGGAATGAAGCCATAAGGCCACAAGTAAGTTATTATACTTGCATTCTGTAATTCTGTAAAAATCTACTTATAGACCTAAGCTGAGAGTTCTGTGAAAACTGTTAGGAAAAAAATAACATGCCGCGTATGAGAAAAGGATATTTGTAACGAGTTGTCATCCTCTGGGTAAAAATCTGTGATGTGTGTAAAATCATTGTCCTGTAAGGAACCTGGTGAGAAACAAACACTCAAATTGTATGACAAAACAAATACTGAAACTGCCATCATACACATATTTTGTGTGGTGTTAGGCCTACATTTAGAGCAGTGGGGGACAACCTGGTCTCAGTTGTTATAGTCCAGTAGGATACCACATATTTGTTCCAACTATTCCCTAAACACTAAACAGCTGATTCTAATTACCACAACTCACCGATATTAGGTGCACAGATGTAACCAGGTGATGTGGAATATCTGGTACTAGATTTACCTAACCATCAGTAGTTTACAGTATCCTATACGTAGGCTAGGTAACCTACCTTGTAGTCTGCACGTCCTTCCCGAAAATCCACCCTGGAACTGTAGCTTTACTTCGCTCACTCGCACATCCTGAGGGAATTCTAGAATAACCCACTGTGAGTCGCCCTGTCACAACAACAGATACAGCAAACAATTGGTACTGATATCTGTTTGATCGACTGGGAATATGTAGCAGACAATGTATGACAAAATATCGCTGTTGAGGGAAGTGCAAGCCTACCTGATCTGAGTTCCAGCACGTCTCTTCATTGGCATCAAACATGTACTTCTTCCCAAACTGTTTAACATCTCTGTTTAGGACTGAGCTTACTCTGTTGAAAACACACAAGCTTGTTGTAGCAGACTAGTACAATTCTCTGTTGAGATCATTCCAGCCAGCGTCACATTATAAAACATAGAGTAGCCGAAATAAATGGACGCATGTTCTCCACATACTTTGAAGTTTTGTCTTCAGCAATGTCTTATTAATTTAGAAGGATTTCCGTACCTGCTCTGAGTGTTACTGCATATCAGTGATACAGCCATCTTTGATTTCTGCATGTGCAGGAGCAAGCGCGTTCCTGTCAACACAGGAAATGTTCCAGTTTGTTCGATCGCCCCCTATTGAAACGAGTTCATATTGAATGAAGTGCAGCATAAGTTTAAACTTCATAATAATCAGCAGACTAAGGAAAGTGTTGTTATTAAGCTATTAAAAAAAAGTTAATGCACTGATGTTGTATAAACAAGTAGACAGGGCAATATGCCGACACAAGCTGCAACAATTTTTGGAAATATTTTCCCGTGTAGGCTAATGTGTAGAATAATTTCTCCAGAAGTTTTGTAAAACTGTAACACATGTGATATTTGAACTATTTTACTGCTAGTACTGTTTTTGCTGACACAATTAGGCCTTATATTGTTAACAGTTACAAAAATGCCTCAAAAACATGGGTCTGTGTCAATGTTGCCCTTTAGTCTGTATTTCTTGCACATTTAATTGGTTTTATTAAGTGCTCAATTAAAGAAACTAAAAAATTAATCAAAATATTCATTTATCTCATGTCACTTCTGCCTTTATCAGCAAGTGATAATTAGACAGCAGTATGAGAGATGACACTCATTGAATTGACTCCACTTTAACTCCACAAGATGGCAGTAATGATCTACCATTTACTTCATGACCTCTCTCATTCTCGCTCTCTCTCATTCTCTCTCTCTCTCTCTCTCTCTCTCTCTCTCTCTCAGTCTCTCTCTCTCTCTCTCTCTCTCATTCTCTCTCTCTCTCTCTCTCTCTCTCTCTCTCTCATTCTCTCTCTCTCTCTCTCTCTCTCTCTCATTCTCTCTTTCTCTCACACACACAGACACACACACACATACACACGCAAACACAGATGCACACGCATACACACGCACACACATACACACGCATACACACACACACAGACACAGACACACATACACAAACACACACACACACATACACAAACGCACGTACGCACGCGCACACACACACACACACACACACACACACACACACACACACACACACACACACACAGACACGCACACACACACCTTAAATACTTGCCAATAAACATCAGAATGTGTGGGTGAATCATACTACCTAGGAGTATGACACATACACAAACGGACGTACGCACGCACGCACACACACACACACACACACACACACACACACACACACACACACACACACACACACACACACCTTAAATACTTGCCAATAAACATCAGAATGTGTGGGTGAATCATACTACCTAGGAGTATGTGAGGTGTTAAGGTAGATTGTCATTCAACTGAAAAATTTACCACAAAATGGTCAAGTGAGATCTTGAAATTATTTCTTGTGACTGGTTTGATAGAGTTTAGCTTCAGCAGGCCCAGCCTATCATTTCCTTTGAATCACTAATTCACAAATTCTTCTATTTTTGCACCATTTTTTTATAGACCACATGCTATTTGACAGGGGAAAGATTGTCCAGGGGGTGTTTTTTGGAGAGAGAGACAGGCAGTTTCTCAAGGTGATGAAAGCGCTCAGGCCGGCCTGGTTATGGTGTGCAGCCCACTGTGGATAATCAATAAGTCTGAATTACAAAAGCTGATGGAACTGGGCTTGTGTGAAAATTGCAGAGGTTGCAGGTCTGTGGAGGACACCTCTTCTCCTTGTTCTGAGATGCACTGACACGAGTCTATGTTGCTGTGGAGTTTGTGATGTAGTTTTTATCCAGCAGGGTTACTTTTTACCTCTGCCAAGAAGGTTATGTTTTTGATGACGTTGGTTTGTTTGTATGTTGGTTTGTTAGTTAGCTACTTTACACAGAATGTAATGAACACATTTGCAGGTAAGGTTGGAAATGAGCCAGTGAAAAAATGATTACATTTTGGTGGTGATTACTGTCGAGATCTAGGACGTTTTTAAAGGATTTTTTATTTTTGGAAGATAGCCCTGGTGGAGGTCTGTGCTGTCTGAGTACTTTCTAGTTCCTTTTGATGTCTGCCAGTCGAGTTTCTTCTTCTGTGTGTATATGTGAGTATATGAGAGTACTCTGTTTGGCATTTTTAGTAGTGGTATATAAACCTCCTTTCTGCATGTGAGTTTGCTAGTATGTATAAATATACGTGAGTATATTCCACCATGTGAGTGTATTCTGTTTGGTTTTTCAGTAGAGGTAAATAATCCTCACTTCTGCGTGTGAGTCTGATCCATTCGGAGGTTTATGAGCTGTGGGCACTTGAGCAGATTGTCCTGCTGTACTGGGTCATTAATCGTAGCTCTCGCTAAGGGACTGAGGCAGGCATCTCGCTTTCCACGCACACAATTCAGGACAAAGCGTGTTCACTCAGAGCAGTGCTCACCTGTCAGTGCATTTTGTAACTGAATAACAAATACGCATAAGGCACATGAACGCCAGGTGTTCTCTTTGATGTGTCTTGTTGAATGGGCAGAAACCGTACATATGGTTAGTAGGAGGCAGCGGTGTAGTGGTAAAAATAAAGGCAGGAAAACAATGGATGCAGCAGTAATCTAACGTTAAAGATGCATATTTATAACATTAGCAATCATTAAAACGGCAAGTAAACACTGTTTTGCTTTAAAAATAAGTACGTTTATTTGCATTTACATTTTACTACAACACTGGTGGGAGGTAATGCTGCATAATAGCACACTCACAGTATTTAATGTGCCTTTTGACACTTAACGTTACAAAGCTAAAAACGAGCAGAAAACGACCAGACACATCTGCTTGCCTGGGAGCAATTGGGCAACTGAGTTTGTGCTTTTCTTGGCATGCCACTTGTTCATTCTCCGCTAGCATTCTATGCTCCAGTTTGAGTGAAGTTCTTAATTAAACTATTAAGAAGCAAAGCATTTGCACACCATGCTCCACTGCCTCCATTACTTAACACAATCTTTTGTAATTCGTTCACTGACAACAGTAAGCAGTGGATTTCTGTCAAGGTCTTCTGTTTGCTCACATATACCCATCATTTTCTGAGAGTGGGAAACTGTCAGAAATCTCTGCCCTGCCTTACAAGATAGATTGATTGATGGTGGGGAAAGGGTTATTGTGTATGTGATTGCCTATTCTTGCTGTGTGAAACTCTGGGAGCTGTGTGAATGTAAGGATGATGAAATTAGAGGCTGATTTCAGATTAAACTTTCCGCAAGACTGTGATGACATAATTGCTTTATGGTTAGGTCTGAAATACTTGTGGAATAGAAGAATGTTGTAGTCTTCCGGAAAAAGAAGAGGGAAAAAAAAGGAAAAAATCACTGACATTCAAGCAAGCACATCGCCACATGCCCAGGAGATACCACATAGGTGCAAACCCCAGGTGTTCAATTACTGTGCATAACTGCCCTCGGCAGCAGTACAGGCCTGTTTAACACCAGAGGAAGCAAAATAAGAGATGAGCAAAACCGCAAGTGTGGCGGATTGGGGCCACGAGTCCCCCCCCGTGCTTCTCCTCTGCCTCTGCCGTGCTGCTGCTGTCTGTCCCTTCTGGCTGTCAAGAGCTCCAGCAGAAGAGCTGTATCAGCAGGCTTTATGAAGTGTGGCCACTGCGACTTAACACTTCACTGGTCAACAATCCCACCAGCCCCGGGCGAAGCGCACAACCTGCCACAGGACACGGACCCCAGGCAGGTCTTACTGGACCGTGCTCTTTTGTTCAACAAGCATCCCAGCGCCTCTACATCCCTGCGAGGGAGGATTAGGGCTAATAGAGTAGGCACAGCTTCACAGGTGTGAATCATGTTAGGGACATGAAGAAGTGAAGAGTGAAGAAATGCAACATCAGGACCACTGTAGAATTTAGCGTTTGGATGTCAGTCTAACAGTTTAGGCGTGGTTTGAATAACTACTAGACAAATACCAATAAGGCTTCCTGAATTTACACTACAAATTCCAAACACAGCTGTTTGTGGACTTAGGAGAAATGTACTGGTTTCTGTGTGGGCTCCGTTTCCTTATTTTTAGACTAATTTGTTTTCTGTTCACATGTCCCCAGGTACAACTGCTATGTAAAAATGGGTTGCTTCGAAAATATAAAAAATATTTTGGGGGTATTTGCAGAAAAATAAGAAATCCCTTGATTTGGAACATTTCCCCTCATCTTTTATACATTTTTGTTGGTGTTCACAAACACCTTTTTTCCCTATTTTCACCCGGTGTTGGCAGTAAAATCCCACTTCTTTTTCAAGCAAAGAATGGGAAGTCTCAAGGCCCTTTACTGCTGTAAAGGGCTGTGGTGTAAGAGCAGTTTGCATCAGAAAAAGTCCTGGCTGGACAAAAGCCACACATTTTCTACTCTGCTGCTCTGTAAAAGTGGTCACAATGAGCCCATGCCACAAGGTTACTCTTCAGCTCTGGTGGGCATGTGTAGCTTTGCTAAAGCGAATTCCTTTTCTTGCCCACAGCCTATCTCTGTCTCATAAGGGCCTGGTCATCCATGACTCCTTTGCTGCATGAGTCATGAAGGTTAACCATCAGAGCTTGCAGCATCCTTGAGAACATAATCTGTGACTCTGGAATGTGTTGTAATGAAGCTGAGCAGGACACAGGGGGATAGTTTTGGGAGTGGGGGGGGGGTAAATGGTGGGGCTGCCCCACCATTTAACGAGTTTGGATTTCCAGACGGTTGGGCTTAATCCACAGAAATAACCACTGCCTTGAGAGATTACTCCAGTTGGTAAGTAAGAAGCTGAGGAAATGAACGAAAAAAAATGGAATCACGGATTTGGGGGTTGCTGGAAAAGATAGCGGTTTATTTATTTATTTATTTATTTATTTTTTGGCGAAAATTATAATTCAGGGAACATTCATTGGCAGTTGATAGGGAGTGGGCAAATAGGCATGTGTTGTCTCTGTTTTGGCTAATATTTCAGCTTTGCGTCTGCACCACACCAGCACTTTGAGGGCTCCTGTGTCAGGGCACTTAGCTTGACCTTGCAAATTGCATTTGCTGTCATTACTGTAAACTAGCACTTCCAATTAGAGCAGTGATGACCGCAGCATATGACAACAGCAAACACCTGCGACACCTCACATCATGCACTTTATGCATGGAAAGCAGTGTGTGTGTGTGTGTGTGTGCGCGTGAGTCTATTGTGTGTGTGCCTGTGCCTGTGTGCATATGTATTGTGTATATGTGAGCAGACTGACCCATTGTTATGCAAGATGTGTCACGACATACACGAGGCAAAGATGCTAACCATTGTCAAGCAGAATCTTTAATTTGTCCAGACAGCCTTGTAATTGGGCCTGCATGGTAAGGCAGCGCTGAACCCTCAGTCACTCTGCTTCCCAGGTTTGCTTTTGCCATGCTCTGGGAAATACTGTGAATGATCAGGCATTGTCACCGAGGGTCAACGCTGTGTCCTCTCATTCAATTCAACAACTCAATACCGTTCAATCCAACCTTTGAAACCGGTCTCTGCGCACCGTCTCCAGTCTCTGCCCCTATAAACGGTCCCATTTCCATTCCAATGAAATTCAAACACTTTCAATCTCGGTTCAATTCTGGGCGAGCGGCGTCCATATAATGTGAGTCTCTCCGCGCCCACTGAAGATGTGAGTGCGGAGAGAATGATGGACTTCGCCGACATATGCTGCGGTCTATGAAAAGGGGCCCTTGTATGTCAAACAAAATCATCATTTTGAATGCATGGCTAAGCCGCAAAGAGTCCTGTGCCCCCTCAAGGTGCTCACGATGGGCCTTACGGTGACTTTTGATGTGCTGAATTAAATCAGCCACGGCTCTGGATTTGTGTCCTGACACATTTCCTCACAGTCGTTTTCAAATGGCCTCAATTTTCGTCTGTGATTTATTTTTCGATTGTTTCACTTCACAAGAAGGAGGGAAAAAAAACATTTGAAATATTAAACAGTGGGTAATAAAAAATGGCTGGAATGAAAAAAGAATTTTCAGCCGTGATAGAGAGCCCTGGGCAACCGTAATTAACTGCTGTGTCAAAAAGTAAATGAACAATCCATCAGAAGAAGTGGTTGCAAGTGAATTATCTACCCCAGAATCCTTCAGCAAGTGCCACAGTTTATTTTTGTCACCTTGTGATGCGTGGTAAGTGGCCTTATCTTGGGCATCTTGGTGGGCTTATCAAGGAAGTCTGAGTGAAAAAAGAAATCTTCTTTTCTTTCTCTTCACCGACTGAACACAACATCTGACAGTAACAAAGCCTAACCCTCAAACCCCTTTCTGGTAGACTTGAATAAAACTGCCATTGGGTTGCATTAAGGAGGAGTATGTGTGTGTGTGGGAATACATTAAGGAGTGTGTGTGTGTTTGTGTGTGTACTGTGGGGGTGGTGTTGGGGGGTAGGCAGTGGAGTAAACCAGGTCATAAGCATTTAGGCTAAGGAAGAAGAGTGAAGTGGAGTGGAATGGCCGAGTGTGTGAGAGAAGACCGGTGGTATGGAATGAATGGCTGGCTTTGGAAGCCTCTCTCCTTAATGAGAGCTGCATTGATGCATGTGGCCGCCCTCTCTCGTGTGCTCTAGCTGAGCCTGTGTGTGTTATTTCCTGGAATTACTCAAGAGGTTCTCTGCTGTCACAAATGGAAGGATTGCTCTCCAGACTGCGTCAGATTTGTTTTTTCTCCCCCCCTCGACTTTGTAAACATCAGACTCCTTTGCCCTTTTCTCTCCCCGTAGCTAAGCAACATGCAGCCATCACTTATTAAGTCCAGTTTGAGAGACATGCAGACACGCACTCAAACTAAATTTACATTGTGCGGCGAGATTGAATCCCTTTGTTGACACTTTGTATTTGCTTGCCAGGCTGTGTGTTCCGAGAAACAAATTGGACTGTTTGTATTTGTAAAACTGTTGTGTTTGAGCATGCCCGGGGGAGGCTTGATTATACACGTTCTACCATACTGGTGCCGAAGATGTCTTAAAATATTCACAGCTTTCTTACACAGTTGCTGTTTTTATTTATGTTAATATTTGGGGTACACGATTTCAAAAAAGCAATTTCTAACTCAAAATTGTGTCAATAAGAGAGATTAAATATGAAAAACAAACACGTACAGCAGAGAAACAGTGGAAAGCCCTGTCAGACATCCCTTAATGCAAAAACAACACATTTGTAATGTTCATCACATGCTTCTGGCCTCTCACATGCATCATGGTTGCTGGCATAACATCTTATATTACGAGAGCGGATGTAACAGCCAGGAGAGCCGCCTGAGTCTTATCGCTGGTGATAATTTGTCATGGAAACTCTAGTATGTCACATCTGCCAAAAGATATGCATGGTGTATCTGTGGCTTTTTACACAAAGTGCTAGTAAAGTGTTGCTGTAAGACATTTGCTGAAAATAAAACACTCAAAGTCTCAAAAATTGATGATAAGAGAATCCGCAAAGGAGTCAAAATTGGACTCCCATGTGTCATTTGTCTGATGTTTGTGGGCCATGATTGGGAATCGGGTTGAAATGACATGCAGAGAGAGAGAGAGAGATGTCATCAGCAGGCATTCAAGCAGACACCGCCACCGCAGAAAATAAGACAATTAGCGGTTGGTACCTGTCAGGATGTTGAGCTGTATAGTTTAATGAGGGCTTTTGTTCAGTGTTCAACACTTCACATCATTTTCTAGACTGAAGTACAAGCTATTTTGGCCTAACAGAGATCGGTGTTCCTTCCAGCAACTATTCAGGCCCATTAAGCAGCATGGAGGTGCTCCACATTTTTGTCCCAGTGTGTCATCCATACTTTTACGAGCTGCTCCTCCTTTTTTTCCCTGAGAAGAAATGGCAGATCATATTTCTGTGCTTAAAGGGTAGACATTTTAATTCCGCCCGACCTCTTTGTGTGTGAGATGAAGGTTATGTCCTCTCTTTTTTTCCTGGTGTTGATATGATTCTAGGGCACGCCACACTATAAATTACCATGTGAAATTATTCCACTTCCACCTCACCTGCTCCCTGAGCTTACCCCCCCGTGCCATCCATTGTCTGCCTTGGCATTTATGTCCATAAGCCAACGTCCACATAACCCCTTTTCCTGACCGTCCCCCATGTGTAGCCCTTTGCAAGTCTCTGCAAAGATTACTGTGCGGATAACAGACACCACACACACAGGACCAGTATTTACAGATACATTGAAGGGGAGAACAACAGAGAAGGATGCATATGTACCAGTATTTACCAATATGTGAGAGAAGAAAGCACTGGGATTTGGGGGATGTTTCCGGTGTGTGGGCTCTAAGACTGTCCGACAGACAGTGAGAAATGAGGATGGCTCAGGCGGCATTTTAGCTGTGCTAGCTGGAGATTAGTGCTATTACTTTAAATTCCTGTTTGCTTTTAGTCCTGCTGTGAGCTCCCCCCAGCCCAGACGTCTCTGCCTTCTCCACACTCTCTCTTTGTTTCTCTCGCTCTGTCTCTCTTCCTCTGTCTCTCTCGCTCTGTCTCTTCCTCACTCTCTCTACCTCTCTTTCTCTTTTTATTTCTCTTCCTTTCTTTCTCTCACCCTCTCTCTTTCTCTTTCTATCTCTCTCTCCCCCTCTGTCTTGCTCTCTCTTTCTCTGCCTCTCCTTCCCTTCCTTTCTCTCTTCCTCTCTCTCTCTCTCTCTCTTCCCCTCTCTCTCTCATTTAACTGGAATCTGAAGCCCACAAATGAAGCACCACATTAAATTAAGTATGGTTTTGTTCATAGGTTTGCCCCCCCCCCCCTCTGTGAGATTTGTCTTTGGCGAAGGTGCGCTCGCTACAGTAGGCGGCGTCGCATAAAGTCTCTCTTAAGGCCGGGCGCAGGCCATTACTCTCCGGGCAGATTGAGCTTTTATCGATGCCCCTATATCACCGCTGCGTTCTGGTGACTCATTTGAATGAGGCATGCACTTAAAGGTCATCAATGGCAGTGAGCTCTCAATCACCCAATGGACACGGAGCGAAGAAAGCAGTCTCAGGAGGATGTGTCATGCACAGTCATTCCATTCCTACACCAACCAAGGACAGAGGAGCCAGTCATGTACAGATGTCTTTATTTGTGTGTGTGTGTGTGCGCGTGTGTGTGTGTGTGTGTGTGTGTGTGTTTGTGTGTGTGTGTGTGTGTGTGTGTGTGTGCATGTGTGTGTGCATGTGTGTGTGTGTGTGTGTGTGTGTGTGTGTGTGTGTGTGTTGCTGGCCTTGACAGCCAGCTTCATAGGCACCATTCAGTTTTGGTCAAAAGCAGGGATGAAAGAGTGAAAAAAAAATTGCTCCTTTGACGACTGACGACCTCCCATAAAGTCTCCCACCTTGCTTTTTTCACCACATTATGTATTCCATCTTTTTTCCCCCCTTAAAGCTTAGCTATTCTTTGTTTTCTTCCTCACGTTTTTTCCCTTTTCCTTTAATGGCCAAGGGCAAAGAAGCAGATGAGATCCAGTAGCAGGTTACTGTTCTGGTCTGCTTGCATGCATGAAAGGATGAGTCAGGATCACCATTCATGCATTTATGTATTTTTCATGACAAGAACAAATAGGGTTGGCTTGGTAATGGGAGGGAGCCGTCAGTGGCACGAGCTGAAGGCAGTGTGCTCCGCTCTAATTAATAAGTGAGGAGAAGTAGTGTGTGTGTGTGTGTGTAGTGTGTGTGTGTCGCTCCTAGGTGACAGTTGCAGGGACGTGTGTGTGTCTGTGTCTGTGTGTATCTGTCCATGTGTCTGTGTGTGCGCACACACATGTGCATGTAGTATCTGTATCTGTATCTGTATGCACGTGTATGTGTGTGTGTCTGTGTGTGCATGTGTGTGTGTGTGTGTTCCTGTGCATTAGTATGTGTGTGTGTATGTGTTTTCTTAAAAATATGAGACCCCACACAAACTGCTTGAATATGTGTGTCTAGTTATGATGGACAGGGTAAATGTCCATTGGACCGCAAGCTTTGGACCACATCCTCCTCTGGGCTTCTTTTTTCATTAGTGTGAAAGCAGCCTGCAAGCTGGCAAATAAAAAAAAAACACAAGACCTATAGTCACCCTAGTCACCTTTCCTCTGTGACTGCAAACAGTGACGCCACAGAGAAGGCACTGTGGGGTCTTTAAAAAGAATGCACATGTATCGTCAAAATGGCTGAACAATGAGCTGTGGAGGGATGAGTAAGTAACCAATTAAGTGTGGCAAGCTGATGATTAAACAAAACTCCACACTGCCGCTTATTATTACAGGCTGTCAGACTGCTCATTGTATCAGAACAGCGCACGTGTATGTGACAAACAAAAGAAAAGATCATCATGTGGGTTATGATTTGTTGGAATGACAATGATGTTCGAACAAAACAGCAACTCTGTCCCTGGCATTTGCAGCATAATGGTGAATCGCGTTTGTTGTGAATTTCATTATAGGTCCTGACTGTGTAGTGAGGTCAATATATAGAGAGCACTCACAAGCACAACGCATCATTAAAGGACTGGACCAGGGTTCCTGTGTTGAAGAAGGATCTTAATGTTTCATGTGTGTCCTATTGGAAAGGCATTAGTTTCAGCAAAGCAAAGCTCTTTAGGGGTAAACTAGCAAAGAGCCTGCTCCCCATGGAGTCTCTAAGGTCACCTCTGTCAAGACGGCTCTTTTAAATGACTGCACTGTATTTTGTGTGTGTACACTGTGTGTGTGTGTGTATGTATATGTGTGCGTGTGTGTGTGTGTGTGTGTGTGTGTGTGTGTGTGTGTGTGTGTGTGTGTGTGTGTGTGTGTGTGTTTGTGTGTGTGTTTGTGTGGGTGGGTGTGTGGGGGTATTAACTAAGATGCATTTCAAGAGGGTCCCCAAATACGGAAATTTTTAAGGTTTCTCTTCCACTGAGTTAGGAGTGCCATACACAGAAAGTGCTGATTGCAAAGGCTTTTGTAAGCTTTTGGCAACAGAAGTGACCCAGGTGACACCCTAATGCCTAACACAAAACACAAAAGCTGCCACTCATCTACATGCGCAAAATGTAGCTTCATTCATGTCAATAAAACCACCAAAACAGGATAGAATGAGCCATTTTTTCCCCCACTGTGCCAATGAAAAAAACAGCTTGTCTCAAAACAGTGTGTTGTGACAAACCATCTCAAGGCATTAGTGTCTTAGAGGCGAAAAAAATTACTGGCTGTTTTTTTTTTCTTTCCATTTTTTGTGAAATTGCAGAAAGGTGTTGATGTAAGCCCTTGGTAAATGAAACAGAGAAATGATGATTGGAGCAACGTAAGCACGCGCAAAGCATCTGCTGCTTGCCTGTCTAGTGGGCTGTTTACTGAGCCTGAGTGCATGGCTTGCAGGGAGAGAGGGAGAGGAAGAGAAAGGGGGGAAGATGAGGAAGAAGCTGAGAAGGTACTGAGGGGAAGACATTTTCAGGGCGCACCATATGGCTTTGGCTGTCTCTCAACACATACCCTGACTTAGACAGACCAAGATGGCCTACACCACCTTATATGGAGATGCACGCCTCAGTTATGAATTCAGAATTACAAGCTGTTTTTACTAGTTCATTTTTACTGCTACTCTGTTAAATTGTTCATATTTCTTTGATTTCTAGGAGGGATTTTAATCTTTTCCATTAAGTTGAACAATGATGTTTTACAATCAGTTTCAGTCCAGTATGGCTATAAACTAAGAATTTGGTATTTCATCTTTTCATCTAGGCTTTCCCTCTGTGGCCATACTGGAGAACACAACAGTTTTTTCTCTTCCTGACTCCTCTGATACAAAAGACTCAGTTTATAATTGCACGGAAGCCGCAACATATTGCAGCCAGTGTTTGCCTCCTGATACCATCTCTTAACACAGGCTGTCAGTAAAATGGATGCCTCCACACATCAGCTCATCCCTGGGGATGTAAGGACTTATCATCATTTTTATTACAGTGGTAGCGGATAGCCAACTGCACTGGGCTTCAGAGCTTCTGACTGATATTGGAGGTGGTGTGATAGTCACTTTGGTTAAGCCACAGGACTTGTGCCTGTCCTCTGCGACTCCTGACAGACACACAGGTTTCACAGTAAGGACAGTTATGGCTGCACTCGTATACAGTACATGGCACATCCCACTAGCAGGATGTATGATATGAAGATGTTGTATAACCATGATCTGTTACTGTATATGTAAGCAGTGATGAAGTGGAGGGTAAATGCACACAAACGCCATTTGTGCACTATTTAAAACAGTTTTCACTTGCCTTTTTGTGGTTGCTTATGTTGTATATCATTTGCTCACCTTTCTCCTACTACCACAATACTGTGTGTAAGTGTCATTGTGTTATATATACTGGTATAGTTCAATGTTGACCCTGCTGTCCAGGGATGCAAAATAAATTTGAGAAGGCTGACAATTAAGAAGCATTGTATCATGTTGAATTGGGTAATGTTGTTTGGTTTCATGTCATGTCACATTAAGAAAAAACCATTTAGTTAGTTCTACGGTTAGGTTATATAAGATACTGTATGATGCCTAAGTTATCTGTAACTAAAGGTGATAAATGACCTCATGGTTACTCAGCACTAGCTGTCTTTGAGTTTCCTTAAGATTTCGATTATCAATGTCCTGCCCCGGAGCCTCTACCGAACCAGAGGTCTGCTGGCCAGTCCTGACATTCTGATATGGGTTTTGGCACTGCAATGGCTGGTGTTGCCAGCCTCAAGGAGAGGTTGGTGACCTGAGATGACTGCAGAGTGTGTGGGCTTCCTTCCACCGGGGGAAATCAAGAACTTATTTCTCAGAGGTGGAACTGAACTATACACACCAGGTAAGTGGGAAACAGAAAAAACGGGGAAACAAATGTTCATGCCAATGCACCTTATGAACTGCACCCCCCCCCACTCAAAGTGAAATGAAAACAAATGAAAGATGGAAAAAAGAAGAATGAACAGGAGAAACAGAAGAAATGATGCCTTACGTGTGATGATTGATTAGTTAACAGATATAGTTTTGTTCTGTCTATATCTATATCTATCTATATGCTGTTGTGAAACCACTCATTCTTATGACGTTTTCTTCACCTAAATAAAAAAACCTGGTGTTAAAAAAAGAGATCCCTCATGATCTTCATCTGTTGTTTGTTTGCTGCTGTCCGCTGGCCAAGCGTAGCTGATGGAAGTGCTCCCTCATCGACTGCTGGCCCGCTCAGGCCGAAAGCATCGCTCACCCTCACCGCGCTGCACTGGCGCACAGGATTGTCTGCCAGGGTGGTGACTGAGTAGCCCTGTTCCGCTCGCTCTCCGACCCCGCCTGTTTATCACGGACGCATGCCCCCCTAACCCTTCCTGGCGATCGTGTGGAAGCACTGCCTGGTCTGACCTGGAGCGATCCTGTGTGATACCTCTGAGGCGTTTGTTTTTAAACTTATGGACACAACTCAGTCGGTTTGATCTCAGACTGATGTCGGGTGTCAGTTTTGATAAAGCACTGGGTGCGGGGTTGTGAAAGCCAGAAGCAAAAGGTTGTCAACATTCACTGGAAACATGCTGACATATGCTGTATCTTTTGGCACGACTACTGTGAATTGACTAATGCAGTAGTGGTGGTGGTGTGTGTGTGTGTGTGTGTGGTGGGGGGGGGGGGGGGGGGGGGTTGTTTTTTCTCTACCACAGTTGAGCGTTTTCAGTCACAGAGACTATTTGTTTTTGCTTTGCGCCGTGACAGCAAATGAGGTGTCTGTGTACGAGACTTCTGCCTCTGCTGCGGGAGTGACAGGATGAATTTGTCTCTGTTCTTGGCATTGATAGGCCATGACAGATCCAATCACTCTCTCCACTCCCTCCTGCTGATGGCCACTAAGCAGAATGACACTGGGATGTTTGGGTGGTCATTTTCCAAGTAATGAATAATGCAGGGGATATTTATCACGCTCTGTGACATCCTCCAGTCTTATATCGGGTACTTTGTACTTTTTTGGCTGTATTTAAGGCATATTTTTCCATTCTCTTAATCAAAGGTCTCATTTTTTAAGCAGGCAGTATATCAGCAGTAGCTCCATGCTCCGATTCCTTTCTGGAATGGTTTTTATCAACGAATTACAAAAAAGAGAAAGAAAACAAGATTCAGTAGTGAATAACATGTTAAGTGCCTTCTAAGTAGTCCGGCCACTTATTATTTACCCCATGTGCCTTCATCACCCTTCATGAAATTGAGAAAAAATATTGCTCTTAACTCTTACTCAGACAGCCAGTGTATTAAGTAAAATACATTTCAAGAGGGTCCCCAAATATGGATATTTTTTAGGGTTCCTCTTCCACTGAGTTCCTCTGAGTTCCAGTGAGTTCCTGTTCCACTGAGTCTCATTTTGTTAAGCAGGCATTATAACAGCAGTAACTTCATGCTACTGTGAAACACACGTTAATCAATTCTTTTCTCGAATGGTTTCATCAACGAATCACAAAAAAAGAATCAAAAGAAGAGAAAGAAAACAAGATTCAGTAGTAAATATGTAGTAGTAAATGTTAAGTGCCTTCTAAGTAGTCTGGCCACTTACGATTTGCTCCATGTGTCTTCATCACCCTCCTTGAAATTGAGAAAAAATATTGCTCTGAACTCTCGCTCAGGCAGCCAGTGTATAACCATATATTTTCCTCTCCACCCCTGGTAGTAAATGAAATCGAGCCTCTCTGTGGCAGGGTGCTCATGGCCAGTGAAGTTAAGTATCACCTCCCGCATGTAATATCACCTTAACCAAGGACACGCTTTGATCCTTACAATGTCTTCCCCTGGGGCTATGGTGGAGAATAGAGTTAGCATGGACTACAGCCCTGGCCTGTCAGTTAATGTTTTCCAGCCTGACGGACTCAGGCTTGGATTGTATTGTGGCTAGGAATTTTTTTTTTCCTTTTCACCCCTCACTTACTGTCTGTTTGTATCAGTGTGGTTTGAGCTAAAGCTGCACTTGTCATCTCAAGTAAAGGTGTTACTGTTACTTGAGACTACCACCCTGAGTGCAGCTAGCAGAGAAAACCAGTGCACATAACATTTTTCAGATCTAAATGGCGTCCAGAGTCTGGATTATTTCACATCTGTGGGAGTCAATTCAACAGTGGTCTTTTTGATATGTAAATGGACGTATATGGCCCCAATAAAAATTAACATTCTAAAGTTGACAGTGTTGACCTTGTTTATCTTATCTGGTAACATATAGTAATGTGGCATGCAACCACACATAGTACCCATCGGGTGATCATAGGCAGAATCCAGGTGTGTGTACATTGGCCTAAACCCAGTTCTCCACTCCCTTTTATTTACCCATCTACTAGTACATTCATGTTGTCACGTGAGCGGGAAAATGACAGCCAAATCTATTATGAGAGGCTATTTTAAGCTCCATGACTATTCTGCTTTGATCACAGTTGAAACAAACAAAAAAAAAAATACAGACGAAAAAGGTGAAGTCTTCTTTTTTTAGAGAGAAACAGTTTTTGTTTCTAATTCTGGAAAGTTGGCTTCGGCTTTAGATCTGGTGCCGTTCGGCTGGTGAATAAATTTATCTGTGTCTTTGTAGATGGCTCTTTTATGGGTTTCTGCTTCCAGGAGGTATTCAGAGAATATCATACTTTTAGCTAGACTTATTAATAAAACTAGTTCATAAAACTCAATTTTATGTAAATGACAAATGCTAATATTTTACAAAACTTTTGAGAAGTGAAATATAAATGTATAAATGGGTACACCAAATATATATTTTTCACTATGACACTAAATGGGATAAGAGTGTCATAGGGTGTCAAAGCTATGAACAACAATGAAAAATGCAGTGGGAAATGACATACCTGCTATCGAAACTAAGAAGTACTGAACTTAACTGGTACTATGCAGTGGAGAGCAACCGCACATTGTAAATGATGTCTTACACACCATGAGAATAATAAAAATGACATGTCAATTTACTTTCTTTTTCATGTGCTGTAGTATACATGGTTTCATTTGTTTGCTTTTTAGGCTCTTTGATTGCCATGTCTGCTACTAATTTGAGAATATACCCTCAGTTTAGCTCATGCTTTTATACACTGACATCTTTGTGGTCTGTTTAGATGGCCATTTGCTGTAAGGCTTTCTACACCCTCAACACAACAAAAAAGAGATAGCCACTAGTGTCACTTTCAGCATTCACTAAACTCTGAAGCAGCTTGTTTATCATTTATCCCTGATGAGAGAAGCGCTCTCTCTCTCCATCTCTCTCTCTTCTTCTTCTTTTTTCTCTCTTTCCCTCTCTTCTCATCTTCTCAGCTGCTCCTCTCTTCCTCTTCATCAATTATGGATCGTCTGTGGTACCACCTGGGAGGGATCATTTCTCTTTCATTCGGAGGCGATGCTGACTCGCATTTTTTTCCTGGCACTGCATGGCCTCTGTGGTGGTCCCACAAAGCCTGTTGTCGACACCAACAAAACCAGCATCATTAGCCGCACTTTGTACGCCCCCCACACCCCCACACCCCAACACACACACACACACACACACACACACACACACACACACACACACACACACACATACACACCCCACACCCCCAATCTCCAACCTCCAACCTCTGCTCAGCCTGCCAACAGCAACCACCCTCTCCCCTCTCATTTTTTAGCCCTGGGGTAATTTAAACCCCCCCACCCCCACTGGCCTTACACACATATCATATATATAGGCCCAACACACTCACACACACACACACACACACACACACACACACACACACACACACACACACACATAGATACATTTACTGTAGTGGCAAGTGACCAAGTGAGGATTGTTGATTGCCTTTAAGTGCTTGTGTCAGTTGTTTCTGGGTCATTGGGCAGTTATGGTTGGCCTGGCGCCAGAACACCCCCCCCCCCTCCCCGCCAAACACCCCCTACACACACACACACACACACACACACACACACACACCACCCCCACCCCCCCTGCGCCCAGGGCGGTGGTTCTGTTCTGTGTTGCGGTGTATTGTCTTGAGTTGGGTTGAGGCAGTGGCTTTTGGGAGTGAGATGAGCTGGAGATGTGTGTGTGTGTGTGTGTGTGTGTGTGTGTGTGTGTGTGTGTGTGTGTGTGTGTGTGCATGTATGTATGTGCATGTGTGGAGGTGTATGTGTGTGTGTGTATGTATGGAGGTGTGTGTGTGCATGCATGTATGTATGTGCATGTGTGTAGGTGTATGTGTGCTTGTGTATGTGTGGAGGTGTGTGTGTGCAAGTATGTATGTGTGTGCATGTGTGGAGGTGTGTGTGTGTGTGTGCATGTTTACGTCGGGGCATGGGGGGTGTCTCTTCATGCCCTCCCACTGCCTTGCACAGGCGGCAGATAAATAGATTACTCAGGAATGAATAGATCGCCATCAATCAGGACAGAGTGTGTGTGTGTGTGTGTGTGTGTGTGTGTGTGTATTAGTGGTGTGTGTGTGTTGGGAGGGGGGTGTTGTATCACAGGGAGGTCTCTAAAACCAGCACCTGTCCTAGATTCATGTTTGCACAATCCTGACAATTTTTTTTTGTACAAATAGTACAAATACTAGGACAGGTACAAAGCCTGGTGGTGCTGACACATTTCAGAGAATATGTCTTCCCCTCTTTTGTGCTTTAGTTGTGGTTGTGCCAAAATAAAATATCACCGTAATGACTCACCGTTCTCCGTTTGCCACGACAATGAACCGTGGTCGAAGAAGGCCAGTTTTTAAGTCATCTTCAGTCTGGGGTCTCATTATTCCAAGTAATAACATTTTAATGGACCCACCACGTTCCACGGCATGTCTGTTTTGGGAGTAATGACGCACAGTGAAAATTGTAGGCACACAAGTCTATTATGAAGTCATTAAAATGTTCTTGACAATAAAAACTGCCGTCTCGTGCAGGTGCGGAATTTTTGAATTCATTATTTTTTTGCTGTGGTGGTTAAGATGATCTACCTGCATCTGCTATTCTTTGTCTTGCTCTTCTAAACAGATAAATACAAAAAAAGTCACTCTGTCTGTAAATGAAACATGGTTAGACTTTGAAGGTCAGACATTTTCATGAAGTCTTTAAAGGTCAAAGTAAAGAACCACAAAATTGCCTCTTGAATAATTTAAACATCTGCCGACTAAAAACAGACGACGGATCTTCATTTGCACTTTGTTTTGCCCCCTCTCCCTTCCCCCCTACTTATTAATGCCAGCCCACTTTTTAAAGCACTGTGTGCTAAGCAGTGTGTCCTTGGAAGACTTCTCCTTGCACTCTGTGGCATTATGCG
This sequence comes from Setipinna tenuifilis, assembly GCA_030347295.1. Taxonomy (NCBI): domain Eukaryota; kingdom Metazoa; phylum Chordata; class Actinopteri; order Clupeiformes; family Engraulidae; genus Setipinna; species Setipinna tenuifilis. Next base: position 23,176,875 of record CM059276.1, read on the forward strand.
AACCAACTCTGGTCACTGTCATATTGGAGGACCGTGTTGATGTTTACGGCATCTTCTTATAATGAGATGCTTTGCATAGTATACTAAACAGATTAAACACTTGCCGTAAAGCTCCTTTGTGCCTGCACCAGATAAAATTAAGCTAAATTAATTTTAAACCTAAATCTGCACCCACCCGGTTTTATGTATTGGATTTAGGACTGGTTGCTGTCTTAATGGCTTAGTCCCCTGGGAGGAGTGCTGCTCGTTGACATAGTAGCCAGTGTTGTCTAAATGAAGTGCTCCTGGTGGGTGCTATTAAACGCACATTAATTTTAGCAACCTGACAGATGTTGAAAGAACTCTTAAATGTCAATAAATCCTGGAATACTTCTCGCCGTACCTACCTACCCGAACACCTTGAACTTCTCTCTCTCAGCCATGCCTAAGAGTAACGCCTCTGAGCTCTGTCTGTGCTGGTATGAGCCTTACTCTTGTCAGCATTTTAGATTGGGAAATGGGGTTTATTTCTCTTAAAGCACCATGAGGATTTATTGGATTATCGAAGTTCCAGTTGTGAGACCTTACCTGCTGTTAAAGGTTCGTTCCACCTCATCATCTATGGGCACACCGACGGACAGACGTGGAGAAAGTAAAACCTCTGCCACATATTTGATCCAGCCATTTTCTGAACCAGCTGAGGCTAATGAGTACACAAATCATCCGGTAGGTAAATCAGGTAATTAGCGAAATGACCTGAAGTGCATAGGCAGAAGAAATACATGGCTGAATTTTTGCTCTCTGAAGCTGGGCCCTCTGTTTATGTGTCACTATTTATTCATGTGTCACTGTTCACCATTGCTCAGGAGACAAACATGTCATGTGAGGCAGTGGGAATGAAAATGTGTCCATGTACATAATCACTGCCTGCTCTGTGGAATATGTGATGAGACAACCAATGGCATGGTGGAATAGCTTCATTAGGCATGTTATATGCTGCCTGTATTTGTTCTGCTTCAGGTTGTTATTCTACTGGATTATGTCTGTGTTATGCCAAAACTAGATTAATTCAGCAACACAAAACCAGCTGAACAAATTGTATTTGTAACCACTCCATGGTCATTTGCTATTAATTAATTTCCATGTTTATAAGCACATTTACTCTCATCTGAGGGTTTTCCTACTATTGCCTGAAGAAGTCGACGTTGGTGGAAAATTTACAAATCGCACACCCATTTAAATTGTGCTGCTGCTTAATCCAATGTAAAAGGGGAGAGTTCATAGGACGGTGGTCTGAAATGAAGTCAGCCCTGTGTTCAACCCCCACCCTTTTGCTTTGATGCCCCCCCTGTCTCAGGACACCCGCAGGCGCTCTGCCTCTGCCTACACCGGCCCTGGCTGATTAGAATAAGGGGCAGAGAGAGAGAGAGAGAGAGAGAGAGAGAGAGAGAGAGAGAGAGAGAGAGAGAGAGAGTGGAGGCGCACTGCTTGTGCGCTCTTTGTTCAGTCAGTCCAGCGTAGCTAAAGAGGTGCGCATCCCTGTCCGCACTTCTTCTGCTGCGCCTGAGCCCGCACGATGCTCACGCTTTTCTAGTGTGATACAATGAGCCCTTTTTGAAAAGCCTCTGCTTCTCTAGAGGATACTGCATCTTTTATTCCAGCTTTGGATTTCTAAGTGTTTGCGTGTGAGTGTGAGTGTGTGTGTGAGTGTGTGTTTTAATGTACTGTTCTGGTATCGGGGGCAAGCGTTCTTCATCTTCAGTGGAGCACCTGCACTAAAACGGACCGGGTTTCTTCGGCAGAATCTACATAACGGAGGACTTACTGCTACAAGCGTGGGTCACACTCTTCGAAAAGGTGAGGAATTAGTCATTTTTGCCATCATTGCTATAAACTATTCGTGTTCATTTTTCATACCTCTGCGCCGAGCATCACCTTCTCTCTCCGTGTGGAAATCTTCTGTGAAAGTACGTCTTTGAATACTCGCTGCCAGCCAATGTCGCCCCACGGCGATAATCAAATTCTTAACGGCAAAGAATATTATTTAAGGTAAAGGATTCCCGCAGGCTAGGTTTATTTTCGACTGACTTTTCAGACCTTTAGACGACATTGGAGAGCTGGCTCTGATAACGTCCCTTTTTGTCGGAAGTTAATAATGAATGTAGCGCCATAATCAGATAATTGGACACTAATCAAGTATATAAGCTCTGATGATGGATCGTGCTTAGCTATTTTAACCCTTAACTTATGATTGTACATTATTAATGTTTGCACATGCCTTTCGTGAGTAGAACAAAAGCTGTGAACAGTAATATTCTGTATAAAGTGGCTATCCTCCAATTCTCTCAATTCTCTTTTCGAATATGCAGACTTCTTTTCTATGTGCCTTACTGGCTGCTGTAGATAAATTATGCCCAGGGTGCCCATTTTCTTTTAAGGCAGATATGAATCGCTTCAAGTGTAATCTTTTCCTGAGACATGGCCGTTTCATGTACTTCTGTGCAGATTGTGATTTTTTAAACAGTGCTCCATCACAACATTATATTGCAGTTTGGCAGGACTGCCTTAAACTTTGACAGCGTTGCCATAATTCATAGTGGAACACTATTGTATGCTGGGAATAGGGATGGCTTATGATGAGCACAGTAAAGCAATCTTGATGTCCACCCCTGTGTGTGCGAGGGAGAGTGTAATCCTGACTGATAACCACAGGCGTTTGGAGAGCTGAGACTGATATTTCATCTTTGGTGCCATCCTGTCAGACTTGGCAGTGCCATTTGTCTTTATTCGAGCCCAGCCCCAAAAGTTACGAAATGCACATGTATGACAGCTCACTCATAGCAGTGCTGTCTCCATCAGTCACACCACAGTCTACATGTTTTTCATCTTATGGACAACTGAGGAAAGATGTGACAGTCTGCAACCCCCCGAGTGTATGTTAGTGTTATTTGTCTGGGAGTATCAGAAATAGGTATTGACACACGCAAGGAAACAAGTAGTTTTCCCCCATGGGAAATTTCAAATGGCAGTTTGCTAGAAATTGCTTATTCCTTTTCCCTCCCTGTTGTTTGTGTACGTGTGTGTGTGTGTGTGTGTGTGTGTGTGTGTGTGTGTGTGTGTGTGTGTGTGTGTGTGCTCTTCCATTTTTCTGTGTGCAAGTGGGAAAGAGGAAGACTATGTGTTCGTGTGTATGTACTGTATGTGGATATGTATGTATGTGGGTGTGTGTTTGTGTGTTTGTGTGCAGCATGAAAGCAGAAAAAAAGAGACAATCTGCTGTACCCACAGATGGCTTTTTACACACCTGTGTGTGTGTGTGTTTGTCTGTTCCTTTGCCAGTACACAGGAAGGCAGGGAGGGAATGGGGGGGGGGGGGGGGCAGGGGGGGCTGCAGCGAGAGAGGAATCTACTTCTGCAGTGAATAGTGGGGAATATCAGACACCACAGATCTATTCATCCATTCTCTATCTTCTTTCTCTCTCTCTCTCTCTCTCTCTCCCCCTCTCTCTCTATCTCTCTATTCCTGTCTCTCTCTCTCTCTCTATCTCTCTATTCCTATCTATCTATCTATCTATCTATCTATCTATCTATCTATCTATCTATCTATCTATCCCTTCGGATTTTCCTGTGAAAGTAGTCTTACTACTGATCCATGTCAGCATTAACAACAGCTCCATTTCTGGCATCCCGCACACCCCTGGCTTTGCTTCCCTTTTCCTCCATTGTCTGGGTAAAATGACCCATCACTCCAGCCAGTCTAGACAGAAAGTAGTCCTCCGATTTCTATATTGAAGAGATGCCCTGACCAAGAGTTCCTGGGTGTTATTCATGGGAGTTGGTGCTCCTTGTTCCCCATATAGGTATCTTCCGCTTCTGGATTTGTGATGAGGCCATGTGTGTTGGCTCTGTTGGCTTGTTAACTGATCTGTGTTTCACTCACTTCAAGGAGGGCTCAGGCTCTAAAGTGGAGAACAGCACAACATTCTTAAGGCAATACACTAATGGGGCCCTGAGATCAAACAAGCAGTGGGATCCTGTCATCACCAGACATGAAATGGGATGGAGCGCGAGCATTATTTGTTGGTTTATTGTCTCACAAAGTCCATTATTGCCCTCATATTTCAATAATATGCGCTGATGTAAGTCGGCACACACAGCTTAGCCATGGCTCTTGCGGTGATGGACATTTGCAGCACGAATTAAATTCAATACTTCAGCAGCACCCAAATAGAGCTGCAGACATCACTTTGCAGAGATTATAGCCTTGTAGACGTGGATGTGCATCTGTGTTTCCTAATGAAAAGCCATCGGAGGAGAGAACACATTTGCAAGCTAAATATTTTCAGTTTTCCAACCAATGTTGTTGTTGTTGTTATTGTTGTTGTCACATCAGCCCCGCATCAGTTATTGTCTCCTCATCAAGCGTTACGTCTGAAGTGGTGTTTTTTGTGATGCTAGGCATCATTTCTTTTCCCCCTTTGGTGATGAGGATAGACACGGGGAGGCGGGAAGGTGACAGACCCCATCCAATTACGCCTCAGTCCGCTCAGTCTCGGCAAGCAGTGTTTCCTGCATCTGTAATTCCTTGCGAATTTCCTCGTCTTTCGCCTTTGGGCCCTGGGCATGGAGCATAGCCAGATAGACAGCCAGCCAGCCAGCAGCAGCAGCAGCAGCAGCAGTCGCCTCCCCACCACCACCACCCACACACCCCTCGCCTTCCCTTCCCTTCCTCCCTCCCTCCCTCCCTGCCGCTTCTCATGCTCCCACCCCCACCATTTCGTCATGGTGATGAATGTGTCTTCTAGATGGGGTGGAAGGAATGGTGGCTTATTGGTTGGGAGAGGCGGGTGATGTGTGTGTGTGTTAGGGGGGTGAGTGTGGGTGTGGGTGTGTGCGTGTGTGTGCGTGTATGTTGGGGGTGTGTAGAGGCTTTGGTGGTGCTTTGCTAACTGACAGCTCAGGGAGAGACTCTAATCCTCTGGCCAGGCAGAGCAACCCTGCACCCCAGGGCCTATAAGACTGGACCCTGGTGCCAGTAAAGCGGTTGCTAAAGAGGCCCAGATGTGGCCCATGGCCGACCAGAACCACGGGAGTTGGCGGGCCACCAGGAGGTAACCAACCCAGTGAGAGCTCCTGCATATTCATTAAAAAGGAGAAGCCGAATACATTATTCAAAACAGACGTTTCCCCTATTAAACATAATAAATACACCATGATACCTGCAGCACAAATGGCGCTGTTTGAATAGAGATGCATTGAAAAGAAGTCATTGCGGGGTTGTGGATAGAAATGATATTTATGAGGCAATTCAGATTCCCCATTATCCTTTTACTGCAGATGATTTATCAATACCTGAAATGCAACAGTTTACATGGTGAAAGCCACTCGAAAGCCAATTATATCATTCATTTCTGTGGGAATACTTTCCATGTGAAAATGACAAAGCACCGTGCCATCAATAAGCTTTGCGGTTTGCTGAATGCTTGTGGGCCATTGATACACAAGTCTTTCCAACCGGATTCACTGTGCTCTGACTTCAGCACTGGACAGCTCCCGAGGCTCTACGTGTCATTCCCAATGGCTAAGTAGAGTAGAGCAAGCAGCCCCCAAGCAGATGAACAGGACCAGATCCCCCGGGGAAAAAAAGGATGATGGTTAAAAAAAAAACGAGAAAAAAAACATCACTGCTTTTATGAAGTAGCCTTCTGGGACGATCAGTGATTAAAAGAAATAGATGAAAGCGCAAACGATGAATCGATTGGAGAGAGAATTGAGATTCTTTTCATTAATGGCTATCACCAGGGCTCAATATTTCCTTTCTAATCTGAGGATGCTTGACCTAGGCTTTTTTATTGTGTGAATAACTGTCCTTTGAGCTGGTAAGACAGCGTACGCTTTCTGTGTTTCTTTTCTTTGAGTGGCGAGGCTCACGCTGGCTCTGAGGTCATGCGCTGTTGCGGAGAAACTTCGGGGGGTGCTTGAAATGCCTCAAGGGATAAAAAAACACAGGGGCAGCTTCAGTGTGCATTACTGTCAATGATGCATGTACCTCTCTTTGCCTGACTCCATTCTTGAGAGGAGGGGAGGGGTCGGGCCTGCTTTTTTAAAAGTGTTACTGTAGATGATACAGTATCTATTGACAGTAATCATGTAGCTCCTCTGTTAATGTCTTTGGAGATTGAAAAATATCACGCTGATGGAGGAAGGAGTAAGGGGAGTGGTGCAATGTAATTAATTCCCTTCTAATCCCACGCATCCCGGGTGGGCCGCCTTCCCAATGTTTTTTTTTTTTTAATCTGCAGCCTTTATGAATATAATATCAAACGTGTACTTTGGATGAGGGTGCACTGAGAGATACTATCTGGAAAGTAACAAAGGAGTTTTTTGCATTTGATATTTCCCTGATGCTGTTTAATGAGTTTGTCAGTGATGTTGAATGCCAGTGATGCAGTTTTATCTCTGTAGTACCAGTTATCTTGTGTTTCCCACAGTAGGCCATCTCTAGCTCTGTTTTAATGTGTTGATCCTCCCACCCCCCCAGGAAGGACATTGTAAGTGTTGCCAATCCTGGCTCCAAAAAAAAGTACAACAAACCCTGCTGTGCATCTAATCCAAACACTTCCTGAACCACCTGATCCCAGTGAGCACACAAAGCATCTGACAAGTAGATTGGCTAGTTAGTGAAATCACCTGTGTTAAGCGTACAGGCAGAAGGAATACATGGCAGGGTTTTTACTTTCTGAAGTCGGGATTTACATCTCTGAACATTGTAGAAAAGTGTCTGTCTCTGAAGTGTCTCTAAAGTGTCTGTCTCTGACTCGATCCCTGTACTTGCTTTAATTCCATCAGTTGTCTTCCTGCTTCTCTGTCCCCACCTGACTAATGTCTATGACATTTGGCTGCTAACCTTGCCACTGAAGTCCCGTGGAGCTGCGCTGCATTACGCGAATCGCTTGTGACAGCCAAGCGGCAAAAGGTTAAAGCTGTGCTCTTCTGTTGGAGGTGAAGAAGGGCGGCTGGAGGGCCCCAGGGTGCCCAGTGAGGAGGGCAGAGCTGTCTGATTCTCCACCAAAGCCTTCCGGCCACAGCGGCCCACTGCAGAGGCAACAAAAAAACTCAGAAAAAATCAGAAGTCCCTCAATTTGCTGGGGTCTCTCGCAGGTTACATGGCCAGGCTATTCACTCCTTCTGTAGTCTGTAATGAGAGCCCTGCTGTTTCGTTTCGGTGCATTTGCACAGTCGAACAAATTACTCCCCCTTCAAAATTCACAAACCCCAAGTGGAGGCGTACGGGTCTTGTGTTTAAAAAAGCAGCTTTTGAAAATGAAAAGAAAAAAAAAACGGTCTATGCACAGATTGTGCAGCATTGTGGAAGGAAATTGTGGTTTTGTGTGTGAGAAAAAATGTGCTCCTTGTGTGGTGGCAGAGAGAAGAAAACATACTCGGCTATGGAGACAGAGACTGTGTAGGCTGCATGAACATGCTGAGCTGGTCTCTGTAAACAGCAATACATTTAATCAAAGCAAATATCAATACCCAGATTTCATACTCGTTCTCCTTTGACAAATATTCTCAGATCAGCAGTGTTTAAAACATTTAGTTCCACTCGGGGGGATGAAATAAAGGAAAGGAAGAAAAAAGAAAGGAAAAAAAGAGTCCTTTTCAGTGGCAAACTGAAGAATGATGTGCGTTTGTGTTTGCTTGAACTTGACGCATACAGCGTATTTACACTAACCGCACAGAGCCATGTTTAACAATTAGCATCTATCAGCTCCCCGACAAATCTCTGCAGGCGAGCCTCTCCTCTGTGATTTGAATGGCTTTTCAATTTTGTTTGCCACATTAAGACTTAACTGGTGGGGTTGTAACCAATTCCCCTCTGTAATTAACTGTCATCCCGTCGCCTGAAAACAAAGGTGGAGAAATCACAAAGATGAAGGTGAAAAGGAACGAATAAATCGCAGTAAGCATCTCATTGCTATCCTCTCATCCTCCTCCCACCCCCCGCCAAAAAAAAATCAGATGTGCACTGTATGTTAATGAGCATGTTCGAGAGGCGTTGAAACAGTTGGAGGGCTTTGGCTCGGTGACAAAGGAAGCCAACCCCTCTCTCCCGCTCTCGGTGGATGTGCTGAGATTCATCCGTCACCTCCCACCCCATTTCACCCCCCTCTCTCCACCCGCCTCCACCCGCCCCCACCCCTTTATGCCCTCTAACCCTGCCCTGGCACAGCGGGGACAATGAGTGCCCAGGAGAGGTGCACCCTGAGCCCCACCACCTCCCACCTCCCACCCCCATCCCACCTCTCCACCTCTCCACCTCTCCACCTCTCTCTCCTGCCACCCCCACCCACCCCTAACACCCCCCCTCACACCACCCCCACCCCAGCCCTGTCCCCTGCCAGCCCCTGTACGCTGCTCCCGACTGGATGCCCTGTCTTTAATTATACCCACTTTCACATTCACATTCAGCCTGGGTTTGCCTGCACTCACAGTGCCGTGAAGACCTTTGCACAAAGACTACTCACGCGTATTTATTTGGTGCTATGTAATGTGAGATCCCATCCCAGCGTCTGTTTTCTTTATTCTCACCCACGGTATTGATTTTCATAGGTTCAGCGATCGGTGACTAATGGTGCCTATTGCTATATGCCAATTGGTTATTGGGGCTATTGATACGAGCAGCACCTCAATGCTATACGTACTCCAACCATCCCCTTTTTCTTCTGAGCACAGCCACAGCAGCCCCCTTCTTTTCCCCACTGGACAAACAAAGTGCCGGTGCCGGTGCAATCTCTTGGGCAAACACCTGCAAATGGAGGCGAGTTCTCCTGTACGAGCTGTTCAGGCTGATATGATGGGCTTACGTACTGGACGCGAGGAGCGACTGACCCCCAATCCCTCCGCTGCGCCTCTGTGGGTCTCCACGGAGACCTGTGCACTGGAGCACGTCGCGTTTTAATTGGGCCCCATTTTCGGTGACATTCATTGTTTTGACAGCAAACGAATCATTACTAGCACTGCATGATTTTCTCAGGGAGAGCGAAGGACAGTAAAGTGAAGGCAATTAGCCACGTGCCAAGGTCTCTGGGCCGGACTGTGTGGCCTGGAGTTCAGTACAGTGTGTGTGTGTGTGTGTGTTGGAGAGAGAGAGAGAGAAATAGAGAGAGAGAGAGAGAGAGAGGGAGAGAGAGACAGGCAGGCAGACAGACAGACAGACAGACAGACAGACAGTAGGTATAACTCTCCACATACATACACACATTAACTGTGCAAACACACTCTTGTATGTGTTTTTGTCTCTGTCTCTCTGTCTCTCACTGTATCTGTGAGATGGGGATAGGGATTGAGTTTGGGTGAATCCTGAAGGGATAACACCCCCACAAACCCATATACACAAACACACTCCTTCAAACACACAGTGTTCACACTGTTGTCCTTGCTCGGATGTTTTGCTACTTTGAGTGTGCTATCATTTCAGGACAGAGTAAAGTGAATAAAACTGCTTTATTTATCTTTATCCAGTAGTGTTTGTCAGTGCAGTGCAGAAAAGTCGTTCTCTTCCCCTTTTTCTCTCTTCCCCCTGTTCCCTGTGTGTGTGTGTGTGTGTGTGTGTGTGAGAGAGAGAGAGAGAGAGAGAGTCTGACTCGGGCAAAGCAGGCAAGACACTATCCTCCCTGTGTGTGTGTGGTGTGTGCATGACTGTGTGTGTGTGTGTGTGTGTGGGCCTGATTGTGTGTGTGTGTATTTTTGTGTGAGAGAGTCTGACTTACCCAGGCCATGCAGACAAGACACTCTGTTGCATAAACATGCCTGCATTCCCCAGACCCTCAGGCCCTGCTATGATCCAGGCTGTCCGGCATTCATTTAGTCTCTCTGAGGGGGCGAATGACCTCTTATTACCATCTTCAAAGTGGCAAAAACAAAAATCCCCTCCTCCCGTTTTTACGCCCCCCCCCTCCCCCCTCTCTTCCCGCACACAGCTGGCTTTCATCTCCGCGTGGAAGGTCAGTTAGATATGGAAAAGGGAGACATTTAGACGCAGCAAAGCAATCCCGCCGCTTGATTACGGTCGCAGTCATAATCAGCACGCCAGAGTACCTTGTGTTCATCACCGAATGCAATCAAAGCTTTGTCATTCATAATGTGCTACACAGGCCTCATAATTGACCACTCTCTCTCAGATGGAGCCCAGGTTCCATTGCCGTCTGTGGCTTAATTAGAAGTGCTGTTATGGACACTCATTGCCAGTAGTTTTTTTTTTTTTTTCAGATGGATGTTGTTGTGCTCCCCAAAGGATGGCGGCTCTGTGTGTGTATTGGCTTTCCATGCGATGCTAGCGTGGTAAACCAGCCCCTGGTACTTCACTTCATTTCGTACAGAGGGTCTGAGTGTGGTTTCATTGACACAGTTGTCTCAAGCAGTGTCTTGCCTGACCAATCAGTGAATAGAGGGAATGTTTGTAAGGGATGACATCGACTTTGTGTGCTACATGTAGTGTTGAATTGTAGTGCATAGTCATGCTATTAGGCAGGCTAATTGCATATGTCACAACCAAATGTTAGCAATTGGGTAAAGGCAGATCCAATCGTTTTAAATTTTAGCAGTCTACACCTCCAGGAAGAAATTATTCACTGATTGGTCAGGCAGGATGCTGCCTAAGACAACCATGTCAATGAAACCACAGCCAGACCCTCTGTACGAAATGAAGTTTACCAGGCTATGTGATGCTGCTTGTAAGGCTGGTTTTGTTCCAGGCCCCTAACCAGAACTGTGCCTGTTAGGCATCATACAGTATTTAGCTATGTAACTCTACCCACGGCGGTTCTGTTACACAGCTTCATATGTTTGTTTGTCTCCTTTACTAATGTGTCTGGAGGTTTTGTGTGTTTATTGAGTTCAGCTTCCCAGCAGTGTCGTCTATAATTCTGGATGGTCTGTGATATGCCTTCATCAGGGCCGCCTGTATTGTATTATGTGTCTTCAGTGCTTAGCATCATATGGTTATTTGTGTCCTCAGTTATGTGTCTGGAGTTTCATGTGTTTATTGAGTTCAGCTTCCCAGCAGTACAGCCTATGAATCTTTACTGCATTCATGTCAATGCCTTACGCCTTTGTCAGCATGACTTGCACTGTATTGTGTGTCTTTGGTGGTTAGCATCATGTGTTTGGTTGGCGTCTCAGTAATGTATCTGGTGTTGGTATGTGTATTGAGTTCAGCTTCCCGGCAGAGTTGCCTTGCATTCAGAATTTAGTGCAATGACGTGTGTGTCTGTGTGTGTGTGTATGTGTGTCTGTGTGTGTGTGTGTGTGTCTGTGTCTGTGTGTGTGTGTGTATGTGTGTGTGTGTGTCTGTATGTGTATGTATGTGTGTGTCTGTGAGTGTCTGTGTGTCTGTATGTGTGTGCGTGTCTGTATGTCTGTGTGTGTGTGTCTCTATCTGTGTGTGTATGTGTGTGTGTGTTTGTGTCTTAGGCATGCCATTGTCAAGGCTGCTTCTATTGTTGTGTATAGCGTCTGCGCTGTTTAGCACCTGCTGGTTGTCACTGTCAGTCCCGGTGTGCGTTTCTGCTCTGCTGGAAGCCTCTCTTTGCATTGGGTGGCAGACAAATAGTATCTTTGCTGCCCTTTGGCGTCGCGCTGGTATTAAAAGGTCAGAGGAGCGGCGTGTTGACAGTGCTAGCCTGTCTGATGGGACGACGTTGCACGCCTCTGCACAAACCCAAGGTCAGTGCAAAACAGAAAATAGAAAAGAAACAAACAAAAAAACAGCCAAGAATCTTGCTTCTTGGTTTTACTCTGTGTGTCCTTACGAGGCTGATGTGCACCATGCTGCTGAGGGGACCAGTGTACCTGAGAGGAGGTGAAGAAAAAGCAAAGACAGAGAGAGAGGCTCGGTCTGAACTATCCCCCACTCACTATATAGTGCACTATATATACAGTGTCCAGTGCATTGGTTAATTTACTACATAATTTACTATATCGGGAACAAGTAAACAAGTACATTTCTGATTTGCATTGAGAGCAGGTGTTGTTCCAGTTACAAAAAAAACTGTTTCTCATTCAGAAATATTCAGATTTCAGTCCCCATGTTTACATGAAGAGTCGCTTAAGCCAATTATGTTTTGTCCACCACTGCTGTACAGATGCACCACCAAACCCTGATTGTCTGTCAGCGGCTCCTCCCTACCCACAACATCTCCCCTGACACACACACACACACACACACACACACATACAAACCACCCCCCCATTCTACCTCTTTCCTTCCGTCTGGTTTCTCAGTCTGCAGGTCCGGCTGCTCTTTCCTTAATTAGTCCACTGGGAGGCCCAGCCACCCCCCCCCCCCCCCCCCCAAACCCCCAACCCCCCCTCACAACCCCCCCTCCTTCAGTCTGAGAGGGATTATGTGTCACGGCGAAGAGAGAGAGAGAGAGAGAGGAAAAGCTGTTTCTCCGTTCATTAATTATACACTACACTATCTATCTCTCTCCTCCGAGTGGAGGGGAGCGCCTCGCCTCACCTGTCCAACCATCACGCTAATAAATAAATAACATGGTGGTTATGAGCTGATGAAGTAAGCGCCGGGCCCAGCTGTGCCAGAGAGGAGGCCTCCTCCTCCTCCTCCTCCTCCTCCCTGAAGAAGGCCGCACTGATTGACTCCTAATGAGTGGTCGATGCGAAGGCTTCACTTGCCGCTCATACGAGACGAATTTGAGCTGCGAGACGTTAGACGCCAGACGTGCGGCTGTGTTATTTTTTTTATGGTTTCCAAGTGATGGCCTGCAGGTATGAAAAATTTAGGCCAAATCTACATGTCCAAGACCCATAGCTGCAGGTCCTCCATATCGCTAATCATCGCTGGCTATTCATATTTATATTTCATTGTCTCGCTCTCCTCATATGCAATGCAGAAGAGTTGGCCGGGTAGAAACATTAACAGGGATTAATTGAGGCAGATTTCAAACATCAATAAAAATCAGGGCGGTCCCACAAGGAGGTGGAACAGTTGGCAACGCTGACAGCATGGCATTTATCAGCCATGTTAGTCTGGATCTGTGGAGGTTTGCACAGAGGACACACAAATTCATACGTCACATAACGTGACGAGACGCATTCTGCATCGACTACAATGCCGTGAGGATTCTGATATGTTTACAGCAGTTGCATGGGAATGAAGAGGAGGTAGTGATCCTCATCCGAGGTTTTGGCAGCTAAAGTGCTATTGTCTACTGTCTGCTAATACTGCTGTGCTCCAGCACTGATGAAACCTACAGTCTGTTGGTTTATGGAACAGAAAAAGCAAGTGTAGCACATCTGACATTTAGCCTTGTCTAAAATTGCTACTGTATCAGACTATAATAAAATGGCATGATATGGATCATGTATTGATTAGCACATGGAGAAAGCTCCCCCACCGAGTTAAATAAAGTTACAATATCCATTCATCAATACGTGGTCCCATTTCAATTATATGCTTAATTCCAGTTAAATGTTCATTTTAATTTAGCCTGTCATTTAGCAGATTCAGAGTTTGGCAGTGGAGTCCAAGTTTGGCATTTGTACAGTAGACCACAAGATTGCCATCTGTGCAGTGGCTTATGTATATGAGTGACAGGTCAAATATGCAGCTGAGTGCACTTAAATTAGCTGTCCTGTCTTCTCTAACGCCGCTGCTGTAAGCCCTTTAGGTGACTTTATTTTACTGGGTTTTTACATTACAAATCTTGCTGACAGGTAAATGAAAGTGCGAGAATAAAAGATAAAGCTCGTGCCAAAAAAAGAAGAACAGAGTGGAAAACACTTTTTAAAGGCAGTATATGAGCACTTATTAGATTGGGTCGGCCCATTTTTATATGTGTTTGGGATATTGCTCTGAAATATATTTTAGGTTACATTAGGGTTTACACCAGAGGCCGGTTTACACACACACACAAACACACACACACACAAACACACACACACACACACACACACACACACACACACACACACACACACTACTTATATTAAAAACACTGTTACTTTAAATGAGTCCATTTTTGACTAGTTCAAAAGCTGGATTAAATACCTAAATACCTAAACAGATACATGAAAACACAGGACATGATGTGTCAGGCATGAAATAAGACAGAACAGGTGTTCCCTATAAGTGGCAGTGGGTTAAAATAGCATGTGTGAGTAGATATTCTATTAAAGTGGATCAGATATCTGCAGCCTACAGGTTGCTGGGCTCTAGAGCTCTCCGCCATGGCCTTCTCCTAGTCCTCTGTTTGAGGCTGTGCATGCATCCTTGGCTGGGAGATGTCACAGGTGTTATTGTGTGATACCAGACAGCGTGATACATGCGCCCTGCGCCCAGCGATTCCCACTGAGGGCGCAGCGGCGGAGAGCCGTCTCTGATGATAACTCGATCTGACCCAGATGAAGTGGATTTGTTTGCTGTGGGTAATGTGAACCCCCTTCATTCATCTCTCCCTGTCTCTCTCTCTCTCTCTCTCTCTTTCTCTCTCTCTCTCTCTGCCCGTCTAACCCACAATCTCAATATCTCTCTCTTGCTTGCCATATCTTTGGAGTTCTTTGTCCTTTTCTTTGCTATTTTACCCAACCTCAAACACATTTCTTTTACCTGTTTTGTTTTCTTTCTGTTCCTCTGCCTGTCTTGATCTCTTTTTTGTTGTTTGCCTTGTCTGTGCCTTTTTCTCTCTCTCGCTCTCTCTGTTTCTCTCCTTTTCTCTTACACGCACACACACCCACACCCACACCTACACACACACACACACACACACACACACACACCATCTATGCCCCACTGACACCCCACCCTATCCTTTGAGAAGAGTTGATGTGTGTGTGTGAGTTTGTGTGTGGCTGTGTATAGAGTCTGTCTGTCGTCTCCTCTTGGTAGACCATCCCACAGCCAGGCCAGACCAGACTCTTCTCTGGGATGTATTCCTCTCCTTGTGCGCTTATCTCTCATCTGTACAGTCTGTATAAAGAGCGAGAGAGCGAGACTCTTTCCCATCTGCTGTACCGTTTAGTTTAGTCCATAACGATTCCTCCAGGTTCCAGAGAAAAAAAGCCCATCTATTCCTCCTTCCGCATCCTCCTGCTGCCATCTCGCCCTGTTGCACACAGGCCTGTCCGATAACACGAGACGCAGGAGGAGAAGATAAGGGAGGTGTTGTGCCGTCCCTGTCTTGCCCAACGTCCTCCAGAGCGGAGCACAGATGTGAGACTGGAGGTTAAGTCTGGCAGACGCAACATGATATTCAAATGAGCCTCTCTCTCGCTCTCTCCAGCCATTTGTCATGCAGTCCTCTGAAGCTCAAGGGTGTTTAGCATCACGGAAACAGACCAGGCCAGGGCCGGTTTGTTGTTTATAATCGCTTACTTAAAGGTCCTGCACACACACACACACACAAACACACACACACACAGAAAGCCATTAAAGACACACTCTAAAATAAAAGCACTGGCAGATTAATTAAACACACAAAGCATTAAAGCCCATTACCTTCGCTCCCATGTGTTGAGGGGGCACATCATGCTGCTGGTATAAATGGATGTGCTTGCCCTCGCCGTCCCTTTGTAATTAATATCAGTGTCTTTTTGATCAATGTGCGAATGTGTTAGCACGCAGGCTCTCACAGCTCATAACACTAATTAGGTCAGGCCAAAGGACCTGCCACCCCCAGATCACAGCTGTGGTTCCTGCTTAGCGTGACAGTACCATACACCCAGGTAGACTGGAAATATGGGAAAACATGGCTTGGCTTTTTCCGGCAGTGGAGTTTGCCTAATATGGGCCTTAGATCCACACAATGTAACTGTATTGGATGCATTAGCGTGTAGTAGCATACCCCCCAGGTATTTTGGTAATAGGAAAAAAAACATTGAATTTAATGTTATGAAGTTTGCCTAACTTGGACCTTATATCCACACAATGTAACTGTATTTGTTGGATTAACACTGTGACTGTCCCTTGTTGGACTAAAGTAAGATGATTTAGGGATTTTGTATTTGTGATACAGATGGAGGCCTTCTTCTTATACTGGCCTTACTTTTATTCTCACCTCCAAACACTCATTGTTAACACAAGCTTTTATCTGCAGACAAATTGTGTTGAAATAGGAGGTTTGAATTTTTCATGGTCATTTGTGATAACAGTGTGAGCCGATGCAGACACCAACCTGTACTTGAACATTAGAATGGTGAATAGAGTTGCACAGCAATTCTTTGAGGACCTTTTTTATATAGATATTCATCCGACTAAAATGAACCTTTAGTTGCGGGAATTTAACAACCTTGAATATGTTGCAGTGTGTGTGCCTGTTATGTGACTGGTTGTGCAAAAATGTTACATTTAACTGAATTCACTATGAAAAACGTTTTATTCATTTAATTCATGCTTTGTGTGTTAGCTTGGAGCAAGCAAACTAAAGTTTCTCTTAAAGGAGAATGTTTAGAAACCAGTTTTATTGGCCAAGTATACTTACATATACAAAGAATTTAACTCCAGTAGATGTTAGCTCTGATGGTCCAACTCATCAGCCATCCATGAGAGTGATAGCAGTGGGAAGGAAGCTGTTCCTGTGTCTGGCTGTTTTGCTGTGCAGGGATCTGTAGCGCCTGCCAGAGGGAAGGAGGTTAAAGAGAGGGTCTTTAATGATGTTCACTGCCCAGCCCGCTTGCTGGTCCTTTCCAGTGTACAAACGGTATTGGTAATTGGATCCGTTAGAATAAGAAATTAGCTTGATTTTTTTTTTGACCCATCCTGAGTTACACTCCCTTTACAACTTCTAGCTTGGCCAGAAACCGTTGGTGGTGAGAGTGAGCGTGATAAACATACAGGAGATTGCATCAGGGTTTTGTCACTAATTATTTCACGGCTCCGTTTGAACTGTCTGTTTAAATCCAATTAGCCGCATACTTGTGTAGCTTACAAGTTGTGGGCGGCGAAGAAGGAAGAGAGGGAAATGAATTCTTAATGCTGAGTGATTGGAGGAGGCGCTCAGCAGGGACGAAGAGGAACAGGAAAAGAGGAAAAGAAAAAAAAAAAACCTCGGAAAAATGAAAGTAAAAGGAGGAGGGGAAAAAAAAAAAAAAAACGTGTGTTGATTCTTTGGCATCTGTGTGGAGGGTCTCTGTTCACATGCCGTTACTTGCTAAATTGTGCTCTGGGGACTGCAAATGAGCAGCCGGCTCCTTTACACGGTGCCAGAAATAGAGCCCCTGAAATTTCAAGCGGCAGACCTCAGAAGTGCGTGCCCAGGGAGAGAACACGACGGCCCTACCCTCCCCCAGCGGAAAACCGAAAAGCCCCACTGAAATTTCAAAGGCTAAACTGCCGGTGTTAAAGTAATGAACATTACAACTGCCCATAATTGGTTTGGCCGATGGGTTATCTCTTCCCCCTTTAAGTCCAAAGAGGAAGCTACAAAGAGTAAATGAAGGAGAGAATTCTCTTGGTCAAGATGACGGTGTGTTGGAATGAGGTGTTTCCGTTAGCTTGTAGCTTGTGGCTTGTGGCTTGTGGTGATGGCACTCAGTTTTAAATGGGACTGTAAAAAGCCTGTGGTCTTTGTGGAAAAGATTTATTTGTAGATTAAAACACAGAGAGGTCTCATTAACTTTGATTTTGCATAATGAGCCTTTGCTCCTGAATCAATATTGGGCTATCCATTCCTGGCTTCAGTAAAAACACACAGACGACTCACAGAGGACCAGTCTTCCTCACACGCTTTCTTTCTCTTTCTTGCTTTTTTGATTTTTTTTTCTCTGTCTGGCACTTTTTAAGCTTTGACACTCCTCTCTAACACCTCTCACGCAGAGAAACTGTTGTTTTGGGGGTAGCTTGAAACATCTGTACACTTTCATGACTCATTAAGAAGTTTAAGTGTGATTATTTAATGAGCTCGCACACTTCATACATATCAACAGAATTGTGTGAAACTACAAGAGAGGTGTCTACAACTAGCTGCCATTAGTGTGATTTCTCATCCCCTTTGGGGATAGATTTGGTGTCTTTCTTCTCTCTTTTTCAATCTCTCTTTCCCATTCTTCTTCTCACACTATTTCTTTTTATTCTTCTTTATCTGTCTTTGTCACTCTCTCTCTTTGTCGCCAATCACACATTTCAAAGGCCTCATTTGTTATCAGCTAAAGGGGTTTCCTTTGACACATCTGGATGAAACTTCCATTTTCTGTGCAAACCCCTCACAGTCTCTTTGTTCCCTTTGTTCATACCCAACTCTTTGTGTCTTGTGTGACTGTTCTGCCTGCATCATTCCCCAAGCCTTCCGCTTCATCCAGAGATTTCTTCAGTTTAAAGCACCCATGACTCTGCTTTTCTGTTTGTGTTAACTTGCCTTATCAACATTTAATGAATTTCGTTTAATGTCTTTTTTTCTAACTGTCCAGTATCTTCCATTTCATCTTCCAGATGTTTAATTACGTGACGTATCAAAGGCATATCTGTGCTTGACATATTCAATTCCCCTGCTTGGACAGCCTTTTATGTTCTTGCTCTTCAGGCAGAATAGATTGGTTTTGTATTATTTCCATGACTTTCGGTGTGCCACGTGTGCTGTATGTGCACAATAAAGAAAACATCACGTTTTCTCCTTCTTTCTCTCTCTCCATTTCCCTCTTTCGGGCTCTGTTTCTTTCTCTCTCTATCTCTGTCTGTCTTTCTCTTTCTCTTTTCCTCTCTGCCACCTTCTCTCTCTCACTCTCTCTCTCTCCGCCACCATTTCTGCACCCCCAAAGCGCATCAGTCTTATCAGGTTGGATCGCAGCATCATTGTGTCGGTTCTGATATAGTCTGGACGTGGTGGCGGGCCTCCTCCGTGGCCCATCTCTGCCCCAGCCCATCTGCTTGGGTGCTGCCTGGTAATGGGCTGAGGGAGGCCCTTTGTGCTGCAGAAGAGCGTCCTGGCTGTGGGTGTGGGCGGGGACAAAAGACAGCGATTTTCATCAGTGGGGGTGTTTCTGCCTATACGTCTAGGTGCAAGGGACAGAGGGTAGCATATGGTTTGGGGCTGGGCAAAATGGATGGGGAATTGATGAAATGGGTTTGAAACATCAAGGAGGGAATGGTGGAGGATGGATGGACAATGGGATTCCTTTCAACATCTGTGGCTGGCCCTGAAACTGTGAAACTACACACGTCTGCTCACACATATAGTCTTTCTCTGTCTTTGTCACAGTCTCTCTCTCTCTCTCGCTTGCTCGCTCTTTTTCTCTCGCCATCAAACACACACACACACACACACACACACACACACACACACACACAAACAAGCACACACACACACGTATGCAGACACACACACACACACACACACACACACACACACACACACACACACACACACTTTCTCTCTCACACACAATCACGTTTCCTGACTACCTACACACCATTGTGTCTAGCCTTGTGTGTGGATACTGGTGTAATTCCCAGGCACGATTTAACCAAAGCACGATGCAAGCTCTGCCGAAACCAGTGTGTAGATTCCCCCCATGATAAAGCTGCGGACGTGGAGGCTTGTTAAAACAATGCTGTGAAAGTGAAGGCTTATTAAAATAGCGCTGCTGGCACCAAACCACATCCAGTCTGATGTCCTGACGGACTCTCTCTCTCTCTCTCTCTACCTCTCTCCTTTATTTCCCCACCTGTTTTCTACCCTCCCTACCTTCCCTCCTTCCCTTCCTTCTTCCCCTGCCGACGTTCCCAGTTTGTTCGCTCGCTCACTCGCTAGCTCGCTGTCCGCCACCTCCTCCTCTGCCACAGCACAGACACACGGCGCCATGCTCTAATTAGTCACAGCAATATCGCTTCCAAGCCACCTATTTGTTTAGGTAGGGAGAAAAGATGCCGCATTAGCTTATGGCGGCCATTTTTTGTTCTTGTTCGAGCCGATTCGACTTTTTTTTTCAGCTGGTGTCACCATTTCTATTTCTGTTTATTTCTTATGTCCTCAACACTCCGATTCAGCCATCATGGGTAGCCTGGATTCAGAAGCTACAATCCAGTGCCATATATTTCTTTTAGCCCGTCACTAAAGCAGGTGATTCTATTCAGCACAACTCTTCATCCTGGTAGGAGAGCTAATTAGTGAAATCAGGTTAACCTGGTAGAACCAGGTGATTTGGAATATATGGTACTGGATTGTGGCTTCTGAATCCTACACTATCAGAAATATTGTGACAGTAGGGGTACAAATCTGTACGTATATTAAGGTACAATCAGCATTAATGTACCCACACAGGCTAACATTTGGACCTTACGTTACTGATGTGTACCTCTGGAGAAGGTACAAACTAGTTGTAAAACAGTGATTAAAGTGGTACAATTATGTGCCTTTGAGGGAAACTGCTGATGTGACAAACCTTGTACCCCTAAAAGTCCAATTCTGTACCTCCTTGTCTGAGAGCGTAGTTGCCCTTTACTGCCATTTGGGCCTTAGGCCATTCAGTGGTTCAGCCTCCTCAGCATCCACCTCCTCCCTGCCACCGTCCAACCCGCCGTCGTCCGGCACTGAGAGTGTATCTCTGGCTGCAGACGCCGGAGCCGGGGCCCCCCTGCCAGTAACTTTGATTAACTGAAGAGTCTTAACAGTTTCCAGTCAGCCGCCGGCTCAATTTATACTCGCCTTCGATCGCTATTTGCTGAGTGCTGGACCAAGCGGTGCAGAGCCCTGTGAAATATAGTTCTACAAAAGAGCAGGACAGCGGGCAAAATAATGAAGTGATGACATGCTCGGTGCACCCCGAATACAGATACAGTCCTCTCCGTGGCTGTGGAGACAGTCTTCTTGACGTCATGTCCTCATTGCCTGATGAAGACCTGAGGGTTGAAACGTTGCTCTCTAGTAAAAAACACCACTAATGACACGCAGTGCTGCGGACTTTATTTCTTCTTTTGGAATCCACTGTTTATTGTCCTGCACCTGGCCCATTGGGTGGGATGTGCACACATCTACTTCCTTGAACTGTGGAGACAGTGGCTGGCCTCATGGTATATGCGTGGCTTTTTGTGTTTTGCCATAAAAAATTAAGCCAGAGATAAATGATGTCTAAATGTCAACCCTGAGCTGACATCACAAGGAAACTGAAGTAACATGCCGTGTAAAGTGTCGTGCTGCTTGTGAGTGTTCAGCATTTCGTGTCTCTCTTCGCACCGGGCTGTGATGAATATCAGGCTGTTTTGACAGTAACTTTTGTGCTTTTTAACATGCAGGAGGCTCACTTGTAGATGTAGATGTGAGTGTTTTCCGAGGCATCCGCAGAGTGAGATGACACAAGGTGTGTGTGTGTGATTCCGCAGAGTGAGATGACACAAGGTGTGTGTGTGTGATTCCGCAGAGTGAGATGACATAAGGTGTGTGTGATTCTGAGTTTACAGTGTGCCGAGGGGTTCTCATGTGTGG
>CM059276.1:23205787-23240787 GCA_030347295.1 Setipinna tenuifilis
CACTGTTTATTCTGTGAAGATGCTGCAGGTGTTTTTCTGCCAGCAACATGTTTTAATTACATTTTCACAACTTTCATCCAAAAAAAGTTGCAAAGCTCCGGGAGTCAGGGGTTAGGAATCATTTGGCGAATATCCAGGTTCCATGCGAAAACACCCCCTTTTCAATCACGAATGCCAAATGTTTGGTTTGCATCAAAGCGCATCTGAAAGGTAGAAAGCAAATGATTTAAACCCCGGAGGTGTTAGTCGAAGTGTACCCTGGAGGGAGGTTGAGCGGAGGTTGAATCATAGACTGCATAAGAGGGCAGAATCGAATCAAGGCCAAGTTGAGCAAACAAGACCTTAGTCACCTTTCCAGAAAGACTCAAGACATTGAGCCCTGACACCCCTAATGCTCCTGTGTCATTACGGTTTGATGAGCTGCGCTGCGCACATCGCTGTGGGAAAGAGACTGTGCCTGACCCAGAGCTAATCAGTGTGCCACTCCTGTCCTCAGAATAAGAAGGAAATTAAGTTGCTGCTGCTTACATCTCTCTCTCTCCCTCCCTCCCTCTCTCCCTCCCTCTCTCTCTCTCTCTCTTACTCATCCCCCCCCCCTCCCCTTCTGTCTCTCTCTCGTTCCTCTCAGCAGGTCCAAGATGGTGCCAGAGTGGGGGAGAAGAGTGCTGCAGGCTTTGCTGCTGGGGTGTCTGCTTCAGTCATTGGGCTACGGTGAGTCCCTCTCTTGGTTCCCCACCCGTAGCGCTGATAGATATTCTGGGTCCTATGAAGGAATACAATTTGCCCATCCCCACCCCTCCATTATAGTTTTTCTTCATTGCTTTCATGCTGTAGTAAACTCAGACTCCATATTTTCAGCACAGTTAACTATACACAGAAGCACTCGGGTGAAAATGACACATTTTGTTGGCAAAAGACTCTAATCGTCCCAAAAAAACATTTAATGTATGCAACAAACACACATTTTGGCTTCAAATAACACAATGTTGCTGCCAAATATTTAAACTCTTACAAACAATCATGATACAATTAAAAACATAGTCAGTTTAAAACAGTGCAGCTTTGCTTGTCATTTTATTACCCTGTGAGTCTGTGTCATTTGTTGACTTTTAATGTAAATGGTAAATGTCAAATGAGCCATCTAGTAAAGAACTGTATCTATAATCAGGAATACTGTACTTTTAAACAAACTTTACTGTAAAAGTAATAGTAGTAGTGTCCTCGAAGGCCCCCCTGTCAATGCTGGGCCCTTAGAATCATCCTAACTTTACACCCCCCACCCCGCTTTACAATCATCCTAACTTTACTCCCCTGCCCCCCCCCTTTAGAATCATCCTAACTTTACACCCCCCCCCCCCCTTAGAATCGTCCTAAATTTACCCCCCCCCCACCCTTTAGAATCGTCCTAACCCCCCCCCCCCCCTTTAGAATCATCCTAACTTTACTCCCCTGCCCCCCCCTTTAGAATCATCCTAACTTTACCCCCCCCCCCCACCCCCACCCCGAATGTGCCCATCATCTCTCCTCAGTTCACCACTGATGCTTCACTTAATTCCTATCTCTCTCCACTGTCCATTCACATTGCTGTGTGTGCATCCACTTACTGTCATCCGTCTGCTCAGGGAGGTGCATTTCCATAGCATTTACATTACCGGCCACACTCTGAACTCTTGAACTCCTCGTTGCTGTCATCATCTCAGGTAATGTGGCTACAGGTGTTAGAGTGGACTAATGAACCAGCCAGGTCTCCCGGCCCTGCGTCCTCTAGTTAGCGCCTGATGCTCTGAGTCACTGGCTGCCCTGCTCGTGCTCTATGGCCTCCTGTTGCTCTGGTTTCTCATCATCCGCTTTGCTTCTGACAGTACAGACACACACACACACACACACATACGTATGTATGTACACACAAACACGCACATGTGCGCACACACATGCACACATACATGCACACACAAACACACATGTACACATGCACACACGCACATACACACGTACATGTACACACACACACATACATGTACACACACACACACATACATGTACACACACACACACACACACACACATACACACACACACACACACGTACATGTACACACACACACACACACACACACACGTACATGTACACACATGCACACACAGTAGTAATTCCACCGACAGTGTGTCTCCTTAGGCCTGCCCCAGCTACTCCCAGCTCTAAGCCCTGGTGTGCTTCCATGCACCTGAGGGACTCCGGTGGCTTCAGAGGGGATTCTTCCTCATCCTTTCATCTCCTGATAACAACCATCACACAATTTGCCCTCTTTTTTTACACAGGCAGCCATAATACCCCTTTAAGGACCCCTAGACAAGGGCGAGACCCTTCCCCATCCTCAAGTCCTGTCTCTGACCCCCAGTTATGAATCCTCCTGGTGCTGCTGTGAGCCATGGAGGACAAAAAAAACACTTAAAAAGTGCCTCCGTTATCTGCCACATGGTTTTTGTGTCTCAGCATCGTCGCCTAAATGCCACCCATTATTCACTCTAATGCCTGCAACAAGCTCTCCCCCCAGTCTAAGTAATACCCACGCCTCGCTTTGCCTCGCCTCGCCTCATGCACGCACTCCTACACTGGGGCTGCTCAATCAGCCATGAACAGGAAAGAGGAGAGCGATCTGGAGTGTTAGCCCTCCTGTAGCTGTACAGTGCGTCATGTTTTATTCACAAAGTGCTTCGACACTGATGCCTCTGCCTCTCATGTAAACCCCCCACCCCACCCCCCCTCCCTCATCCCTCCTTTCCTCCCCTCCCCTCCACCCCATCCTACCCCTTCCTCCTCAGTTCAGTGAGATGGATTAGGCCAACAGGATGTTAGATGGTGGAGATCTGGGATCTCCGGCTCTGGCTGTATCTCTTCTTTGACACGAGCCGTACGTCTGTGCGGGGACGGGATGTGTGTGTGTGTGTGTGTGTGTGTGTGTGTGATGGAAGGCAAGGCGTGAAGGTTTCCTCTCTGCCAGGGAAAGGGCTGCGAGATCGGGGCTGTCAGTCCTATCAGGTGTGGACGCGCCCAGAGTAGGCAGCTGCTGAGTTGTGTCAAGTGCTGTGAAGTGGCTGTGATGTGGTAGACACCGGAGCAAGCCCGGTGCACTGGCCCTCCAGCGATTGAGATGCCTACTTGACGTCCTAAACCATACCGGCAGAGAAATAGTTCAGTGGAGCGTCAGTCTGTCGGCTGGGGCTGAAACACATGACATTAACTAGTAGGGAAGAAGAATGTATTTTTTTTTAAAGTAGCAGGGCAGTTACTGGGACACAAAAATGCCAAGATACAAGGAAAGTAAGAGACTGGGAAGTTGTTTCACTGTCTTCCTAAAAATCATCAAAAAGGAATCAGTGGAAAAGCTGTGGCTCACTGTGTTCATTCATTTGTTGGTGGATTTGTTCATTCAAGCATCGTGGCTTTGCTCTGTTGTAGCTTACATGAAATTAAAAGCCTTAGGTGATATATATATGTATATACAGTATATACTAAAACATAGCATTATGGATTTAGTCTATTTTGTCTACAGTTTCCCCCAATATTTTAGACACGAAGTAAGCCAAATATTACCTTTTTTTTTTTTTTTAGAAATTCATCATCACACTTACTTTGCCTGCAATAACAAAAAGGGCGTATTGCTATCAGGCCGAAGGCTACTCTAAACTGAATAGCAAACACAGCTGGCTGATTGGGTCTAGTTGTTACCCTCTTGACTTTCACGAGCCCTAAGTGCTAGTGCAGCCAGGCCTGTTGTTAAACAAATAGCCAGTTTTGGAGCAATGAAAGTCCACATGGAATCTTGATGGGTTTGCAAAAGATGTCAGGAAGGTTGTGTAGACAAGATCTTTTTCTTAATAGTAGTAGCTTTACTGAAATATGAGTCCATTTTGTGGATTATAAAATGGACAGTTTATTGCCAGTTTATTCTGGCATTTTAGTGAGGTTACGGCTCTGATGGCCATTTTTTCTACCAGTGGTTCTGGTAGAAAGTTTTGACATAACCACTACAACTCTATTGACAAGATGTGTTCTGGTAAGGCATCTCGTAGGCAGACATGCCCCCCCCCCCCACTATCAAGAGACTTTTACCCTGTCAGCTAATGAAGTGAGGAGTTCAGCCTCTACTCAGCCTTTACTCTCCAGCACAAGGGCTCCCCTGTCTCCTATGCTGCCATTCTCTATATATCCTTCAGTGGGGCAGAGCTGCATCGGGTTGCGTCTGTGTCTTTGTGTGTGTGTGTGTGTGTGTGTGTGTGTGTTTGTGTGTGTGTGTGTCTGTGTGTGTGTGTGTCTCTCTCTCTGTCTCTCTGTCTCTCTCTCTCTGCCCCCCCCCCTCTCTTTGTCTCTCTGTGTTTTCCAACTCTCTCTCTCTCTCTCTCTCTCTCTCTCTCCCTCTCGCTCTCTCTCTCTCTCTCTATGTGTGTGTGTGTGTGTCTCTGCTCTGCTCCTCTAAATGCTGATATAAACAAGTGGGCTGAGCCAGGCCCCTGCAGCACCAGAGAGAGGCTGGTGACCCAGCAGAGGCTGCCCCTCTGCAGTGGATCTGACAGGCAGCAGACTGTGTCGCCATTGCCCACGGGACCCCGCGGGACGGGGGTGGGGACGGGAGGAGGAGAGGCGGCACACACAGCCCCACACCTTACAATAGAATCTGACTCGACCTCCGAGTCGGCACAATGGCACACCATCAGCCAGTGAACCATGCTGCCCACCAAATGTGCCCCGCTACACCTTTCCCCCACTTACTCTGTTCAGCCTGCTTCCTTGAGGGGGAGGGGGGATCTCAAAGTGAATCAGTTATCAGTATTTCTTGGCCAAGAAGGTGTTGGCACATGTGAAGAATTACTTTGTTCTGTCTAAAAAAACAACAGAAAAACAGACAAAACAACAGAACATCTTTATTTGCCAAAATAGAGATATTATATGTAGACTTACATCAATAAATGTTAGATTACAGTGACAGACAGTATACATAAAGTGCAAGCCATAGATTTTGATTTGCATTATGTATTACAGTGAAAATGTTTTGTATGAGTAATTTTGCAATGCAGCATTTGTAGACAGGATAAGAAACTTGATAGATGTCCCAACAGTAGTGTAAGTGTATGGAATAGTAAGTGATACGATCTGGTATTTATGAAGGCACTCCATTGTCTGCCTGTTCTGGTGTATGTCATTTTATAGCGCCTGCCAAAATAGAGAGGGGTTGAAAAAGGTTTGTGTCCAGGGTGTGAGGAACCTGTAATGGTTTTCCATGCCCACTTCCCCAGACTGTGAAACAAGGGCACAGGACAGGTTTCAGCACCATGGACAGCTGCTGTGTTGAATCTGTGGTGTGACTGAAACAGCGAATTGAAACGCCCCCTCTGGCCACAGGTATCTGTTAACCCCTCTTTAGCACATCACCCTTCCTTCCTGTCACATGGTATCAGGTGAGTGAACATGGAGAGTGGCATGGGGGGATGGGGGTGGGGGTGGGGGGAAGGGTGTGGTGGTGCTGGGGGTGTCAGTTCTGCTAAAGGCAGAGGGGTGCAGAGGCTGCCTGCCTGCCTGCCTGTCAGAAAGCACGGTGAGCAAAAGCAGCCCCTTCCGTCGGCGCGGAGATTAATGTATCATTACACAACACAGGAAGAGGAATTAATCACCGCAGGTCTGCAGTGGGGCGTTTGGGGCCACGAGCCGCCGGCACCGATAACATTCATCAGCACGGCAGCGAGGAGGAGGAGAGGATGGGAGGGGATGGTGGGAGGGAGGGAGGGAGGGAAGGAGGAAAAGAAGGAAGGGAGGGAGGGAGGGAAAAGGGGGATGAAGGAGGTGGGGATGGGGTGTGTGGGGGGGTGGTGGTCCCGAGGAGAGGAATTCATTTGGGGATAGAGGCAGCACAGGAATGTCATTACAAACCATTGCATGTGTCTGTCTCGTCGCACCCTCCCGCCTACTGCTGTCTTCCCTCTCCGTCTCCAGTGCAAACACCCCTATTTGTTTTTAATCTACTGACTGATGTGCACTGGTATTGAGATTGGACTCCTAGGGTGTTTTGTGTGTGTGTGTGTGTGTGTGTGTGTGTGGTTGTGGTTGTGTGTCTGTATATGTGTGTCGTTGTGTGTCTGTATGTGTGTGTGTGTGTGTGTGGTTGTGTGTCTGTATGTGTGTGTGTGTGTGTGTGGTTGTGTGCATGTATATGTGTGTGTGTTTGTGTGTGAGGTGGGTACGACAGAAGTAGTACAACAGGTGTAGCAACACTGCCATCCAATCATCACAATGACACTCTCAGAGGCTCTCTTTACTGCCAACACAGAGCGACTTTAGCAGCTTATTTGTGTGTTATTTGTGTATTCACACACACACACACACACACACACACACACATAATTTGTCTTTAGAAAAGGACTGAAGACATACAAAGGAAGACACAAACACCTACCAAGGTACAAGATCTACACTTCCACACACACACACACACACACACACACACACACACACACACACACACACACACACACACACACACACACACGGCAGCAAAGTGACACGCACCCACAGACTTGAATGGCGAGACAGTGTTTCAATTAACTCTCTCCCGGAACACAACAGCTCGGAAGCATCAACAGAAAAAAAAGGGCTCGACAGACAGGAGGAGTCTGTGTTGTGCTTTGCTTTGCTTGAGCGGAGAAGCTGCCACTTAAGAGTGAGTGCCAGTTAGCCGTGAGCCTCGGCTGTAAATGAACGTCTCTCTTCAAGAGCTCTGTGAGTGCCTGTGGTCCGTAAGGACTGGGTGGAGGCGCCGCGCGGTACACAGGCTAAGGGGTTTCGCCGACTGTTAGCGGCGGTGGTCAACTGAAGTGTTCACCTCGACGCCTTTTTTTATTTTGTACATCTCCACTTCTTCACTGTGTGACCTAACCTGTGTTGCCATGGTTATCATTAGGAATAGATGTGAAGTGGTGGAGGTGAGGATGCGGAGAATGAAGGGCAAAAAACACCGGCGTAGCTGGTCCTTGCGGTCTGCTTTATTTGTTAGTACATGTTAGTGCTCCCAGTTCACACTCGACCATTGTGGTTGGCCCTCTTGGCCTGTAATCTTTGTTATGTCCCCTGAGCTCCTCAGTTTTGTTTCTCTTGCCATGAGAGGAAGCTCTGCACAGAGTGAAGATGTCAAACAGGAAGTCAGGGAAAGGAAAACAGAATGTTTATTTTGCCTCGTGTGCCAAAGCACTGGCTTAAGAGCCTGAGGAATCACAAACAGGCTCGGCATCCTTGGGTTTTACCACAGTAGGCCATATATAATTGAAAAGCCCACGCTTCAGTCATGATTGACACAAAAAGACTGAGATAACATACAGTACGCTTAAGCTTTTAATCACTTCTAACTTACTGTCAACTTACCGAAGAACATATTTACATGGAAAAAACGATAATTATCGTCGTATTTACTTACATTATAACAATAATTTTGTAGTTTAAATGCATACAGTGTATACATACAGTATGTACCAAATCAATCCTTTAGTATATGCTGCTTCTACACTTCATGCTTTGTCTCCAGTTAGGGGGCCACATTGACTATATGGGCTCCTCAGCTCTGCTCACATACTGTAGGTACATTTTCATATAAGAGATGTTGTGAGCACAACAAACAAATCATTTTAATTTTGGCTATATTTTACTCTACCTGTTATTTAACCCACTATTCCTTCTGAATATCACCGATACTACTTTGTCATTTCCACATTATCGTTCCATGATGCCTGACCTGACTTGAGAAAAGGGCTGCAGAACCCAGCTGCTACGCTACGCTTTTCCATTTGAGAGCGATTTTAACCCACTCTAAGGCGCCGCCTGCAAAGTGAGCAGTCACAACTGATCAATCAATTGTAGCAGACTGGAGTCCGCAGACAATAGAGCCTCTATCACATGAATAGAGTAAGGAGAAAGAGAGGAGAAAAAAAGAAAAAGAAAAACACCTCGCCTAAACCATCAGCGAGAGCAAAGACAGAGACATGTCAGCCATTGTTTGGCCGTGTTGAAGGAAATGTGGGAGGACACACTCTCTCTTTCTCTCTCTCTTTCTCTCTCTCTCCCTCTCTCTCTCTCTCTCTCTCTTTCTCTCTGTCTCTCTCTCTCTCTCTTCTGTCGCCGCCAGCATCCGTCTTTGTGCCGCTGCAAGTGGCAGATAAAGGGCTTGAGCGGCAGTTAATAATTTTCAGGTGTTCAAAAGAAATGACTCAATATGACAGTGCCGACAATCACTCGGCATCAGAGTGATCCGGCGGAGGCCTGGAGACCACAGCTGCTGTTTTTGTTTTGCCCGTGTGCTTGTTTGTATTGTTGTGTGCGCTCCTGATGCCAGTGGAGGGTTTTGTTTTATTTTTTTATTTTTTTGCGCACAGTGCAGCTCCATGCAGTTTTTTTTTTTACGATTTTGGATTTCTTCTGCTGCTTGCTAACTGGTCCTCATTTACTGTAAAAAAAAAGGAGGAGGGGGAGAGATTAGAAGAACAGGCAGGTTTTCAAACAAAGGAAGGTCCCGGGGGGTTCATGCTTGTAAAAACATTTCCATCTAAATGCAGATTTGTTATATCTGCCGTGATGGTGCCGCCATGCTCGCATTCATTATTTAACCATGAGGGAATATAGCAATTTTTACCCGGACTCCCTTTAAGCCATAATTTGGATTTTAAGAAGGTATCTGCAATTGATTTCTTTTGATTCAATGTTGCAAATTGGAACTGGCGAGAACAATACACCACAGGGGAGGAGGAGCAGAGAGAGAGAGAGAATGAAAGAGAGAGAGAAAGAGAGAGAGAGAGAGAGAGAGAAAGAGAGAGAGGAACATTAGGAACCAGAGGAGAGTAGGCTGAAGGGGCACGGTTGTCTGCTGAGTGTATGAACAGTGAGGATTAATTTGCCGTGCATTTGCCATGGGGGCAGAAAGTGCAAAAGTAGCAAGCAGTGTTTCTAAAGGAGTGTTTGCCCCCCAGTCTGTGTGATTAAAACTGGCAAACACCACTGCACATTTCCAAACATACAATTAAGGAATTAAAAGCTATCTACCAAGTGGGTTTTTTGGGGGGCGGGTGGGGGGGTGGGTGTGAGGGGACTGTTCATTGCACTTCAGGGCAAAATAGCCCCGAAATTGTGTTGTACGACAGTCGCTCTGAGATGTGTGCAGTAAACACGATTAGGAGTGGCATGTCCCTTGTGGGAGCAGAGCGAAGGAAGGAAGGGAGATGAGAGCAGTATCTGACAAGCTCCCTGGGCGGTAAAGGGTGAGAGAGAGGGGGATTGTGGGATAGTGGGGGTGCACCCCCTCAGGGTCCCAGACTGCTGACTCACTTTGCCGAGCCCGAGAGGCTCATCTCTCTTTCCCTTTTCCCCCCTCTCTCTCTCTATCTCTCTCTCTCTCTCTCACTCTACCTCTCTCTCTCTTACTCCCTGTGGCTCTCTCTCTTTCTCTCTCTCTCTCTTACTTCTTACTCCCTGTGGCTCTCTCTCTCTCTCTCTCCCCCCTCTTACTCTACCTCTCTCTCTTACTCCCTGTGGCTCTCTTTCTCTCTGTCTCTCTCTCTGTCTCTCTCTTTCTTTCTTTCTCTCTCTCTCTCTCTCTCTCTCCCCCTTTCAGTCTATGTCTCTCTCTCTCTTACTCCCTGTCTCTCTCTCTCTCTCTCTCTCTCTCTCTCTATGTGCTGCTCTCTTTCTGGCTCTCCCTCAGTCTCTGATCTGACAAGTCTGACACTTTTTAATAGACTATCAGATTTGGACAGTGAGCTCTTGCTTAACATCACACAAGTTTCGCCCACCCTCACACTGCTTCCCATCACTGGGCTCCTAAAACAGACAAGGTGTGTGTGTGTGTTCTTCTTCCCTTTTCTCTTCTCTCCTCTCCTTTCCTTTCTTTTCCTTTCCCCCTCATGTCCTCACTCCACAGTCCCTGCCAAGCTTCACTTGCTCCAAACACTGGCGCAACCGACTCTTCATCTTCTCCTCGTTTTGTGTTTCCCTCCTCCTCCTACATTCTCAAGCCCAGATTTTTTTTTGTAGCACGGCCGTGCTTTCTATCTGTGCACACACACCCACCCAGCTGTACCCCCCCCACCCCGCAACCCACCCCCTCGCCCAACCGAGGCATCAGTTCTGTCACCTCCTGTGAATTGACGCTTGCCAGAAGAGACATTATCCGGCTCACCAGTTGGGAGTTGTCATTCTGCACTTCCCAATCAGACGTCCAAGAGAGGAACACAGATGCAATTTACAGCACAACAACATGTGCTCAGCCTCCGCTCCGCTCTCCTGGTGATTTCAACACATCCACTTCCTGGTGGTTTTTATATGTTTAACAAGCTGCCTCCATGCTGCGTGTT
Source organism: Setipinna tenuifilis (assembly GCA_030347295.1). Classification (NCBI taxonomy): domain Eukaryota; kingdom Metazoa; phylum Chordata; class Actinopteri; order Clupeiformes; family Engraulidae; genus Setipinna; species Setipinna tenuifilis. The sequence goes on from CM059276.1 coordinate 23,216,174, forward strand.
GCTGTCCAAAAGTACTGCTGCCAATATTGTGCAAGTGAGAAAGAGAGGGCAGCCTTTTAATGGGATGTTGCTCTTTTGTCAGGCTACAGTTTGGTTCACATACTTCTGCATCCTCTGGAGCACCATAATGAGTCGTCTTTTACGGTGTTCTTGCCGAGTTTAATGATGTAAGAGTGGGATTTTGTGTTGCTCTTATTCTGTCATCTGAAAACTCTGATACACTCTATATGGCTTTTCTTTTGGGTGACATCATGTAACAGTGTCATTTCCAGGAAGCTGGATCTCATGAGCACTCCCTTGCTATTCCGTTGCCTCCGTCATGTCTGACTTCCTGCTGAAAACGCATCCAGCAGCACTTTCTATCATCTCTGATGTGTCACTGTGTGTGTGTGTGTGTGTGTGTGTGTGTGCAAGTGAGAATGTATGTGTGCATCTGTCTGTGTGTGTGTGTGTGTGTGTGTGCAAGTGAGAATGTGTGTGCATCTGTGTGTGTGTGTGTGTGTGTGTGTGCGCGTCTGTGCATCTGTGCGTGTATGTCTGTGTGTATGTGTGTAGGTGTGAGTGTGTGTGAGTGTGTCACTCCCAGGCACTGAGAGGAAGAAGAAGAGACACTCAGTTTCATCTTTGAGAGCTGAGGAAAGTGAAAGCCACCCTCTGCATTCAGCCTGGCAACAATGTGCTATGCTGGAGGCACTTACCATACTGCAGTCATCCGTGCCCTACACCGTGACTGAATGACAGATAAGATGCTCTGACTCGCTGCCTTTGACTCATAATCAGTTTCAGGTGCTTCACAGGCCAAATAGCGATCACTGCTTGTGAGGCAAGTAGACACTCTCTTGTTAAAAAAGGGAACGAGAAAGAGAGAAAAAGTCTGAAAAGTCTGCGCCCCGGAAAAAAAAGAGAATCAAAAATTGAAGACAGACCGTGATTGAATATCTAATAGCTAAGACCCGGAGAGGTGGGAGTGGGAATATTTTTGAAGCTCCCAGTAAAAAATCTCCCTCCCTGAAACTTTAATTGCAGGCTAAGAAAGAGGAGCATGAAAATGCTGCTGCGTGGTTGTAGGTGGTGTAACAGAGAGACTAAATCACGACGCCATTATCGCCGATCCACGTCACACCTCTTCAATCACACCTCATTAATTAATAGCACTGTAGCGTTTTCTTCACCGGGACGGCAATTTAATTCATATTCCGACTCGAGACGTTCTCAGCTCACGCTATGAGGTATATGAGCAGCGCGGGCAAAGATCTGTGGGGAGGAGATTGAAACACGTCCTGAGCACCTTAGAAATAAATCTGGTGCAACCATTTTGCACCTCCTGGCCTGATTCAGGCATGCAGTTTTTCCCTCTCCTGCACCAGTATGAATGGTCATGTGTGGCTGAAAATTAGATTTCCTCTCTCTGCTGTGCGAGAATAAAAGAGTGAAGAGGAGGGAGAAAAAAAGATTTCATTTTTTTTTCTCTCTCTCGCCACACAGTTCCTCTCAAATGATATATTTAATAAATCTTCTCACTTCCTCTAAATCAATGCCACACACCAAGGCGGACTGTAATGGAGAGCGTATATAATGAGGATTGCTTTAAAATCCTGGTGCGAATGGACTGGTATCCCCTGGCGCATTTCTGGCACTGGTGCCTAATTTCGTCGATACCACATCCTGACAGTGTTTTTCCGCACTTTCTTTCTTTCTTCCTTTCTTTCTTTTTTTCTAACCTAATGAATTTTGTCTCCATCCGCTCTTAGACTGGCCTGAGTAGGGGGATGGAGAGGCAGGGAAGTGAGCAAGAAGGGGAAAAAAAAATGTCCCCACAGTTTTACAGTCAACTCAGCTATCTTATGTGTGACTTATAAATATTGTAATTATGCGCACTGCAGATGGGGTTTGCTGTTGCAGGTGAGGAGACCGTGATTACAGCCAGGCCGTCCAGGGAATTGTGTGTAGCATACCAGCTTAAACAGGGACCTCTTCCCCCTGAACCACCCAGCATTCTTGCCTCAGCCAAGCATGGAATTTAAGAAAATACACCATGCAGTTTTAAACACACAATCGGAACAGACTGCCTTTCATGTGTCGAGCTGCATCAGCGGCAGACGTAAGTAGCATAAAATGGTTAGGCATCAGCGAGGAGATGAAAGGAAAAAAAGAAATATGGCCTCAAATAAAGAGGACTTAATACGAGGAAGGATTTTTTTAGCAGCACATATCCAAAGATTTATAACATGAAGTTTGGACAGGAAGTGAGCTGCCAGAACAAGTCCCAGAAAGGAAGCAGCGAGTGTGACATTATCCGCTGTGACAAAAGGAATTTGGAACAGTCAAAGTTTTTGAGAGCTCTGTCAGGACATATTTATAGTTATGTGTAACATTATCTGATGTAATTTGTAAAAAACACCGGAGTAGAGCAGCATGTTTTAAATGTATGTCTTTCAGAGGTACATTTTTGCCCAGACCTGCCAAAATGTGAGCAGCTAAATCTAGCACATTTCAGGGGGGGGGCAGCAGTCAAACATATCGATTTGGTTATTAACAAAGTTTGAACCTTGTACATTACTGAGACATAAAGAAGATGGAGGTGGGAGATGGGTGTAAAACACAAGGAAAATGGGAAAGTTGGCAAGAATGGTCCAGTCAGGCAAAGAATCCTGGCAGGAAACTGAAAATTTGTTATGTTTCCCTCAGTCTCAGCTGATAATGGAGCATGTGTGGCAGAAGTGGGTATTTCTGCTTTAAACAGTAAAATGCCAAACCACATATTTGTTTTAGCTATTAACAAGACTAGCTGATTGTAATTAGCACAACTTTTCAGCCAGGTAGGTGAACTTATCAGTGAGATCACCTGGGTTATGTGCACAGGTAAGAACCAATACATGTAGCCAGAACCACTCACCTCTATTTATTGCAGGAGTTTATTGCTCAGTGTAGCGACGGGGAGGAGAAATCACCCCATATGTCTTCAAACCTAGGTCCCCCGGGTACCAAACATGCGCTTTGACCGTGACACCAAAGAGCCAGGCTTGTTGGTGTGGCAGTCAGAGCACATCCACAACCCTAGTGATGGTCACTCTATCACACAGACAAACAAAGCATGCTGATATTGAAAATTTGTCAGCCATTTCCACGTGTTCCTGAGTCTCAACTAATGATAGAGCATGTATTGTCCCAGGAATGCTATGTTAGTATTGTTCAATGACAAACTGAGCCAGAACACGCTAGGCTGACCCGAGTGTCCTGTTGTCTGCATCTGTGTTGCTACAGGTCTCAGCGCTGCAGAAACCATGGTGAACATGCGTAAGGTCACACACAAGAGGGTCCAGGAGCCGCTGGCTGGCTCCGCACTCCTGCCCTGCATCTTCACGCTGCGGCCCAGCCCGTCCAACGAGCCACCCCGCATCAAGTGGACCAAGGTGTGGGGGCCGAGCGGGCCCGGGGGCCCCCAGCGGGAGCAGTCCGTCCTGGTGGCCAAGGCCAACGTCATCAAGGTCAAAAAGGCCTTCCAGGGCCGCGTCACCCTGCCCGGCTACCCGGAGAACCGCTTCAACGCCAGCTTGGCGCTGACGGGCCTGCGCTCGAGCGACTCTGGCATGTACCGCTGTGAGGTGGTGGTGGGAATTAATGACGAACAGGACATCGTGCCCCTGGAAGTCACAGGTAAGGCCTGGCGTCTGGACTGCTAATACATGTGTCGGTCAAATAAGTGAATTGTTCCAACAAGGGGTCACTTGTTACATGAAGACCCACATGGATGCAAGCTGTGCTTATGGAAAGAGTTAGAGAGTGCAAACCTCATTCCATATTAATTCAACACAACATAATGTGGGGTTAGGGTTAGGTATACTTACATATACAGTGTTGATTACACTATGAGGCATTTTGGGTGCTGTGCTGAGTTGAAAAGCACTAAATAAATGCATTTTTTGTAGCATGGTGAACACAGTGTTTATAGAAAGAATCAGACAAGGTAAGCCCCTTACAAAAACACATTTCTTTACATCAAAAATTAAACAGGGTGAATGTGATCTTGTATGCTGTATCATTTCAACTTTGCTGCATCCAGACCACAAAAAACAGTTTCACTGAGCTTGTTGGTTTTCCAGTGTAGTTGCTTTTTTCGGTAGCTTCCCTTCTCAATGTGATGCACGTACCGCAGGTATAGGTCATCCCGAATTTAAGTTTAATTTCTCTTCAGCACATCTTTAGAAAAGTGCTGACAAAAGAGGAATGTCTGCCTGCTTTTAAATGCTGCCCGCGTCGTGGTACAAGCAGCAGCGGACTGCGTGTATTGTGTTTTCGCTTTAATTCCGATCCTACTGTCCTAGTCTATCCTAGCTTTGTGCTCAAGAGACTCGTGGCGAATTGATTAACAACCCATAAACTCCTCCCATATGAAAAGCCTATTACCAAGCCCATTGTCTATAACAGATCTTGCGGGCTAAGCCTTAATTGCAAGTCATGGTACATTGCGGATGGCAGCACTCTCAATACTAATACTCTAAGTGATTAACGCAAAACTGAACAGGTATTGATATTTTAGCCGGCTATATCAATATCACATTAATTTAGATATTTTTAATGTGGTTATAAACTGGTCGCCAGACCTTGACTTTGATGTCTGTGTTTCACATCTGGTGCATATTAACTGGCCAATTCTCGCCACCTTCCCTCCAATTAGAGTTGCCGTATTGACTCCTGTTGTCAGCGAGGATCATGAAATATTTCCACTAGTTGGGTCCTCAGGCAGAAATAGCTCCATCTACAAAAGGGATGACACTGAAAAGTCTCATTTGTGCTCGGCCATTCCCACACACATAATGATACTCTGCGGAATAATTGCCTGTCTTTCCCCATCTTTTTGCTCTGCACACACATTTGCTCCGACTCAGCATTAATCAGCATTTGCCAACACTCACTCCCCGAACCAGCATGGTCCACATTATGCCAGTTTGTCCTAATGCACCACATCGGTGTGCCATAAGCCTATGGTGGTCTACTATGAATGGGAGGTGTTTGGTTTTTCCAATAGAGACCTTAAATGGAACTTTTTCCCCAAACTTAAACACATTAAAAGGCCAACTTAAAACAGTTGAGAAGACATAAAATGAACTTTTCTTCCCAGCAGTTAGCATTATTCATTTCTCATTCCTTTAAATGTATCTCATGAATAGAAAGAGCACCTGCTGAAGTGTGTCAAAGTTAGAGGATGGATGGAAGAGGGGAGCAAAACAAGTTCAGTCGGAGAAGTGGAAAAATGAAAGCAGAGAAAGCCCATTCCGGTGTCTCTTTGAAGTGGGGAGGCTGAAGTAGGAGCAGGAGAGGCAGCACGGAGCGGAGGGCTGGATAGCTGTGCGTCCTGACCACTGAGGGATGGGATGGGAATGTGGTGTGTGTGTGTCTTTTTTGCCTTTGTCTCGCCCGCTGCGTGATTGCTTGAATTGGCCACAAGCTTTTTTAAGAGAGTCTTCCTCCCTCAATGCATTCGTCCACACACACACACACACACACACACACAAAGCCTCTGAAGATAAAGGAACAATTTTGAAGTTGTATTCCTGCCTCTCTGTCCACGGCCTTTCATGTGTTGCCTCCTTCTGGGATTAGATGTGTGTGCGTTGCTGCAAGAGATATCTTTTGTTGAGCTGTGTGTGTGTGTGTGTGTGTGTGAAAGTGTGTGTGCATGCGTATGTGTGGGTGTGTGTATGTGTGTGTGTGTGTGTGTGTGTGTGTGTGTGTGTGCACATGTGTGTGTAAGGAGGGGGGTGGGGCGATCTATCGACAGGATGGCTAGGGAATATGAGATGGACACTTCAAAGGCAATCCCATTCCCATTTCTCTCTCTGCACACTGGAGTGGAATCCTGTCCATTCAGGGGTCAGAGGCTCCACACATCAGCTCTCATTCTTTTGACCGCCCCTCCCCCCAGCTACGCCTCCTCTTCATCCCACACCTCCCCTTCCCACACCTCCTATCTCAAACAACATGGAGGCAGGCTCTACGATACCGACACTGACACGAGCCAAGCCTTCTCACCACCTGAAACAATGGCATCGAGGCACGCTTACCTACTCTGCAGAATAAAGAGAAATGACATATGTTGTTGATGCTCTTGACTTACCTGCAGATCCCCAATGCATTTTGCTGAGGTTGTAATACGCACTGAGTTTTTTTTATGGTTTATGCTTGGGAGAACACAAAAGACCTTGTTAATACAACAGCATGTGAAGTTTAACACAGACCTTGGGCCTCGGTGTGTTCACCGTAGACTTTTAAGTCGGTTGCTGCTCAGTTTGCATAGACTTGAGTGACAAGACCATGTTCAGATCATGCAGAGAACAGTATAGGCTCTCTAGTCAGACGTCAATCCTGAAAGTAAAGGAAAGTAAAAAGCTCTGCCAAATAAATTGGTCCAACCAGTTTCTGAACTAGCTTATCCTAATGAGCACACACATCATCGGACAGGTAGGTCGGCTAATTAGTCAGACCCCCTGTGTTGGGTACCAGTAAGTGTATCACCAGTAAATAAGTAAGTAGGCAGAAGGAAACACATGACAGGGCTTTTACTTTCTGTCTCCAGTGCAGCTGCTACCTACCTGACCACAAGCTCTTTCTGACCACAGGCGCTGTCTCTCTAAAATCTGTGTGTGTGTGTGTCTCTCTCTCTCTGTGTCTCTCTCTCTCTCTCTCTGTTTCTCTCTCTCTCTCTCTCTCTCGCTTTCTCTCTCTCTCCCCCTCTCTCTCTTTCTCTCTCTAAAATCTCTCTCTCTCTCCCTCTCTCTCTCTCTCTATCCCTCTCTCTCTCTCTCCCTCTCTCTCTCTCTCCCCCTCCCTCTCCCTCTCTCTCCCCCTCTCTCTCTCTCTCTCTCTCTATCTCTCTGTCTGCCCCCTGTGCCATGTCTTCTCCTCAGGGGTGGTGTTCCATTACCGGGCGGCTCACGACCGCTACGCCCTCTCCTTCGCCGACGCCCAGCGTGTGTGCCAGGAGAACTCGGCGGTAATAGCCTCGCCCACACAGCTGCAGGCCACCTTTGATGATGGATATGACAATTGTGACGCGGGATGGCTGTCTGACCAGACAGTGAGGTAAGGGGCCAGCTCTCCCAGTGTCGGTGAGTGGTGTCAGTGCAGGAAATGAGCTTTGCAGGAGAAACAATATCAGACATCTCAAGTCTTCCGGATGTTTCCCATCCCGGGAGTCTCCTGCATATTGATAGAGGCTCCCTGATGCACACAAATGAGATAATACATCCTGGAACCTAGAGCGAGCGAGCGGGCGAACAAGAAGGAGTGTGCACGACATTGACAGTGGTGTGTGCTGTACTGATTGCCTATGGTGAGCTAAAAGATGAGCTAACATACCATATACTTGTCGGTGTGGGGATGGGAATTTTGGGGTGTTAGACTTTGAAACTTTGTCCTTTATTAAAGTTTTGGGCAGTGCAAGGTTACCTCCATGAAATGAATACTTTGGGCTGGCAGGTTGGGATGTCTGCAATATTGGTCCATTGTTGACTTGAACACTCCAAGTGCTATTTTGTGTACACATGTAATGTAGAAATTAATTATTCTTTCATACTCTGTGCGCTATGAGAAAGGAACAATGCTTCTCATGTGGGAGGGCAGGCACGTGACTGATTATGAGTCAGGCCCCAGAATGCAATCTCCACAAACATGCATAATTACAGGTTTGTAGGTCATAAGCTCTTTCACTCCACCGTCAATACCCATAAGCACTTCAGTGCCCAGCAGCTGTCTCATTGTGGTTATTGCCAGGCCTTTACTACCCTTCCATTCATTAGTGGTCAGTGACCTGTCAAACTGATAGTGATGCTGATGCTTACATATTATGACGGCTACATGGGTAGTGTAGCAGCCGCTAATTGTGCCAGGGGGGGAGGGGGGAGGGGGGAGGAGGGGTGGTGGTGTGTGTGGGAGTGGTGTGTGGAGTCATTTCCATAAAGTGCATCCGTAAGCGAGCGCCCACCCGCCCTCCCACCTGGGACACCTTTAATTGGGCCACTTGGCCACACATCAGTGGAGAGAGAGAGAGGCAAACGCGAGCGCTCACAAGCGCACACAAGTAACACAGCAAATAAAAAAAGAAATAAAGACATCAGAGATTGAGCAATGCTGACAGCTGGAGTTTCTCTTTTTTTTTTCTACCCCCTGCCTGCCCCCCACACACCTCGCTTCCCTCCTACTACCGGCTTGATGAAACACACTGCAATCTAAATGGTGGGGTTCTGCGGAGTGTGTGAGCTTCCTTGCGCTCTCCTCACGAGCCCCAGAGTGCTGTATATAATCTCTTAATCAGCCTTTAGCTCACAGCCTCAATGCCACTTGAATCAATGTACTTTAGAGTAATTGCACAGTTGGAGCTGTATATAGATCAGTTTCTACCTCCAGCCAGGAAGGTAGCGGAAGGGTGGGGGAAGGTGGGATGGGTGGGGGCTGGGGGGTGGGCTTGGGGGGGCTGGGCGGTTGGTTGTTGGAGGAATTCCTGATTTCTTTGGCTTCTCTCTGCAGGTACCCAATCCAGTCTCCAAGGCCAGGTTGCTATGGAGACAGGGAGGACTTACCTGGCGTTAGAAACTATGGCAGCAGGGTCCCCGAAGAGCTGTTTGATGTCTACTGCTACGCCAAGAAGCTTCAAGGTACTGCGGGAGGGCATCAATTAGGGCTTAGTCATGCATAGGCCCCCCCAAAGCTGTGGGACAGCACCGGCACAACAGCTGAGCTTTGGCTCAAAGTAATGCCATGAGAGAAGGCTAAGCCAGGACCCGGACCTCCACGTACCCTGCTCAGTTCATTACAGCCAACTTAACATAAAAGTAGGTCATGTTCTGAGTCTGGAGCTCTGATCCACGGCTGGGGTAAAGCCTAATAAAGACTCATTCACAGGTGACCGTACAGGTCTGCTTTTACATGTGGGTCAGCGGGATCTCATTAGGAGGAAAAGCTAAAAAACTGGCACCCACAAAGTATTTTTCTAAATGACCAAGCGTGCTCGCTTGCTTTCTCTCCAAAGAGTGATTCATACACAAACGTGCCGCTAGTTTGTCAAGGCAGGGACCTCTGCCTTGGCCATCCCCGCGCCATCCTTCATCGCCTCTCCCTTGCTCTCTTTCTGTCACACTGCTCATTAGGGCTGGGTGCCCTGTTAACCTGCTGCTTTTACGCCCCCCCCCCCCAACCCCCCCCCATCTCATTTGCAGGAGAGGTGTTCCACGCTGCCGTTCCCGAGAAGCTGAGCCTGGCCACAGCCTCCACACACTGCCACACTCTTGGCGGCCAGCTGGCAACCGTTGGGCAGCTCTACCTGGCTTGGCAGGCCGGGCTTGACCGCTGCGACCCTGGCTGGTTGGCGGACGGCAGCGTCCGCTACCCCATCAACCAGCCGCGTCGGAACTGCGGCGGCGACGAGCCGGGCGTGCGGACCGTCTACCACAACCCCAACCGCACCGGCTTCCCCGACACCACCGCCCTGTTCGATGCCTACTGCTACCGAGGTACCATGGCAACCGACCTGCTGATCATGATTCACAGTTTTAATTAGGTTTAATTTTTGCAGGCTTTTTGGATCAACACAGCCTTTTTCTGTGACAATATCCACCGGGGAAATACAAGCTACAAGCTTTTTAGTAAGACCCTCAACTGGAGGCTATGGAAGAGCAAAGGCTGTTATTTAGTCAGACTACAAGCTTCATCTCCTGTGCAGTTTTGGCTGACTAGCGCCTTAGTTTTGCTGTAAAGTATGATGGATGGATGCATGAGTGCATGAGTGCATTGGTGTACTAACTAGAGAGAGTAAACACCTCAAAATAAATAAAAGTAGTTATTAATGGACTGTTTTTAAGCATACCAAAACAAATACATTAAAACATGCACAAGGCCATCCATGCACCCCATTTTTTACGCAGTTTAAGACAATGACGAATTGCCCATTATGCACATAATATTTTAACCAACTTATTTTAATGCTTAATAAAGCATAAAGTGTGTATTGTTGAGAGTACCATAAATAATGAACCTCCTTCTTTGTGCTAAATATTGCAGAAACAGAGGAGGACGAAAAGTCCCATGGTGCCGTGGGGCTTCTTCAGACTGGTGGTGGCGGCACAGACTCAGACTCCTCTGAGGGCCACAACGATTCCCAGAAGAACGATCTCTTCCAGCCCGCCTACCCTCAGCCCTCCACGTGGACGGGCCTGGTGGACCTGGACAAGGAGGGGATCAACTCCATCGTCAGTAACGAGTCCTCGGAGATCTCGGAGGAGCATGTGGTCATTCACCTCAGGCCAGAGGAGGCTTCTCTTGGTGGCTGGGCCAAGGAGCAGGAGGAATCGGTGAAGGAAACTGAAGAGGAGGCAGCCCCGAAGATCATGTCTCTCCTGGGCCTGGTCGAGCAGGAGAAGGCAGAGAACCAGGGCGGCTCGGCCAAAGAGGAGCAGGAGACGGACGAGGAGGGGGCCGAGGAGGTTGAGCTGCCGTTCGGCTCTGACCTTTCGACCGCCTCGCCGACGACCCCTGAGGCCCACACCAGTGAGGGTGTGCTCTCCAGCCTTGTCAACACCATCATGAGACCTTGGAGGTACTGGACTGGTACCACAGAGGCTGATGCCCCACCAACATCCTCCAGCGTGACTAATGAACCCACCCAGGAGATCCAGGGTCCTAAGCTGAATTCAGAGGAGGTGAAAGCGGGCTGGTCAAAAGGCAGTGTAAACGCTATTGCAGAGCCCTCTCACAAGACCTCCACGGTGGTTAATCTGGTGAGCACAGATAATGGACTTGCTGAGCAAGAGAGGGAGCTGGTTCTGGAGGTCCAGCATGCGGTCACAGCAAACCAGAAGGACTCAGGAAGTCCAAGCAAGGGGCAGAACAACCTCTTTGAGGATCAGACTACATCATATGGTATGTATGATTTTACTCAATCCCCTGTTCTCTACCTGTTGGTATTTTTCTGTATCTCCTTGTATACAACTTGTGCTAAGGCCATAACAAAAGGAGTGTGGAAGATGTTGGATTGAAAGCAAAATCCAACTAAATTACAAAGAAAACAAACACAGTAAGAAGGGTCGAAGTCACTCATCGGTAATGCATGCATGTTGGGAGTGAGATGTTGTAAGTGCTGTGTTGGCTGTGCCAAAATTAAAAATACCTCCCATGAATGCCTTCCATACATATTCATCTTATTATGTATGTAGTGTGAATTAGTGTGATGCAAGTGTGAGTCAGTCTGCTGCTCAGTGGTACTGTAGTTGGCATGGTAGCAAGGTTTGCCTCACAAAAACCCAGTTTCCCCATCTCCTAAAACTGTTACAGGGAAGATTTAGTTTTTAATAATTATAAGATGTCATGAAGAGAATTTCCTCCAAAATTATTTTAAAAGGGTAATATTTCATCTAGGATGCCTGTGTAGTTTTAAGCAGAGCGTGACTGATTGGAGGAATTGGGGGAGAAAAAAGGCAGAGAGGGGCGAGTGGGGATAGGATAGCATTGTGAATTGATGTGGCTGTATTGCCTCATCAGAGGAGGAAATCCCACTGGTTGAATCTAATCTCCCCCAGACCTCTGCTGTGGCCACTTTAAGGGGAGGCAATAGCCAGTCACTCGGGGAAATAGAGGGGCGGCCTCCCAGGGCCACATCTCATTCCCAATTTAAAGGATGTGCAGACATTTTAAATTCGGGAAAGTCCAATTTCATCACCTCCAGGGACTCGAATGAGAATCAATTGCAGTGATTTTGGGGGTAACAGTAACGGGAAGAGGGGCGGTGATTTGAGTTGGTCCCAGGTGCTTGGGGGAGTGGGTGGTTGCCGGGGGATGGGGGGGGGGGGGCAGGGGTGATGGGCGGGGGTGTGGGGTCCAGCAGATGAGGTACAGTGGGGGTGTGCTGAGGTGACGAGGTGTGAGGAACAGAAATTGGCTTGGTTTCTGCCTCCCCATGGGTTAGTGTGGCCCCATGGAAATTTTGGACTAAATCAGTTCAAATACCCCCGCAGAAACCATTTTCAACCCTCTTCAGCACCGCCATTAATGTTTCATGTTTTGGGAAAACCTAGACTTCAGACACCATGCATTATTTACGTCAAGTTCTAATTAATGGTTCATGGTAGGGGTATCACCAGTGGTCCAGCACTCCCAGTCTCACTCTCAAATTAACGCGTTTGTTTTTAAGATCCCTCCATTCATCTTGTGGGAGAAATTCTGTGAGAAAATATAAAAATGCGCCTGAGGAAGATTTGGTGATGAAGGGTTGTTTGAGGTGTTTTTATTTTACCAGCTGTCAAAAAATCGCTATTTTGATGCAAAATTCATTTCAGTCTTAGAAGCCTCCTTTGGCAAGAGAACTGTCAGTATTTCATAAAATGCATATGGCTCAAAATTAAAAATCAAGGCAGCAATAAAATAAGGGGAAGGGCATAATGTACATTTCATCCCATAAACGGCCATTAGTCTGTTTTATGTCATTACTTATGGCAGTGCTGACGGTGCAGAAACATAAAAGACAAATGTGGCACCTCTTTTTTTTTTTCTTTTTTTATATCTTGTTTTATGAACATGTATTTAAAACTTTTATTCTATCTTCAGGCTATTCACATTTTTTTCTTATTCATGTCTAGATTTAGAAAATGAGGAATGAGTTTGTGAATTGTTTCTCATCAGAGCCCCTAATTGCTCACACCCTGCCGTCCTTGCCCATTCATTTGTACATTTAATTATTGATATCAGACAGGGTGAATGCAAGCCATCACCGTCTCTATATGGAACTGAAGCGCTTAATTAGTTATTCATAATATTAATTGCGCTATTACGCAGATTTTGGCTCCCTTGTAGATTCCACCCCACCCCAGCCTCCTCCTGCATGAGAGATGTTACATCAGGCGATTAAAAATTTAGTAGTAATTAAATATTTGATTCATCCACCACACATATCTGCATGCATTTCTCCTACACACTGCAGAGAGAGAGAGAGAGAGGCAGTGAGAGAGAGAGAGAGAGAGAGAGAGAGAGAGAGAGCAAGACAGATAGAGAGAGAGAGAGAAAGAGAGAGCAAGACAGACAGAGAAAGAGAGATAGAAGCAGAGAGAGGGAGAGAGAGAGAGATAGATAGATAGAGAGAGATAGATAGAGAGAGAGAGAGAGAGAGAGATAGATAGATAGATAGAGAGAGAGAATGCAAAGAGTGTTTGCGCTGTTGTGTCTCCAGCGTGTGTGCCTGAGGGACATGCTACAAGAACACTCTAAAACAGGTGCATGGCCGCTGAAGCACGGGTGCCTTCACTGTAAACAGACAAACACCCAGCTCACAATGCTGTGGGCAGAGACGGCCATGGGAAAAATACATTATATATACCCATTATATATGCCCATGTATTGCATTCACAGACACAACCACAGGCACAGGCACAGGCACAGGCACAGCACCACCGAGATGTGGAAATGTCATCGATTTCTGTATGAGGGCTCTTTTACAAAAGAGAGAAAAACTTAAGTCCTAACAATGAGGCCTTAATGAGTATCTACATCCCATAGTGTTGGTTATGTATGTACCCATAATTATAACCAAATACCGAGGTGATTCAACAGATGAATAGATTATTGAGGTGTTTAGGTTGGTTGGTTGTGTGGATACACAGACACACACACACACACACACACACACACACACACACACACACACACACACACACTTGTGTGTGGGGGATTAATTGAAGCGTTATTACAAGGCTATATTAAGTTGCATATATTGCATGTAATTATCGCCATAGCCGGGTAGGGGGTTCGTGAGCTTTCACAGCTAATCTAGAATGCCTTTAAATAAAGCTGTCCCTGTCCCTGATTTAATCATTGTGTGTGTGTGTGTGTGTGTGTGTGTGTGTGTGTGTGTGTGTGTGTGTGTGTATGTCCTTTTGCCTGCAGGCCTGCTCACAGAGAAACCCACTGACGTGGTAAATCCGACCTCAGCCGTGAATGCATCACCGGGCTCGAGAAGCACGTTTGCGTCGTCCCCAGTGCTTAGCAGCAAACAAAGGTGGACACTGAAATCCATAAAGGGGCCCAAGCTCGGCGCCCCAGGCAGCATCGGCAGCAGCAGTAGCAGCAGCAGCGGCGGTGGTGGAGGAGACCACATTTATCAGGGTAGCAATTCCCCCATGGAGCCCATGGAGGCTAAAGCAGCCGCCCTGGAGATTGTGGCCATGCCCAGCACCAGAGACAGCGGGCCCTTGGAGAACTACTCTGGGGAGGGGAGGGAGCACGATGAGGAGAGCTACCCGCTCCCCCCCCAGGGCCCGTCTTCTCCCTCCCCTGAGCCAGGAAGAGTGGCCTGGGAGGAGGATACAGACACAGACACGGACACGGAAGGCAGCACAGGGGGAGAGCCACTGGATGCCTTCATCAGCCAGGTGAAACACACCTCCGTGGCTGGTGTCAGCCCTGCCAAGAACCAGCCTGTCCTGCAGACGACAGTCCAGTGGCAGCTGGTGCATCTGCCCACAGCACCCCCTAGGGGTGGTGATGGATCACCAGAGGTGCAGCTGTCATCTGAGGAGGAGGCCGAAAGCGCCCCTGAGGAGGTGAGGGGGGAGATCCTGTTTGTGCGCAGGCCTGCTGAGAGGCTGTCACCGGCTTCCTCCTCCTCCTCCTCCACGACGACAACAACAAGCAGCAAGGACAGCAGTCCCTTTGTCAAGAGGAAGCAGAACTTTTTCGCCAAGGGCTCACAAGTGTCACAGCTTACTACTCTGGTGGCCACCACCACCACCGCAGAGTCCACTTCAACTGTCCTGACTCCGACCCTGACGCCCACTGTGGAGTACACCAGAGAGCCTGCCATCGCACTGCTGCCAGTGGAGCAGGATGAGCCTGTCCAGACCCCAGAGCCCCAGGCTCCGGCCCACACCTCTCCTCCCACTCACACTCACCCTGGGCCACACACAACCAGCCACTTACCTCACTTCACCACACCGCCGTCGGGAGCCAAGGATAGAGCCTGGAGTGGGTACAGGACGCCAGTGTCGGAGTCGTTTGTGGTGGCGCGGGGGTGGCGGACGCTGCCCGGCTTGAACTTCCTCCCGGTCGTGCATCGGTCAGCTCAGGCCTCAGCGCACAACTCCACGGCGGAGAGCTCTGGCTCCAAGATGGCCACCAACCAGGGATACGACCCCCAAAATCCATCAGGTACTGTAAACTAACTCGCCTCCTCTCTTCTATCCCCCAGTCCATCACTAAAAGGCATCCATTTAGCCCCATCAGCTCAGCTTGTTGTTGTGATGTGCAGAAGTAACGATAGTGGCCCCTGTGCTCTTTCAGCCAGGCATTACCGCTGAGCTAAAGTGCCAGGCTTCTCCAGGCGGCAGCCTATCATTTGATTTGATTTCATGCCGCTGATGTGCCCCTGCACGGCCACGTCTGTAAACAAAGAGGCTGCGAACTGAAATTGAAGCAGGCATAGTGGAGTAATTAGAGGGTCAGGGGTAGTGCAATTAAGAGAGGCTTGGAAAAGCAGAGATCTCAGTCCTGAACAAATCAATGCTGGCAGATGAGCTACAAGATGTGGGCTGTAATTGACTCCAGTCTTTCTCTCTTGTTTCTCTCTCTCTCTGTTTCTCTCTCTCTCTGTCCCTCTCTCTCTCTCTGTCTCTCTCTCTTTCTCGCTCCTCTCTCTCTGTCCCTCTGTCTCTCTTGCACTCTCTTTCTTTCTCTCTCTCTCGCTCTCTCTTTGTCTTAATTATTCTCTGCTGTCCACGTTGAAAGCGGCATAGCTTTATATAGGCCCAGTATCTCTGGCATAATATAGACTTTTTACTATAGGGAACACGAAAGATTTTTGCTGATTTACAAACATTGGCTGAGACTGCTCGGAAAATGACCTGATAAAATCATTCATTCCATTAGCCGCTTTCTCTTATATAGTGTCCTACTTATATTGATTCAATTTGCCTTTATGTTCTGTACTTCATTGAACCTCCGAAGACATTTTAACTTTGCATTTTCAGAAATTGTCATAAAATGTAAACTTACCAAAGAACCCAAGAGGGGTCTAAAAATTCCTGTTGTCATAGCGACCATGTCTCTGAAAGGGTCCTTATATGTCATGTGTTGTTCTAGAAATGTATTCGCCCATTGAATAACAGCGTCACAGGAGTCCCACATAATGTTCCAGGGCTTTTTTTAAAGACCCCTCTGGCTGGCCATGAGTTTAAAAACAGCTGTGAGTCGATGATGATGCTTACTGTAGTGGACAGGTAAACAAAGGAGTTCATCCAAAGCTTGGCTGCCCTTGAGCCGAGCAGGGCAGCTCACTGTTTATCCTCCTCCTTTCCAGCGGTGCCACTGGAGCTTCTCAGGCCTTTTTAAATCAATTATTAGCACACACACACACTGCAGTAATAAAACAGTCTCCTGAGTGCTCTCCAACTTCAGGGATCTGTCACAAACATACACACACAGACACGCACGCACACACACACACACACACACAGTCACACACACACACAGGCACATATACATGCTCGCTCCCACACACACAGAGCCACACAGGCAGACAGAAAGACACACTCACACACACACAGACAAACACACATACACGCTCATGTCTATACACATGCACACACTCGCACACACATATACATACACACACACACACAAATTCACATTCACATGCACACACACACTTCTGCCCATTCTTCTGCTTATCACCCACTGGGGTTGTGTTGGTGCAGTTGTACACCTCCACGCTGCTCTCCCACAGCTCATAGTGACGTGCCCTGCAGCGGTAGCAGCACACATACACACATACACACATACATACACACACACACACATACACACATACACACATACACACATACACACATACACATACACACATACACATACACACATACAATACAGCCATCGTGACACCATGCTCCCCACGCTCCCCCCTCTCCTCTCCTCTCTCCTCGCTTCGTCTTGACTTGCCTCTCTTCTCCTTCTCCTCTCCTTTTCTCTCCCTCTCCTCTTCTCTCCTCTCCCTCTCTTCTCCTCTCGTTCCCCTTCTCCTCTCCTCTCCTCTCCTCTCCTCTCCTCTCCTCTCCTCTCCTCTTCTCTCCTTCTCCTCTCCTTTTGTCTCCTTTCCTCTGCCTCTCCTCTCTTTCTCCTCTCCTTCTCCTCTCCATTCCTCTCTCCCTGTCCTCTCCTTCTCCGTGGTAATAAACATCCACACCACTCACCTCATGTATACACATGCCAAGAGACCCGGAGAGGAGCCTCTGACAGCTGATCAGCGGCACAGATATCCAGCGCAGCCCGATTACCATAAAGTAAAAATAATCATGTGTGTCAGGTGAGGACTACTACTCACAGAGGCCTCTAAAATTAAATATGCTCTTTTTTTCAGCATCTAAATGCAGGGCTGAGGCTATAAAAAACCCCCTCCCCCTCCACCACCACCCCCCTCTCTCTCTCTCTCTCACGCACTATACGCTACCGTGGTTTATAGCCAGTGTTGTATTTTGCAAGGCTTCACAAGTATCGGAAAAAATTTACAACCGCCATTACCTGTTAGGTCGAGAATTTTTTTTTTTTCGCGTTGATGTTATGAGTGGTGTGGAGCTCATGCCATCTGTTAGCTGGCAGACCTGTAAATTATTCACAGCCAGATGAACTCTGTCTGACAGGTGTCTAAGGTCGCCGGGGAGAGTTACAGTCATCTAGACTAAATGTGAGGTGCACTGGAAGATGAATCGCTCCTACTACAAGGTTAAGAAAAAAAAAAAAAAACAACAACAAAAAAAAAAACAATGTGTATTGTGACTTCACGGCACGTTTTGATTGAAAAATCAGGTTTTCGGACTCTTGTCGGGGAAAGTTGTTTTCATTTCACCTCCAGCTCCAGCGTGAGACCCCAGCACTTCTGTGTCTGGAACCAAGAAATTGGAGGCTATTGATTTCTCTCCCTCTGCCTTGCGCTTTATAAGAATAAAGCTCTGTTCAGGGTTATGTCCCGAAATCCGTTTTATTACTTGTTTGGCCCTTGTTATGTCCGCTTTTTTTCCCAGCAGTGTTTGCTTGTGCTCCCGCTGGCCTTGCCCAGTGAGTGAGTGTGTGTGTGTGTGTGTGTGTGTGTGTGTGTGTGTGTGCAGTGTGCCTAAACCCCGGCATGAACAAGCCAGGGCCATTAAGGGGCCAGATGCATGACACACTCCCCGGCCCCGTCCCCGGCCCTGACACACACATCTTTATTATTCCACACCTAATTTCTTAGTCATTCTCTGCGGCTTAATGCATTAGCATCTGCAGTTTTTTTTTCCATATCAAACCCCGGCGCACTGAATCTAATCCCATACAGTTCAGTAGCGCTTTTTTAATGAATAGGATTTGCCGAAGCCCTGCCTTGGGGAAACATCATATTCCATGGTGGAGGGTGATAAAAAGCATTACGCTGACTGTACTTAGCGTTGGGCTTTTTTTTTTTTTTTGTCACTTTCACCACGGGAACGGCAACTGGAAGTGTTGAAAATGAGCTTATCCATACCGCACGGAGCACCACTCAAGGCTATGTATAGAAAAAACCTCCACTAAAGGCATTTGTGTTGATATTATTCAAATAGTCCGTTATGAGACTTGGATTTGAAACCAGGCAAGCCGAAGCAGATTTGTCTTAATAATGCATAATTTTCAACAGATCAGATGTGTGCTTGTGTAATGGTTTTGTGGCCCATTTTAATCTTCTTCACAATGGAAAACACAGACACGCTCTTAGCCCCGTGAGCCTGCTGTGTGTATGTAGTCTCTGGGTCACAAACGATGAGTGACTTAAGATCTATGGTGGGCTATGGTATAACATAGGTGACAGCCTTAATACAGTTGGATCTGGTTGTGGCACTGCTGGCTATGTTGTAAAGGGCTTCTCCAGCTGTACCTATGCCAGAATAGCACAAAGCTACATATTGCAGGCATGTACACATTTTCTGAGATTTTAGGTCGTATCTGTGTCTTTCATTTCCATAGGCTATAGTTTAGTCAAGGATTGAAACACACAAATTAGATTAAATCTCTATTATGAAATGATGTCTTTTTTTAGAAGCCCATCAGTAGAGCTGTTCCACTTTGCAGCTTTTTTTCCTTCTATACTGTCACTCAGGCCTACCATTCAACTGCATGATGACTCTCTCTACCATGTTTTACATTAAAAGTAGACTACTGTAAGTGTATTGAGTTTTTTTTATTCACTGTTTTGTTTCTCTTACACCGGGCCTAGAGGCACACTTCAGTGGAGATAATGATCTCACAGGAAGTGAAGGAACAAGTGTAAATTCGTACTTCTCTGTTCTGCACTGCCTTTCCTCTTCTCTCCTCTCCTCTGCTTTCTTCTCTTTTCCTTTCCTCTCCTCCCTTCTCCTCTCCTCTTCTCTCCTCTCCTCTCCTTTTCTCTCCACTCCTCTTCTCTCCTCTCCTCTCCTATTCTTTCCTCTCCTCATCTCTTTTCCTCCTCTCCTCTCCTTTCTGCATCCTCCCCTCTCCACTCCTTTCCTCATCCTCTCCTCTCCTTGCTGCTGCTGCTGCATATGTTCTTTCATGGTGCCAGAATGCGACGCTGGCTGGTTGGCTGGCTGGCTGGCTGGCTGAGGGACCTTCCACTGTGTGAGTGTTCCTCTCAGAGCTCCTCTCCTGGAGCCTGCTGTGAGTGTGAGTCTGTAAATGTAGCTATACGAGCCCTTGTACCTATATTGGCCATAATTAGGCCTATATTTCACGGCCATAGTTTTAAAATCCCAGGCATTGTAAACCGGTTAAAAGACCCAATTGTAAAATTGGCCATTATCTTTACCCTGATAGCCTGTGCGCTGAATATGCTTGCTTTATGGGCGAATGTAAAACCTATTAGCCCTCTGACATCCAACTGAATAGCACCTCTTCTCCCTTTGCTGTTGAAACGAGCATTTCCATAAGTTTTTTTTACACAGACACTTCTGTGCGGACGTACGGAATTTAATGGTTAGATGAATTCGCTGGGCTCTAGTATCTGATAGTACCCACCACCACGCCCGCAGATTCTTTGTCCTCTGGTGTCACGGAGTAATGGAATCCTATTAATCTTTTAATTTCGTCCCCTCGGAAATAACATCACCTCAGTGTACGACAAAGAAGGAAAAAAGCAGGCCGTGGGGCTGATGTCGGGTGAAATACAATTCTCCTCGCCGGCTGACTGTGATTCGCCGCAGCCGCCTGGGCCACTGGTGACCTGGGTAGGGCCAGGAGCGCTGTAATAAAGTATTTGCCATTTATCTGATTCTGCGCTGGGGGGCGGGGTGACTGAGATACCCCTTGCTGATGTGTGTGTGTGGCATAGATGCTGCTTCCTTCCAGAAACGCTGAAGTTCACGGGCCCCAGCTCCGCTCACTCGCTCGCTCGCCCGCACACCAATTCCCACCACACCTCCATTTTAGAAGAAGAGCCTCCATATGGTTGGCACGAGCCTAATTACCCCAGTGCTGCATGGAGACTCACTGGAAGTTCCCGAACGAGAGGTCCCCCCTGTAAACTCACGTGTGTGTGTGTGTGTGTGTGTGTGTGTGTGTGTGTGTGTGTGTGTGTGTGTGTGTGTGTGTGTGCGTGTGTGCGTGTGTGTGTGTGCGGCCTATTCCTGACAAAACCTGTACTCTAAGTTCACCATTCAAAGACTCGTAGCTGTAGTCAGACAAGACATCTGAGCACACAAAGCACACATCTGAGGTGCTTTGACAAAAATTGTCAAAATGGAATCTAACCAAAATGGAAGACCCTTGAAATACCTTTTTTATATAAAAGACAAACTCATAGCTCAGTACTCAGATTTCGCTACTTTACACCAACTCTCAACTGTGAGTCCTGCTGTGTAGGCCTGGACACAATGTCCAGTGCGGAACCGAGTTACTTGTACACCACTTTAGCCTGCCCTTATCTGGGGGAGCACTCAGTGTCTGCAGCAGTGTTCTGGGCCTTTTAAGAGCTAATCCAAAGTGAAGACTTTCTATGGGAGGAGGAGGTGGGAGGAGGAGGAGGAGGAGGAGGAGGAGGAGGTGGGGGGAGAGTAAGAGGGTGTGCTGTCACATAGAGGAGAGGAGCGCTGTGGCGGCAGGCAGGCACACTGCTGAGTGTGTGAAGTGTACATGTGGCCATTAACTGAGCTGTCAGAAGCCCCGGAGATGCTAACAGCAGAGTGGCCAGAGGAGAGGAGTGCATGAAAGCCCTCGCTCGGCCCTCTTCCGCCTCCTTCACATTTTCACATTAGAGTGTCCCTCTCTCTCTCTCTCGCTTTCGTTCTTTCTCTCTCTCTCTTTCTCTCCCTCTCTCTCTCTCTCTCTCTCCCTCTCTTACACACACACACACACACTGAGTCCTTTAAAGTGGTACTCTTAGAGTATGTTTTAGAGATAATGAGAAAGAACTTTATTAAGAAGTATACTTAGTAATTAAGATGAGAATGATCTATATACTGAAACTTTTTGAACTTGATTCAAATATACAGTATAATATTTTCTGAGCAGCAGGTTTGGTTGCTTAATGATTTGACTAATTTGATAATACCCTTATGTCTTACATTTAAATACACTTTTCAAACACTTTTCAGACTTGCTACACTAAATTATTGTAAACTAGTTGCTCATGAAGTAAGTATTACAAATTATGTTATGTTTTATTACCTGTTCCTGTGAGGGCTTAGCAACTGACAGGATTTATTTCATCATTGTTATCCAGAATGTACAGTATTACGGTTCACGTTGAGTCGTACTATTGTTCTGATGCAAATTTATACAGTGGCAGACAGAGCTGTAATCATAATTAGCTGTAATTATGCATAATTGTAGAGCTACCCCTCCCCACCTCCCCCCGCCCACCCCACAACACTAACCTTTACTTCTGCTTCATGTTCAGAAGTCCACCGTCGCCTTCACTCTACATGCCATGGCTAGGATCACTCCCTCTTGGTGTAAATAAAAGCATACGAAGCATCTTTTCCAAACACCTTAGAGGTAATGAAATTCACATACTGAAAAATATAACATAAAATATAACATAAAATGATGTTAAACTCACCGCACAACTTGTCCCATTTAACCTGCCACAGGCACTGCGAGAATCACTGATGCAAATACTAGCCTACAGCGTTCAACCATTTTATTAATGCACACTCATGCTCGCTCTAGGTCCTGGGATATTCTTGCTTAAATTGCTGGCATCAGGGAGCCACTATCAATATCAGGGAGACTCTCAGGAAATACCAGAGAGACTTGGGGTGTCTGGCTTTTGCGTTTTGACTCAAACAGGTTAGTCAGCCATTTTTGGCGCTGTGTGGCACTGCTGTGTGTTACCATACACCTGACTGGCGGGAGAGGAGGCATGGCTACATAAAAGCCAGGACACACGGCTACGTCCTTCAGCTCGTGTCACGCTTTTAAATCACAGCTGCTGCAGTGAGTTATTGAGATGGAGGTGACACGGTGCAGTTGAATAGTACATCCAGAGATTCTTAATTAATGTTGCAGCCATATTAATGCAGCACTAATGAACACCCCCACCATACACCATTTTACCCCCTTGATACTGGACTCCATGCACTTATTGGGGTCTGATAGAGCAATGGGCCAGTTATTAATTCATACGTCATATAAAATTTTAACAGATTGCCTAACCCCCCCCTCCCCTCCTTAACGTGGGCCTTCCTGGTGTCTGGCTCCACTAATCGAAATGCTGGGCCATGGGAAGCCATGTGCTCAATAAGCAGAACTGTATTTCACTCAGAGAACAAGATGCTATCGCAGGCTGAAAAGGGCTAGAGCGGGGCCAAGACTTCTTGCCCCACGGTCTCTAACTCATTCCCATGTCTGTGCTCTGCAGCGGCGGCTGTGGCGTGACAAGCAGGGTAGCGAGGGGAGCTGCTAGAGAATAGCGATAGATACAGCTTTCCTCTCTTTCCTCTCTTTTTTGCTCTCTTTCTCTCTTTCCTCTCTTCCCTCTCTTTCCTCTTTTTTTGCTCTCTTTCCTCTCTTCCTCTCTTTCCCCTCCTTCAGTAAGTGTTGTCTGCTCAGCCGTGTTGGGCACAGATGAGGGCCTGCACCATGTGACACACACAGAGCACAGGGCCTTGTCAGATGTCCGTGGTGATCGCACGTCTCCCCCGTGGTGTACCGTGAAAAGCGAGAGGGAGGGCAATTTCATTTTCTTTTTCTTTTTCTCTTCACTTTCTCTGTGTCTCTGCTAGTCGTTTTCGTTTTTTTTTTTTTTTCGTTCAATCAGGTCAGTCATTTCCTTTGTTTCTGGAGAGACTACTAGCTCATATTGCGGCTTTCTGCCTGTCTGGTTCTCCTCGTGTAGCCTAGCTGTGGCGCAGATCATCGAGTTGCTGCCGGTGTTTAGTTCATTTTTAGCCGCATGATATTACATTTTTAAAGCACCTCTCCTGTGGTAGGGTGCAATAGCTTATCTATCTTGTAGAGCCACAGAACACTTTAACGGGCAAACCTATGATCCTTGTCACTTGAAAGCTATTACAAGGTTCAGTAGTTTCTGAGGTGATTGAGCTGAGACTCGGAGGCCAGGTGTGTGCCCCTGTGTGTGTGCGTACAAGTGTGTGTAAATGTGTGTGTGTGTGTGTGTGTGTGTGTGTGTGTGTGTGTGTGTGTGTGTGTGGCGCGCCTATGTATGTGTATGTGTGTATACGGCCCCAGCGTGTGTACTTTTAATGTATATATACTGTATAAGCACTAGTGTGTTGTGTACAGTCTACTCTCTTTAGTGCTGACTCAGAGCACAATCGTTACATCCAGCCACCCAACCACACAGCCACTGTGTTTATGCACATGGCGTCCTGTTGCCTAGTGCCAACACCCGTGTTACTACATGGCCCGGCGGTCAAACCTCCGCTGCCGGTGAGGAAGGGCACAATGTCTCTCTTCACCATGGGGGAGGCTGCATACAACCGTGGCCCCCCTCCGCCCCATGTGTGCTGCGATGGCTGGGGCTGTGCCTGGAGGCTGGAGGGGGGGACAGAGCCCTTGTCTCTCTTCACTGTGGGGGCTGCAGGCAACCATGGCTCCCTCTCCACCCCATGTGTGTGCTGGCTGGGGCTGGGGCTGTGCCTGGAGGCTGGTGGGGGGGGGGCAGAGCCCTTGTGTCTGCTGCCTGAGCTCCATTTCTCCGGTGTCAGCAGTAAGGGGAGGAGAGGAGCGGCAGGACAGACAGAGACAGAATGGGAGGAGAGGGACTATTTTGAGAGCGGGTGTGTAATTAATCATGAGCCAGCAACATTAAGCAGCAGAAACTTATGACGGCCCCTCCAGTCTCTTCCCTCTCTTTCTCTCTCTCTCTCATTGTGTCTCTCACTCTCCCTTTGTTACTTTCTCTCACTCCTTGTCTTTCTTCCTTTTTCTCTCTCTCTCTCTCTCTCAATCTCCCTCTCTTACTTTCTCTCCCTCCTTCTCTCTCTTCCTTTCTTTCTCCCTGTCTGTCTCTCTCTCTCTTCCTGTCTCTCTCTCACTCCTGTATCTTGCTTGCTCTCATTTTTTTTTCTCACCTCTCAGCTCCTTGTTCCTCATCTCTTTAATTTCTCAAAACTTTGTTTACGCACAAGCAGACTTCC
>CM059276.1:23245787-23248287 GCA_030347295.1 Setipinna tenuifilis
GCGTGTGTGACTGTGTGTGGGTATGTGTGTGTATTTGTGTGTGTGCGCGTGCATGTGTGTGTGTGTGTGTGTGTGTGTGTGTAAAGTGTGTGGCGAGAGTTGAGGATCTGATGTGGGGACAGCCGGCACCTCCTCTCTCCCCCCCACCCCCCCGTCAGCGGTGCGGGAGCAGGTGTGCTCTTTGGCTGACAGGATAAGAAGCACTGGGGGTGGCAGAGCAGATTAAGCTCAGCAGCTCTAGAGCAGTGTGTCAGTCTGCCCGCTACAGTTTACACGCACACACACACACACACACACACACACACACACACACACACACACACACACACACACACACACACACACATATACACACACACACACACACATACAGAGCGAGCGAGAGAGAGAGACTTACAGAAACAGACACACCCACCCAAACACATACTCATGTGCACCTATATAGACACATACATTTACTCTTGCACACAGACAAGCAAACATACAGTACATATACAGCACTACATACATACATACATACATACATACATACATACATACATACATACATACATACATACAGTACAGAAAGTCACCCACCCCTAATCTGCAGATAGAGAGAAGATACACATGCAAATACACACAAACCAATAGTTACACAGGTATACTGTAGCCACATACCTAGACATGTGCCTATACATATATAACTACCAGTACACTCGCAGGAATATACAGTTGTCCAATGCACCTTTAACATGTCATAACCTAATTTTGTTGTTATGGCCCACAACTGATGTCTTTCTTTGCACTCCTGTAGTATGTGGATGTCATATGCCTGTGTGCCTATGTATGCATGATGTGTATGTATGGTGTGTATATGCCACTGGACACCCTAATTTCCTTTGGAATAAGTATCTCTACCCTACTCTACAACTACTACAATCATTTGTAACCCAATCTAGCCAAATGAGCTTCAAGTGACACATACAATACAACCCAACTATCATAGTCTGATATGGCAGACAAGCTTTTCAACAACCATCCCCATAAAATCTCACAGTCAAGATGTGAAGTTGCAATAAAATGCAGTACTTTCAAACTTGTAAATGATACCAACAAATACCCAACAAATTCTGTAAATCATCCCTTTTTCTTGGCATCTAACTCTGAATGCGCACACAATGCAGGTACAGTATGCCCTGCTTTTACTCAGTGTTTGAAAAGGCTGTAGTATTACAAACCATTCATTTCCTTAAATTAAAGGCTGATTAATTTTTTTTTTTATTCATACCGTTATCTTAGCTTTGAAGGTCTCTGTGACTCATTTTGCCAGGTCACAGTTATGTTATTTCTATTACATAAGCATATAATCATATAAGCACTCAATCAGTCACCTACAATAATCAAGGTCGAGTCGAATGCAGAATTATGCCCTCAGACTCCCATTCATAAAGAGATGCAGCCAAACAGAGAAGCAGACGGACCTGCATAGCTGATGGCACTAATTCTGACTTAAAAATGAGGGAGCAGTGGTTATACAGATGCTTATCTGGAAGGGATGACACACCACTTTCTATGAGAAAACCCTCAGCCTAATGCAAGAGAACATTCTGAAACCGTAGGCAAAATCACAGCACACCAATGCACATATTAATGTGGGTCTCACTCGGTTCTCTCTAGCAGGGGTATTTTTCTCACTTGCACTGGCACAAGCTGAAAAACCTAAGGCAGCTATGACTTATTTCTTCCTCTGAAAGGTTTTAGATCCAATGGAACATCCATTTCCTGATGACCATTTTGTGTGTGGAAACCTCACACCATTACTTCCACCTCAAGGACTGAAGTGAAGTGAAGCTACCGGAGCTGCAGTTCACCAGAGACACATAGTCAGACCCAGGAAGTGGCTGTTTAACAAAACATATGCTCACAACAAATACAGCAGCACGGTATGCATAATGAGAATATTGAATATTTAACAAAGCAGAGAGGGAGAAAGACAGACAGAGAGGCGGGGTTGGGGGGGGGGGTGTGAAAGGGGGGTTATGAAAGAGAGAGAGAGGAGTCATTAGCGCCATTAAATTGGGATCAGGGTCTAGGGGTCAGAGGTCATGACATTGTTGTGGAAGGAGGGTCAAAGGTCGGCGCTGATGTATTAGCGCAGGGTCTTATTATCAATCACGCCGGTACAGTCCCCCTGTGAGCCAGGCAGTCGATATATAATTAATGCCTAACTAATGTGGGCTAAACAGACAGTCAATCAGTCAGGGCTACACGCTTGCCAATAATTGGGCATTCATGTATGCTAAGTGGAGTACACTAGCAATTCATGGGTATTGTTCTCTCAAGAAGCTCCTCTGTGGCAGTTGGTCTTATGTAAACGCTGGAATGAAAGTGGAAATGGATTTCATGTTTTTTTTAAAAGCCTGCCTGCTTCACAACTGGGCCGGTTTTGTTAAACGTAGTTAATTTATGACCCTTTAAATTTATGATTGGTGAATAGCTCCAGGAGTTTTCAGTAATT
>CM059276.1:23255787-23265787 GCA_030347295.1 Setipinna tenuifilis
CGTCTCCGCTCCGGGTTCATCTCTCACCTCCTCCCCTCTGCACCTCCTCAGACGTCACCCCCCCATCACGACAGCTCTAACCTCCATGTGAGGGGCAGCTCTCCTGGCTTTAAGAAAGGAGGAGAAATCACGGCCCCCTCTGCCACCGGCCCTCCCTCATAAGCACTGCTCCTCTGGCTGTTACACGGGCAAACGGGCACAGCTTGAGTGTGCTGATTGTAAGCCAGAGGGGGGTTGGGGTGACATATACACACCGACACACACACACGCAGTATACACACACACACACACACACACACACACACATGCACAAAGACATACACACACATACGCACACACACACACACACACACACATGCACGTACAAAGACATACACACACACACACACACATGCACGTACAGAGACATACACACACACACACACACACACACACACACGTGCACATACAGACACACACACACATACACACACACAGTGCACACACACACACACACACACACACACACACATAATTACACACACAGCATACTCACACACAGATGCACATGCAAACACAAACGCATACACACACATTTACCCAGAAAGACACATATCCAAACACAAATACACACACACAGGCACACACACACATCCAAAAAACAGTGCACATACACACACACACACAAACCATACCCACACACACACGCACACAACCCATACACACACACACACACACAACCCATACACACACACACACGCACACACACACACACACACGCATGCACACACACACACACACACACAGGCACACACACACACGCACACACACACACACGCACACACACACACACACGCACACGCACACACACGTCTTCTCAGCCCACCAGCTGGCAGTAGAGCTGACAGCACTGGGAGGCCGAGGCCTTTGAGCCCCCTCAGCACCATGTTCCCTGCCTCCTCATCCATCCGTCTGCTGTGAAGGAGCCAGCTTGACTTTCCCCCAGCACACACTCACACACATACATATGGACACACACACACATGGACAGACACACACAAACACACACGGACAGATAGACAGACACACACACATACTGTACACAAACACACATGGACAGATAGACAGATACACACATACATGTACATGGACACACACACAAACACAGAATGCACACACACAGATGTAGACATACACACACACACAGACGCACACACACAGATGTGGACACACACACACACACACACATGGACACACACATACAGATATGGACACATAAACACACAAACATACATGCACACACATACACACAGACATGGACATACTGTACATAGATTTTTTCTCTCCCGCATACACACACACACAAACATAGACTCACACACACAGTCTCTCAAACAGAGCCGCTCACAGGCAGGAAAAGGGAGCGAGAACAGAAGGGCTGTCAGAAGTGAGGGCCAGCAGTGTGAGATGTTGTGACACCTCTTCGCTCATTAGCTTTTGCAACGCGCCCAGTGTTGTTGCACTAGCCCTGTCAGTGGGGCTCACCTTAGCCTTAGCCTGTCTGTCTCCCCCTCACACAGTGGCGGAGGGCACCACACCACACCACACCGCTCTCCACTCAATACTGTAGGCTATGGGCAGCCACAGGTCAGCCAGACGCCACAGCATCAGCCAGACTCCCACAGTGCACTGCTGGAAATGACCCCCATTTGTGTTGTTGCTGTCGTCTGTATTTAACTGCAATTTAATTTAAATGTGTTTCCTTTTTGTCTACTAGCGCTGTCCTGTGCATTTTGTTTTACCACAATATGCCAGCTTCTGTTTTAATGTTTGGTGTTTAACAGAGCCTAAAAAAATGATCAACAACTACTGTAGACCACCACACCTCTGTCCACTTCACACTGCAGGCTACCTCCTACACACAGCTACTGGTCAGCCAGACTCCTCAACACATGCACTGCTGGAAATTATGCATACCCTTTTGTCTACTACCACTGTCTTGTTCATTTCATTTTACCACAACATTGCAGCTTCTGTTTTAATGTGTGAGCTTAAAAAAGGATCAACAACTGACCTGTCTGTCTGTGGCCCATATGGCCATGTGTGGCAGCACACTGCCATACTGTAGACCCCCACCTGCAGGCAGATACTGTACTGGTCAGCCAGACTCCACAGCATCATATGAGGTCAGTGCTGTCCTACAAAGCCAAAAGGCAGTAACTACATATTTGTAGTCATACTTTGTAGTCATACTTTATAACACCTCCTTTGTCTTGTGACTAAATCTCTGTCTTCTTCCTATTAAGAAAGAGCATTAAATAGCATCACCACTTTTATACCTACAGCATGTTTGACTGGGTAGTATGATAACTTTGAAGGCATTTTTGTCAGTTTCAATGTTTGTATACTTACTGCACTTTGCCTTTGTCGTGCCCTGCTGGACATTACCCCATTGTCTACTACTGCTGTCTTCTGCATTTAAAATCATTTCCATGTGTAAGCTTTTCTTTTAATGTGTGGTTGTCCACAGAAGAACTTTAAAAAAGCGTCAGCCGCAGAACTTTTAAAAAGCATCAGCAACAGACCTATCTGTCTGAGGCTCACACAACCATGAAGTCCACCGAACCTCTATCTCCTTCATACTGTACCGCACCACTGATAGACCACTACCACTCCACTGTCTACTTCCTACTATAACAGCCATTGGTCCGCTGGACTCCACACCATCACATGAGGCCAATGCACTACTGGAAATTACTCTATTTTTTGGACTGCGTTTTTTTTTACTGTCGCTGTCCTCCTGCATTTAAAGTTACCCAGACATGCTAGCTTTTGTTTCAATGTGTAGTTTTCCACAGACCTTAAAAAAGCATCAATGACTAACCTGCCTGTCTCAAGCTCACACAGTCATGAAGGGCACCAAACTGCTATCTACTTCATACTGCACCACTTTAAGAGAGTTAGATTATTAGTGTCGTAGCCTAGTTGTTGCCACAGTGTCTTGTTTTTAACTTTTCTAATTATACTAAATGCAGCAGAAGTAGTTTGGGAATACAAAATAGAGCATTCAGGCTTTGTGTTAGTGTTTACCATTGATTGGAAAGGTCTGTAGACAGCCACTGGACAGCCAGACTCTACAACCATCAAATGACTATGCACTTCTGGAAATTACCCTATTTTTTGTTTTACTATCACTGTCTAAATTCACTTTAACGTCTCTGCTTTGGTTTTTAAATGTGTGGCCTTTTATAGTGCTGAAAAAAGGGGGGATCAACAACTAATAGCCAAAGCAGTTGTTGTTTTTTTCCCTGACTCAATGAGAATTGCCCCCGGCATGCATTTACTGTAATGGGAGTCTGTGTTTGTAATGCAGCTCCTTGAAAAATTAATAGCCACTCTCTGCTCACTCCTTTGCATCTGTCCTTCTTAGCAAACACGGAGTGATGGGGACATGTTCACAACACAGAGCTGCCAATGGTGGGATGGGGCTTTTATTGAGCTGCCTTATGCATGTGGGTTAGTGGCTTGAACGGTATCAGCCTTAAGGGGGGATGTGTCGGCTGGCAGCCGTGTCTGTGCAGCTTTTTTCGGGGAACAAAGCAGACGTCAATGCCACATTGATGGCTCTTTTTTAAACACTGACGGGGAGGGACCATAACTCCCGACTCCTTCTGTCCAAACCTGGGTGACCTTTTGCCTTAGCTTCTGCGTCTCCTCTGTCTCTCGCTCTGACAAGGCCAGCTCCCCTTTTCCTCCCCGCCCCAAAAATTCTTGCAGTTTGCTGTCGGCACACACACACACACACACACACACACACACACACACACACACACACACACACACACACACACACACACACACTGTCACAGACAAATTCCCTCATTGACATTTCGGAGTTCACCGGCTTTCCTTTAATTGGTCAAAAGCGTGTTTGATCTGGAAAGTGTTGGCATTTAGCTTCCCTGACAAGAGCCCTTTGTGTGTGCCCGCCGTGTGACAAGCTGCACTCGCAGGTGGCACTGAAAGCTGCCGGCGGTGACAGGATGGAGCAGGATGGAGCCCGCCGATGCACCGCAGCCTCAGCCTCAGGATGGGAAAACCTCACGTCTGCTCAACACCTCCTTCTGCGCGCGCACACACACACTCACACACAGGACTTTGTTCTGCCATTTCCTGCCTGTGCGCTTTGGCTATAAAACATCATTAAGGAGGTGGAATATGTGAAGCGATGTGCAAATTAATGTATGGGGAGGAGTGGATTTCTGTCATCGCCTGAGGCTCTCCCACTGTGTGCATCTGTGTGAGACCGGGGGTGTGTGTGTGTGTGTGGGGGTGTGTGTGTGTGTGTGTGTGTGGGGGGGGGGTGTCTGTGTGTGGGTGTGAGGAGGAACTGAAAGGAGGGAGGGAAGGACAATCATACACTCCTCTCTGTAAAGTGCTTTTTTATTGAAAAGGAGTGACTATTCCCATTTTTGCCAAAGCAATTACAGAGGGGGGACAATCAACAGCAACAGGCCCCACTCTCACACACACTCTCACACACACACACAGACACACACAGACACACACCCCTCCCCACCACAGCCACTAGATAGAGTGCAATTTATCCTTCAAGTGCTAAACAGTGATAAAATAATGTCGGAGACTGTGCTGAATTTCAATGCGTTCTTTGAAAAATGCCATTAAGCTGCCACACATCCCAGACTGCCAGTGACTGTGCGGCTTGAAGGGCTGAGGGAATGTGAAGAGCCTTATGGCATTCACTCTATGCACTGGCCTGATAGCCAAAGCTTCAGCTCCCTTCTTATCAGGAGGACAATTTTCCCAACTGTATCTCGTCCTCGAAAAACTCAGAAATAGAACATATTTTTTGATAGCACATAACTTTCTTGTCTGCCATTTTGTACCCGTGTACATATGCTGAATACAGAAGTACCAAATGTCCACCATCTTCCAAAAAAAAAAAACAGAGCAACAAAGAGAGAGAGAGAGAGAACAATCAGCTGAAAACTTGTCAAGCGACGTGTGAATTCTTGTCAAGCATTTTACACCCCTGTACATATACTGAATACAGAAGTACCAAATCCCCCACTGCCAAAACACAGAAAGAGAGAAAAGTATTACCTAAAGTCCTCCTGTGCAAAGTGCCGGATGTCCCTTCAGCGCCTTGTCAAACATTTTGCACCCCTGTACATACACAGAATACTTAAATACCAATTAAAAAAAACAAACCCAAAAGAAAAGAACAATATCAAAGAGAAAGAGACAGAGAGACAGAGAGAGAGAGAGAGAGAGTGAGAGAGACAGAGAGAGACAGAGAGAGAGAGAGAATGAGAAAGAGAGAAGTGTTAGCTAAACTCTTCCTGTGCAGAAACGTGCTGAGTGTCCCCTCAGCCTTGAGACAGACGTTAACGTCTCCAGCGTGAGTGGTGTGGCAGGCCGGCGGTCTTTGATGAGCCCGGATGAGGATTTACTAATCCTGACAGCCGCGGCACGCCGGGCCCCTTTACCGAAACACCCTGACAGGCCCTGCATGGCAAATGAGCGCTGTCTGCTCATGTCAGCCCTGTTTACATTTTAATCTTTTAAAAGTCTACACCCCAGAGTACAATGTGATAAAAAAAAATCTTCCCACCAGAAACAGCAGTGAGAAGAAGGGGAAAAAAAAGCTTCTCTGCTGATTGGGCAGTGGTTAAGAAAAAAAGTCATTGGCTTTGATATTGATCTTACTTTTATATATTTATTTACTTACTTTTTGGCTTTATTGGTTTCTACTCTGTGGACTCTTGGCCCCGTGGAGCAGCTGCGGGAGCTTATTGCTGTGAAGTTGTTGATTGCGTTTGAGGCCTCATTTATTTAAGAGAGAGAGAGAAAGAGAGAGAGAGAGAGAGAGAGACAGAGAGAGAGGGGGGGGAAGGGGGGAGAAAGAAAGGAGGGGAAAAAGAGAGAGATAGTGAGAGATAGTGAGAGAAAGAACTGGAAAAAAGAGAGAGAGAGAAAGATAGAGAGAGACACACACGCATACACAGATAGAAAGAGAGAAAGAGAGGGGGGGGCAGTGTTTACATTTTATGTGCCCTGCATTTACTAATGCCCTGGCAGTGACTTAAATTGAAAACATAAATCTGATCAATTCGAAATGACAAGAAAAACACCCACACAAAAAACCTCCAGCAAGGGCCCTACACCAGAGCAGACGTGTTCCTGCATCGACAAGTAGCTCCAGGCTGCCTCCACCTTTTGGGTGCAAGCATACATAAATTCCACAAAAGTTACAACATTTCTTTTCTTTTTTTAATAAAACTCCTAAAACACATTTGTTCATGTCAGTTTGTTTGTGAACTTGTGCTACAGTATATGAAAACTTATATATTTTGAGAACTTAGTTCCATGTGCAAATATGTGAACTTATTCACACAAATTCACACCAAAATTTAAAACTATAACCATAATGTGTCCGAACTAAAGGATGATATTTCAATGCCAAGATTCTCTTGAACGAGTGTAAATAATTACTAGAAAATTACATTTTGTAAATGGTAATTGATTCTGATCGACTGCAGTGTTTTTATTATTTATTATATCGCTCTGAAAGTGATCCCAACAATATCCTTCAGCCCTGTCGTTATCATTATAGTTGAGGTGTGAAATCTGCCATCCACTAACATTACAATCATTTTTTCAAAAGATATTGTTATTGTTATTAGAATAGTTAGCGGTTTGTTTTTTGTTTTTCGTTTCTTCTCCATGTTGACGGCGAAGGCAAGAGGCTCTCCTCCTCTGCTGGCCATCCGTCTAGTGTTGAGCAGGGGCTGCTGGCGGCTGGTCAGTGTTTGCCTTGGCCAGAGTAGAGGCTGCCTGATCAATGATGCATGGCCTGTCTGCCTGGGCACCCTGGGACGCTGGAACTGGTCACAGACTGGTGTCCTGCAGCATCCAGCCAGGCCAGGAAGAGGGACAGAGAGAAAGAGGGAGAAAAAAAGACAAAGAGAGATAGAGAGAGAGAGAGAGGGCGAGAGAGATGGGTTGTGTGTGTGTGTGTGTGTGTGTGTGTGTGTGTGTGTGTGTGTGTGTGTGTGTGAGTGACAGAGAGGGAGGGAGAGAGAGAGATGAGATTGTGTGGTGAGAGATGAGATGAGATTCTGTGGCCATGCTTGGGCAACCTTGGCAATCTCCAGCGATGTGGTTGGTGCCCAAGAAGAAGGAGGCTTGTGCTGGGCATGATGGCTTCCCCTGTGAGGCATCACAGTTTGATTCTGCCAGGTAGAGACAATGGCTGTCTGGTCCAGAAACGAGGCATACAGTACGAGAACATGCATCATAAGAAGACATACCATAACATGACAGTAACATGTACTTGTAATGTTGCGTTGCCATAAAACATTAACGACTCTCCCGCTAATGCATTCTGAGCCCCCACATCCATGCGATAGGATGGCTAATGCTATTCACTGGCACGCTCTCTTCTTCTTTTTTACTGTTCCAAAGAATAAGTAGATTCATCTCGGCTCTGGACTGGGTAATATTGCATTTCTAGCAGTTTGAGCTGGCGATTCTGAGCCTTGAGCAGCTTTGCTTGTGCGTGCGCATTTATGCACAGATTTAAAGGCAGCAGATCGCTTCTCTTGAAGCTGGCAGGAGCTGGACGGATGCCCTGATGCCAAAGAAGAGGAGAGGAGAGGAGAGGAGAGAAGAGGAGACGAGAGGGGGGGGAGGGGAGACGAGAGGAGAGGAGAGGAGAATTGAGGAGGGGTGAGGAGAGGAGAGCAGAGGAGAGGAGAGGGAAGAAGAGGAGTGGAGAGGACAGGAGAGGTAGAGGAGAGGAGAGGAGGGAGAGGAGAGGAGAGGGGGGGTGAGGAGAAGAGAGGAGAGGAGGGTAAAGGAGATGAGAGGTGTGGAGAGGAGGGACGGAGAGGAGAGGAGAGGAGATGTGGGGAGAGGAGAGGAGGGGAGAGGAGAGGAGAGGAGAGGAGAGGAGGAGAGAGGAGAGGAGCAAAGAGGAGAGGTGAAGAGAGGAGAAGAGCAAAGCAGACCTTGTAGTGGTGCCGTAGTCTGGCACCACCGTAGTAACTCCCCTCAATTTTGTAATTCATGTTACAGTACCTTATCAGGCAGCTCTGCTAAGGCTCTGGCCTGCATCGACCACATACTCTGGTTACCATGCAGCAAACAGTGGGAGGCTATGTCACTCAGTTGGGGGGCTAAAAAGCGATATCAAACTTCACATTAAACTTTGAGTATGTCTGATACTCTCTATGCTGCATTCTGGCAGTCGTTCTTGTTGGAAGGCAAGCCCCATATTTATCAATCAGGTAGAAAATATATGCTTATGGATAGCAACTAGACTTGTTACACAAAGTAAAATGAAGTAAAAATTGTCTGGTCCACCAGGTTAGTGGTGCTGAGCTCCAGGCTGCTATCTTCCTCCCTCCTCCTCTTCCTCCTCCTCCTCCTCCCCCTCCCCCTCCTGAACCCCACAAAGTAAAACGAAGTGAAATCATCTGATCCACCAGGTTAGTGGTGCTGAGCTCCAGGCTGCCATCTTCTTCCCTCCTCCTCCTCCTCCTCCTCCTCCCCCCTCCACCTCCTGAACACCACAAAATAAAACGAAGTAAAAATCGTCTGGTCCACCAGGTTAGTGATGCTGAGCTTCAGGCTGCTATCTTTCTCCCTCCTCCTCCTCCTCCTCCTCCTCCTCCCCTCTCCCCCTCCTGAACCCCTCCTGAACCCCACAAAGTAAAACGAAGTAAAAATCATCTGACCCACCAGGTTAGTGCTGCTGAGCTTCAGGCTGCCATCTTCTTCCCTCCACCTCCTCTTCCTCCTCCTTCTACCCCCTCCCACCTCCTGGTGCTGAGCTCCAGGCTGCTATCTTCTTCTCTCCTCCCCCTCCTCCTCCACCTCCTCCTCCACCCTCCCTGCTCCTGAACCCCACCCATGCCCCCCTCATCAATCCCTCAGCCTGGACGGTCCCCACGCCTGTGACAGTCTGGCGTGCTGACAGCTCCGGCATGCCATCTCTCAGGAGCCGCCGCCTGTCAGCCTTTTTGTCATCCGCTCCTCCGTCCTCCGCTGGTCAGCTTCAGAGACGCTTTACGCAGAGAAATACGGACCGCTTGATTTCTCTGGGGCGTCTTCTTTTCGTAGAGATTCTTGGCATGATCGTTTTGATAAAAGCGCCAGAGATGTGCTCTTGGAGATGGATCAGTTGATTTGCGCCGGCCGCTTTCTTTTCACTGCGATTCAGTGCTATTTGCGACGGGTACAAAAAAAAAAAACTGATGCCTTTTTTTTTGCAAAAGGTTTTAAATCTAAATCAATGTAAGACGGGTTTATAGCTAGCTAAACACACTAGGTATGATGATAATCTGCAAAACCCCTGCTGCAGTCCATTGATTCATGGTGGAGACATGATAACCCATTCTTGAACTAATACTCTTGATCTTCCGCCTCAAAATTATTCTTTTTTATCTAGTCATGGCTCTGATAGAACAAGCACCTCTTTTATCTCAAACACACTTCAGACACTCTCAAAGCTCATTAATCCAGCTCACATGGTGCTCTTACTGTGTGTGTGTGTGTGTGTGTGTGTGTGTGTGGGAAGGGGGGTTGGGGGGGAGGGGGACGACTGAAAGCCTGATCCTCAAGCTAACCTCTAAACTTTGGCTGCTGCCCTGAAGATATCAGACGGTTCTCATGCATGGGCGGGTGGAAGGGTGGTTCCTCATGTGCAGAATGCCAGCTGAGTTTCCATTGATTTTACCCTGCGGCCCAGTTCAACACACAAAATGGAGACAGACACCAACAAAATGTGTGTGGGAGTGTGTTTTGTTTGTGTGTAGCATATGTGTAATGTGTGTGTGTGTGTGTGTGTGTGTGTGTGTGTGTGTGTGTGTGTGTGTGTATGTGTGTCTGTGTGTGTGTCTGTGTCTGTGTTTTGTTTGTGTGTAGCATATGTGTAATGAGGTTCAGTGTGTTAGTATGTGTTTTGGTGAATATTTGTCTGTATCCACAAGATCAC
>CM059276.1:23278287-23283287 GCA_030347295.1 Setipinna tenuifilis
GATTCGCACACTGAGGCCGGACCCTCAACCCGGACCCTGGCTCCATGGCAGGCCTCGGATAAAGCCTCTGTGTTGTTGCTGGCTAGGGGGATGGCCACGGCTCAGTTGGCTGACCCACATCCTGTTCTCTCTCTTTGTCTCTCACAGACACACACATATAGACACAAATGCACACACACATGGACATGCACATACACATAAACACGGGACACACATACACACACAGGTGCAAACACACATACATAAATGCATGCACACACACACACACACATGAACACACACACACACACACACACACACACACTCTCACACAGAGACAAACACACACACACACATTGGGGAGCCGTGCCATTATGCAGATGTGCTGCAGTGATCCTACCCATAATCCCCTTAGGCATGTGTGCACCTTGGCATCCACACAGACACAGCGGGGAGGGGAGCGAGGGGGAGCAGGGGGGTTTTGGGGGTGCTGGGAGGGCGCGTGTCCAAGCCCAGAGCCAATGGAGCCAGTCGTGGTTGTCGCTGTGGTTGTGGCTGGTGGCCGCTGGGCTTAGTGGGTGAGGCCTGGAGTAATGGGTTGTGAAATCTGCGCTATTGAGCGGCTGTATTTACAGGCCACTGGTCAAGCCAGTGCCCTCTCTTCATCAAGGGCTGTAATTTGTCTTTCTTTTTCTCTCTCGCTCTTTCTCTTTCTCTCTCTGTCTGTCTCTATCTCTCTCTTTCTTTCTGTCTGTGTTTGTCTGTGCGTACTGGTGTGTTTGTGTTTATAGACAAAGATGAAAAGAGAAATAGAGAGAGGTGTTTTGGATAGACAGAGACAAATAGAGAGAGAGAAGATTGGAGAAATGGAAGACTATGTGAGGGTGAGAGATGTAAGAGAGAGAGAGTGAGAGACAGAGAGAGAGAGAGAAAGAGAGAGAAACAAAGAGAGAGAGAGAGAGAGAGAGACCCCAGGAGATGATGATGGTCACATTGTTCTCGAGCAGCCCTCAGCATCTCCTCTGGATGACTCTCCCAGGCCGAGGAAGAGAGATTTCCCACTTGCCTTCCTTGCTCACCACCTCCCACTCTGCCTCACCGCTTCTTCTCTCTCTTTCCCTCCCTCCCTCCATCCAGCCCTCCCTCCATCTCTCCCCAGTCTCCCTCCCTTCCCTCCCGCAGCTCTCCCCAGCTTCCGGGCCCATCCTACAGCTGTCTGCATGTTAAACAGAGCTCCATACGGCCCAATTTGCGCTGCCCAGTTTATTGGTGTCGCTTCAGATTTGCCGGAGGAAAATGGGCTCTCTCTAAAGCGAGCGCGCCGCTCCCTCTCTTTCCAGAGATCAGGTCCCAGGCTAGGCTGACATCCCCCTCACCAACCAGCTCAGTGGCACTGGAGGGGAGAGTAGATTACCTCTGTGTCTGGGGCTGGGACAGGGCAGAACCCCCCCACACCTTACCCCCACCCCTCACCACTCGCCACCCACCCCCCGCCCTCCCGTCTCCTGTATTGGGCTGGCGCGAGACCACACTGACAGCGGGGTGACAGGGCTTAATTAGCCTGCTAGCTAGCGTGGCGCCGGAAGACATTTTGTGTGGATTGTTGTCATTTGAATAGATTAGAGGCGCTGGTTGCTACGGCTAAGCTTTTTCCTCATAATGTTCGCCTCAGTGGATCAGGGGGGAGAGTCTGAGTGTTACAGATGGGGGGGTGGGTGGAGGGGAGGGGAGGTGGTGGTGGGAGGAGGAGAGGGAAATGAAACAGGCGCAGACATGTCAAACTGCAGGAGTTCAAACTGAGCACTATGGAGAACTAGGTGGCGGCAGGGGGTAGGACTGTCTGACAGTGACAGAGAGTGGAAAGAGTGAGAGAGAGAGGGAGAGAAGGAGAGAGAGAGGGAGGCTCTGTGTGTGTGTGTGTGTGTTTGTGTGTGTGTCTGTGTCTGTGTGTCTGGGCATGTGTGTGTGTGTGTGCACGCATGTGTGCAGGTGTATGTGTGTGTGTGTGTGCGCATGTGTGTGGGTGTGTGTGTGTGTGTGTGTGCGTGTGCACATGTGTGCGTGTGTGTGTGTGTGTGTGTGTGTGCGTGTGTGTGTGTGTGTGTGCGTGCGCCCATGTGTGCAGGTGTCTGTGTGTGTGTGTGTGTGTGTGCAAATCAGCTGGGAACAGCTCACTAGGTATTACTCTCTATCAGCTGTCACAGGCAGCCTTTATGTCTGGCAAAAAAAGACAATGTCACCTTTACCCATTCTGTATAATATTATGCACATTTTCTTGGCACAGTCTAGCAGTCTTGTAACAGAACACTTAACATGGTTTGGATACTAATATGATACTTTACGTCACAATGAATCATAGGAATAAAATAATCTAGTGTGTGTATGTTTAAAGGAAAGTTTATATGTGTTTGTGTGTCTGTATGTACGTGTGGTATGTGTTAGTCAGTGTGTGTGTGTGTGTGTGTGTGTACATGTTAGTAGGTGTGTCTGTCTGTGTGTGTGTCTGTGCATGCATGCAGGGTGTGTTAGTGATTGTGTGTGTGTGTGTGTGTGTGTGTGTCTGTGTGTGATGTGTGTGTGTGTGTTTGTATGTGTGTGTGTGCGTGTGTCCTGTGTAACAGAAGGAAATAAAAGAACCTTGTGCACTCTGTATTGGCATCCTAAAATCCCCAGACTTCAGACTTCTGACATTCTCCTCTTTGTTTCCTCTCACACACAACATAGACAATCAATAGATAGATGAAACATAGACGAAAGAGATTGACTCCCCCCACCCACCTGTCATTGTGCAGAATTCAACCTCTGACCCTTTGGCTGTCAGGCCAACTCCTTAACCGCTAGCCCATGACTGCCCCAATGTTTTGTACATGGCACCAGTAACAGCAATACATGAAAGTATTGTCCACCTCAGACTTCAGTTCTCCTCTCTCCTCTGTTTCCTCTCAGACACGGAGGGCTGCGAACACAACTGGCGTAAGTTCCACGGCCACTGCTACAGGTACTTCACCCACCGGCACACCTGGGAGGACGCGGAGAAGGACTGCCGAGAGCACAACGGCCACCTGGCCAGCATCCACTCCCTGGACGAGCAGAACTTTGTCAACGGTGAGACCGACGCGCAGACACCTCTCTCTTTACAAACCGTCTGCATGTACTCTAAAGATAGTCGCTACTTATATTACATTTGTACAGACACAATGGGAGAAAAAAAAAACAGCCGAGGCAGCATCCTGGGGTTGTCGACTAGTGTAAATATGCATAGTAGGCAGCGCGTTTCCGGCTAAGCATATTTGGAGTATCAACACACAGTGCTCGGTAGCACTGTCGCATATCAAGGCGATGTATTCTAGTCTGGTGGACCATTCTCTTCCTCTTCACTTCGTCTGGCTTTGTGCAAAGAGCCTGGCTCCTTTCCATAGGCATTTCCGTACATTTACTTCCAGGTGGGCAGGTACTCTCTGTGAACTTTAAAACTATTGAGCTTGTCTTCTACCAGTCGCAACTGCCTGAATGCAGCATACATACTCAAACTTCATACTCTCCTATCAAGCAATATAGCCCCACACACACACCCATGCTCACTGATTGGTGCCCAAAAATGTAATTGAGGCAAGCTGAAGCCTTAGTAGAGTTGCCTGATGAGGTACTGTGGCAAAATACAGCACTAAGGTACTATGGTGGCACTGGCCTGGCTAGTTTTTGTCCTCCCAAGTGCTCCATGTCACTGCCATGGCTGGAGCTGTGCTGGTAGTGCAGAGACCCCCAGCTCTTTGCCATATCTGATTATCTGTGTCACATTCTAAGTGCCCGGTTCAGTTTGGTCACACAGGGGGGGGGGCCCTAACATTTCCCCCCTCGCCTGGCATTGATAACAGCATTAGTGTCGCTTAAGTCGCTCACGGTCGTGGCTTAATCCGTCTCCAGCGACGGCTCGGCCCCCATGGCAGACCGACTCGACGCCGGACTATCCATTTCCGACACTAGTTCACACCTACCGCCGGCACAATTCTCACGTCGTGCCCCTCTCCAAAAAAACTGGGTTTAATTGCCTTGAAAATGGACGATCCCACCCCTTCAATAAGAGGGGGGGGTGGGAGGTTGGGACAAGGAGGGGGGGCATAGCCATTAAGAAGATTAATGGAGCCCATAATGATGTTAATCAGTAACGCGATGATTGAAATTCCATTACACTACACCCCAAAAAATCTCATGAATGCATTACGGGGAAGATGATGTGGCAGCTTGCCGCCGAGAGATGAAAGTTAGGGGTGACAACGCGGGAGCTGGCACTCCGACTCAGACTCCGACTGGGCCAGGCACTTGGACTGGGACCCACAGGAGTGCTGACACGGAGAACTTTTAACTCTGCTGGGAAACAGAGCACTGTTTCTGGCTTATGCGCACGGTAGCTGAGTCACTGCCTCTTGCCTGCTTGTTTGTTTGTTTGTTTCTGTTTGTTGACTTGCTCGCTTTCACACAAACAGGGCTGAGTCATGACAACACCTGGATTGGATTGAACGACCGCACAGTGGAGGAGGACTTCCAGTGGACTGACAACATGGACCTGGTGAGTGCCCAAACCCATGCCACCTGCCTTCTCATTAGGGAGCCTATTTACAACTCACAAACAAAACAGCACAAATATGTCAGTCTCGGGCTTAATTAAAAGTAAACAAAAAGTGGAGATATTTCAGTATTACTAGACTGAATTGAAACTAAACCAAATGTGAAAATATTTCGGGGCTGAATTTAAAGTAATGGTGAAGTCACGGCACAGGTGCAGGTAGATTTTACAGTACTGTACATCTGGGGACAGCTAGTGGAGTTTGCTCAAAATGAAGGACAAAGTCACTAAAGTATTGAGAAACTGTGCTCCAGAAAGGCTGGGCTCAGAGTGCTGACATTGACTTAAACATGGCTAGGCGATGAGGAACAATACTGTCATTGAAACTAGTTTGATAAGACCTGGCTGCGTCAGATTTCTTCTGATGTCTGAGTCTACAACCCAAAATTTTAACAAC
>CM059276.1:23288287-23373287 GCA_030347295.1 Setipinna tenuifilis
CACACTAGCTGGGGTTGCGATGACGGGCATTAGTTAACCCCCCCACACCCCCCCGCCCGCCGACCCACCTCCAGCGACCCCCCACAGATCAATCCCTAGCCCACCCGCACCCCCAGCCCCCCCAGCACCC
The DNA here is from genome assembly GCA_030347295.1 of Setipinna tenuifilis. Taxonomy (NCBI): domain Eukaryota; kingdom Metazoa; phylum Chordata; class Actinopteri; order Clupeiformes; family Engraulidae; genus Setipinna; species Setipinna tenuifilis. The sequence goes on from CM059276.1 coordinate 23,288,418, forward strand.
TCTTCCCCCCATCTAAACTCTCTGATTAGTGTGCGAGACAGATAACCCTGGGTGTTCCTGCTTGAATTAATTTGATTGCAAATGTGCTGTGAAATCCTTCTGCAGGGTTAATGGCATTGGGCTTCCCTGGCCACATTGATAAAGCGAGAGGGTAAAGTGGTGGAGCGGAAAAGGATGAAGGCTTGGAGGTTGCCTGAGAGCCAGAGAGGTTGCCTCGGTCGTGTGTGTGTGTGTGTGTGTGTGTGTGTGTGTGCGTGTGTGTGTGTGTGTGTGCGTGTGTGTGTGTGGGTTAGCGAACGGTCTGCTCGGTCAACTGTAATTGCCGCTCCTTTTGAAGGTGCTGATTGTCCCCCCATGGGGACTGTGCTTAGCCCCATCAAATACACACACATACACACACACACACACACACACACAGGGACACACACACACACACAGGGACACACACACACACACACACAAAGAGACCCACACACACACACACACACACACACACACACACACACACACAGGGACACACTCACACACACAGGTATACACACACAGGGACAGGACCCACACATACACACACACACACATACATACATACACACAGGGGACACACACACACACACTGACACTGTGCCTCTCTGAGGACAAAACCTCACAGCCCCAATGAGCTCTCTATCGCTCCAGCCTCTAGCATTTCAGACTCAACAGCACCACCCATGGAGAGACTTTGGAACTGCGCTGAACTCTGTCCCCTTGTCTTGACAGAAAGCCCCTGTGGCTTTTGCTTGACAGAGTGTCGGAGTGTCGGAGTTAGTGGCACGTCACCGCCACCTCAGCGAGGTGTTGCTTCTTAGCCGTGAGGCAGGGAGTTTTTCCACTGTGTAAGCACTAAAGTCGGTGGGGCCTGTCTGAACGACTCACTACGCTGAGGCACTGCTGCTGCGGGTACAGCCTGTAAACAAGAGGACAAGTGACCCTCATCTGTCTCTCCTTCACACACACACATACACAGACACACACACACACACACATACACAGACACACACACACATATACACAGACACACACGTACACAGATGTGTACACACATGCACACACACCCACACACAAACACAAACATTATTATACATGAAACAATTGTCAAACATCTCTCATTCACACACACACATACGCATACACACACATGTACATACATACACATACACATACACACACACACACATGCACACACTATCTTACAACTACGAAACTATCAATTACTTCATTTCTGCTCAGATGTTTTTTGTTTGGTACTGTGGTAAATAAGTGTGTAAGATTGTGTCCCCAGTGTTAATGCTGAAATGACTACTGGTGCACTATTTGCTTGCCACAGAAACTAAATTAACTTGTTGTGCGGTTGATTGAATCCATGATGAATGGGTCTTTTCACTTACAGATATGTTAGAACCATGAGTAACTTGTCATGCTTGTGTTTCTCTCTCATTGGCTACAGTCCTGTGTGGCGCTCCTCCAATAGTGGACAACGCCTTCCTGATTGGTCGAAAGCGCACCCACTATGACATCCACTCCGTGGCGCGTTACCAGTGTGCCGACGGCTTCCTGCAGCGCCACGTGCCCACCGTCAAGTGCCGGGGCAACGGGAAGTGGGACCGACCCAAAATCATCTGCTCAAAGTGTGAGTGACAGCCGCTCGAACTGATGTTAGACGGTCACGACTACTCTCGTGTCCCACCGGCCTGCTAATGCATAGCCTCAGCTACTGTCAGCACCATTGCTTCATGCATAACCAATGCTGCTAACATGACAATAACACCTTGTAGAGTACTATGCAGGCACAAAAAATGTAAATGTAGTCTTAGATTGCTCTACTTTTTACTGTAGCATTTCATGAAATCTATTTGTTTTTTTCCCTTTTTTGCTTTCTCCTGCTCCTCTCTCTCTCTCTCTCCTGCACTCTCTCTCTCTCTCTCTCTCTCTCTCACGCTCTGTCTGTCTGTCACGGCTCTCTCTTTCTATTTTTCTGTTCGTAGCTCGAAGGTCCCACCGTTACCGGCGTCACCACCACCACAAGTCCCACCATGAGCGCAGAAAGCACCGGAAGCACGGCGGAGGAGGACACAAGGGTAGAGAGCAGAACCACGGCCATGGTCACGGCCACTCCTAAACCAAATGCCCCACCCCACCCCCATCGATACCCTAAAGAGCCCTCCACCTCCCCCAATGCCCACCCCCTACCTCCCATACTCCTGCCCTCTACTGGCCCTCTCCTGCTCTGTTTCCCCCCATCCACATGCCCTCAGTAAGGCTGTGTGTTCTACACGGGCCTAAGAGGGACACCCTGGACCTCACAAGGACTATAACAATATCTGTCTGTCAGAACTTTTTTCCTTCTTCTCCCCATACTTTGCTATCTCCCCATGTTTTGTTTTAGGTTAATGGGACTGACTTTTGGTCGTTGGTTGCCTGGTTGGATGGATAAGTTGTTTAACACTGATGGCTTGCTTTGATTATTTACTGTTTGTTTATTTATTTATTTAGTCATTTATATATGAATGGATATTGAGGAGATGGTACAAACTTGTAAATATCAAATTTTCATTTGCAGAACCCCCTGACAGTAGTCCTCTGCTGAACATGTGTGTACCTGTGGTATCATCTGGTCAAGTGCTTGCCCCAATGTTTTCACAGTCTTGACCTGCTTTTGAATTGTGCATTGCAAAACATTTCCTTAACCGGCACAGGCACTCTGGGGTGATATATCTGTTTTCTTTAAGAGGCCGGTGGTTTCATCGATTTCCCGGCACTTAAGCATCACTCAAAGCCACACACCGGCTCGACCAAGAGGTTTAAAACCGCCTGACTCCTAGATGAACCTGAAAGGCCTCTGCAGTGTGAGATATTTTCCCATGTGCTAGTCCCACGTGGTAGTTTACTTACCAAACATACTATAGAAAAGCCCAGGACCATCACACCTTAAGTACACAATGTCCAAGGGCTCTATGCATTGTTGCAGACCTGTGCCAGCACACCTCCCCACCCCATGGCCCCCTTGTGCCCACCCTGTCAGGCATGTCTGGTGTGTTGTGCCATCCTGGCTGACTTGACTTGACTACGTAATTCATAGACTGGAGCTTCTTCCGGTGCTGTCTGTGGGAACTCACATGAGCCGCTGCCCCAGCGAGGACAAATTGTGCTGTCAGGCCCTTGTCAGCGCACGAGAAGAGGGCTGCAAATCTTCGCCCGTAATTGCGCTCGGCTCCGCATACATTACATCAAATAGGCCCAGTGACCAGCTGCTTCGGGCAGCCGTCATCGAGCGCCACCGTGCTCATAATTAGCTTCCTCCACCATCACCATCACCATCACCCCCCCCCCCACACACACACACACTACCACCATCTCAGACCGTCTCAGACCGTCTCACACACACACACACACACAGACACACAGACACACACACCAAAAAGAAGGCCAGTGCAGATAGAACATGAAAGCAGAGGCGTGGTGAATCCCCACTGCGCACCATTGAAGCCGGCTTTTATTCAGCCGCCACTCAGGCGCACAAAAGGGCAGCGCAAAAAAAAGGACCAAGGGGGTAAATATGGCCTGCCGCTGAGAGGGGATTAAACTGTCACAGCTCAGAAGGTTGCAGGGGTGAAGGAGCCCAAAAGGAGACACAGGGCGCCCAACACTTTTTTTTTTTCTTTTTCTTTATTATTCTGAATGGAGACTATGCAGACGCTTGAAGAGACAGTTTTTGAACTCTAGGCTCGTGTCCTGTTTATCAAACAGAGACTACGACAGCTCGCATGACTGCACTACCTTTGCCACTCCAGGGACAGAGAGAAAGAAAGGGAAAGAGAGATAGAAAGAAAGAGAGAGAGAGAGAGAGAAGGAGAGAGAAATAAGGCCCAAGCTTTTTTTTAAACTCTCTCTCTTTCCCCATCCCTGTCTTGCCTCCTCTCCATCTTTCTTTGAAGTCACATGTGTGCTTATCACTGTCTTCTTACCCCTTTAAGATAACACCCCCCCACCACCACCACCACCACCACCACCCCTCTCCACCTCTCTCTCCTGCCTTCCCTCCATCTCTGGTCAGGCCTCCAGAGTCCCTCTGTCTCAGCCTTTATCCACCTTGTCAATGACAGGGACATGACCAGAAAGGGGAAGAAAAGGCTCCCCAATCTGTACAATTAATCTCTCTTAAAGCATGCTTAATTAATGGAGAGGTTGTTGTCACGGCCCTTATCCCTCCTTGACATAAAAGGGATTTGCACTGGCGTGTGGGGACTGGGGATCCTGTATCTGAAGTCGCCGTCAGGTTGTGATTGGCTGCTTTCTCTTTTAAAAAAAAAAAAACAGCAAGAGACTGCAGTGAGGGAACAGGACTGGAATGTAAATGGGCTTTTTCCCCCTAAAGCTAGAAGATATCTACCCTTGTCATGCAAACCCTGGGACACACCACGGTATCAGACATAATTTGTAATCCATCATGATTAGCTAATTGGCATATTAAAGGTGTTTATCTAAGCGGTCACCGACGAGTCTGTTTGGAATTAACTCTGATGGCACCGTCTGGACCATCACCTGCCCAGCCATGATGCCGCATCTAGAACCATATCAACATTCCAGGCTGCCGCCTTTCCCAGAATTCTCTCTGGTCCTCCACTCCGTGACTAGCAGAAGGCAGGCAGCGTGCTGGTCTAATTGTGTTGGCCTTAATCATGGGATGGGCTTGCCAAATGGAGGTTGTTCACAGCTGTTTCTTGGCACGTTGGCTAGAAGAACCCTCTAAGGACCCTTAGTTTTTTTGTCCGTTTGCTGCAGAGCTGTTCAGACCACACAGGGTCCATGATGTACCATTATCACCCCTTCAGCGGGGTGAATGGACTTCACAGCCTTTTTTATTTTTGTACGTTTTATGGTTTTGTTACTTAAAGGTGCTATATGAAAGAAATGTATGCCAAGTAATCATAAACAAGGTCCTGATATGTCACACATATTCAAACTGAAATACTGATTTCATTGATTTCACAATGGTACAGCCAGAATATTCACATTTTTAAGCTACATTTACAACCCGCAAATTCTCTTTATGTTTTGATTTTGTGTTTTGCATCTTGCTTCTAAAGGGGTTTACAGTGTTTTAAATTTTAACTGCAGTACCAGTCTTGGCCACAATCTTACATATAGCATCTTTAAGTAAACTACTTCATGTTCTTCAGCTGTACTAATTGGGTACACAGCCTTATGTCTTAGGTTAGCTATGTACTACACCTACATGGCTCACTTACTGTAAGTTAGCGTTATCTACCACATGCTACAGTGCAATCAGTGGGATATATTACCACAGGTGACGTGGCATTTTTCCCATGTTGGTCTCTCTGCAGAACACTTACAGCAGCAGGTTTTTGAGCGAGCGGAAGAGGGAATGCAACTGTACTCCAAGCACAAGTCCTAATGAGGAGTTAACCTTGCCCTTTTGTATTTACGGTAGCTGTATAAGTTTGAAAAGGAGGACAGGAGGAAGCGAGGTGGTGAGCGAGGCAGGAGCGGGAGCGGGCCGGGAGTGGCTGGGAATGAGGTGCCCTCTATTTAATCTAGGCCCCGCGACGGTGCCGCACATCCATCAATGCCCACCGCTGCCACCGCCGCCACCGCCAGAGTCACACTCACTGCTCGGTATGAGCGCTGAGCCTCGGTATCTAATTTCCAGCGTATTATCCTATCTGTGTTTGGGAGCGAGGGCAGGAGGGGGCTCTCGAACCGGGGAGCGTCGCCAACGTGAGCAGATTTGCATAGCAGGACAGGACGGCCGTCTCGCCGGTGGTGGCGGCGGGGGGATTGCTCCAGTGGCAGCTGCTCAGAATACTTCCGAGCCGAGCCGAGCCGAGCCGGCATTACTGCCACCTCATGGTGCTTGCTAGTCTCAGAGTGTCTCGCTTTTTTTATTCTTTATTTCTTTTTTGCCAGTCTCCAAGTCTCTTGCTATTTTCCCTTTTTTTCTTTCTCTCTCTTTCTCCTTTGCCTCTTCACCCCCCTTCCTCCCCCACACCCCCCCTTCTTAATTAATCCGCTAGCCCGGCAACAGACCAGATTATCCCTGACAGTAGAACCCCTGACTCCCGACTCCCTTGTCATCTCATTACAAGCAGCCCTCTACCCCCCCCCCCCCTGGGAGCCAAGTCACATGACAGCTCGGCGGGAGAAGGCAACTTCAAAGGTTCCGGGTCCCTCTCTCTCTCTCTCTCCATCTCTCTGTCTGTGTTGCACGTGTGTCACCGACGCAGGTCTGCTTGGGCCGTCCGCAGATGGCACGGCACGGCGGCACGACAATAATGCGGCGCAACAGCGAGCCCTCCCTGTCAGCCACCGAATCCGTCACTGCTCAGCGAAGCTGTCACACACGTCAGCCCAAATACCCATGTACCTGCTGAGGTGACTGGGCTTGGTGCTCCCATGCTAATTACTGTGAACAGAGGTCCGGTTTTCTCTCTCCTTCTCTCTCTCTCTTTCTTGCTTTTTGTGTTCTGTCGAAAAAGTAATAAATGCACGGAGCTCAAAGCGTTTTTTTCATTCAGTAGATCACACACAGTGTATATATTTGACCTCTGAGGACGGTTTGTAAATGCTGTCAGCAAAAACCTTGACACAGGGAGTCCTTTGAGTTCCTCCTGTCATGTAAGACAGCTTTGTTTTTTTGTGTGCTGAGTGTCTTTCCTTTATATTCATATATTCAAGGCTCTCAGCTCCCTCTGTTTTATTTCATTCAGACTGAGAGAAGCCTATTGAAGAAATGCCTATCGGTACCACCCTTGTCTTTTGTTATTGCTATGCATTATTTATACTTAATCCATCTTAAAGTGGAACTCATGTTTAGATATTCAATGTAAGCTGTTTCTTTTTTCCTTTAGATGTCTATTCATGTGCGAATCATGAGATTTGTCTAATTCTTTGGCTAGGTGAAATAAAACCATCAAGTGTTTTACTGCTCACCAGAGGTAGGTAAGAACTCCAGATTTGTAGCAGTGTCTGTGGGTGTTCCCCTCCTCTGTGATGTAAATACTCTGTGGGGATTTAGTTTTTTTTTTTATTTCCTTAATCTAGATGTGTTTGTTGCTTAGAGTCATTGAGCCATGCGCACACAGTCCCCACAATTGGGTTTCCATGGAGCAGATGTTCCATTCCGTGTTGCAGTTTGAGAGCCACTCCAAGGCCGCTTCATACGTTGTTCTGGTTTTCACCAACCACAAGCTCCATTACTGTGCTATGTTCTGAAATAGACTCTCTACGACCTTGGTCTGTATATATTAATCTATATTTAGTGATGTTATGAATTTTTGTCCTGTCTTTGTGTTCTATTCTTGAAACAACTTATCATTAAAAAGTTTGATTGAATTGGCGCTAAAACTGTATGTCCATGACTTATTTCCCCTCAAAACTGTTAAAATGATTGTTCTGTTTTACCACTGACTGCTGTTGTTTTGTATACTATTTCATCTAACACATCCTTCATCAACTATTCTCTCTTGCCACTGTTTATGTCTATAAAAAAAGTACATAAAGGTACTTGTACACTGTCTAAACAAACTCTAAAAACTCCAACCAACACAAACAGTTGGGTCAGTGTGGACCATGAGTTTGTTCTTGCTGGACGGTGGCTAACTGCAAAAAGTCACCTTTGTCAGTTACTGTCTGGGCAGGGTGGAACTGGCAGTTGGTTTACTGAACATTTTAAAGGCTGTCCCCTTCCTGGTGCCAACAGCCATAGATGTAGAATAACCTATATCTATGCCCACAGCTGGCTACATAGAGATATAGGTGTTTGTTGGGGCAGTGTGCAAGCACCTTTGAAATGTCACATGTAGATTACATGTGACAGGAATAGGTTTTGGTCTTTTTTTAAGCAATTGTCTTACTTCCTGTCCTCACAAGAGCAGTGTACATTATCATGACAACTGGTAAGGGCCAATGTTTGTAAAGACAAAACATTGTAAAAGTTGAACTCACTGACCTTGCATGTGTAGTGCAGGATAGAAATGGAAGGTAAACGGCACAATTATCTGCATAATCACTGGAAAACATGTACAACACAACATTGTCTTGGAAAAGAAACATGAAAACATGACCATAATACAACAACCAGAACTTGATTCATGGCAACAGATGATTATACTTGTGAGGGCGTGCACACACACACTCTCTCTCTCTCTCTTTTACACACACACACACACACACACAAACATACAAACACACACACACACGTACATGCACACACACAAACTCACACTAAATACATACAGATCCAGAAAGCCTTGGCATATTTGCAATTCTTATAAGCCCTTTTTGAGCTCTCTCTCCTGTATTATCTTAATTTTCCACTTGAAAATCAGTACTCTGCATAATCTGCCCATGAGTCTCTGTAGTACCTGTACTGTTTCCTATGCACTGATGACTCCCACCCAACATGGTGCTGGAGTCTGTGCATTATTCATGCGTGTGTGCCATGTATTTGGTTTCTGCAGCTCCTCAGACAGAGAACATCAATATCTTTTATTATTACTCCCTGCTGTTTCAGATGCTATTGATTTCTGCATAGACAATTGCTGTCATATGTTTTCATTAATGCGAGGAGGATGTGTTGTTTTTTTTTTTTCATTATTATTTTACTAAAGTATAAAATATATAAGCCTGCCAGCTCAAAAAAAGCCTTTGTCCAGGAGACATTACTACCTACAGTATATAAATCTAGTCATTATTAGGTTCACGCCAGTATACTATCTTAACAAGCTTACAGTTTATACTGTTTCCCCTTTCAGTAACCAATTTTTAAATGATCTAATGAGGCATCTGTGTTTATTTGTGCATGTCTGTAAATAACAAGTAAATCATAATGCTAAGAAACTGATCATAGCACTTAAGCAACTGTACCTCAAGTTTGACAGAGCAAAATTTACAGTCTGAATGCAACAGACATTACTGTTTACATCCATGTTTACAATGGGATGTGATGACTCCATCTGTCAGGACTGAAGGTCACACAAACCTGACATGAAAAACAACAACAACAACAACAACAACAACAACAGTCAACAGCAAACACATCTTCCCCCTACTGGATTGCCATAGCCTTCTCCACCTCCTCCACCTCTCTTTTCCCCTACATTCTTTTTCTACAAGTGCTTCATTTCTTTGTGTTGCATTGTGTTGTGATTTGTAGTGGTTCACTGTGCCTATAGGGTTTCTGTGTTGCTTCCCCGATTTGGATAATAATCAACAATAAATATTTCTCTTTTTTGCAAAGAAACATGTGTGTGAGATGTGTCACCTGTGACTGTGTTTTTTTCCAAAGAAGGTAGAACAGGTCTAGGCACCTGTTCCAAATACAGGCCTGTTGAGGTTAGTCATTGAAGTAAACATAAGCCCAAGCTATTACCTCAAATTTTGCGATATTCTGTCAGATAATTGTTATTTATGGTAATTTCAATTGCTGGCTTGTCCAGCTATTTGTTTAGCAGTTAATATTATTGTGTCACTCCATAGGAGGCCTGTTTGTGCACAACTGTAGCTTTCACTGATTCTTTGAAGCATTCTTATGACTCAGACAAAATCCAAAGGTTAATGTCCACTTAAAGGTAATTTATGCTTTCAATACATGTCTCTGATGAATGATCCTCTAATGCCTCATGAGTGAGGCGGCATTTAGGGAAATAACAACCCTGTAGCAGATAATGAGCTCCCAAAAACTGCACCACAAACCCCTAAGCGGCTTTCCTGGATGGTTCCTCTGGATGCCATTTTGGGACAAACGCTTGGAGCAGCTGCACATGCCCGCCGGACCCTCAGTGTTGGTAAAGGCAGGACAGATGATGCTGTAAATTATTCCTCATTAAGCAGCTAAACGTTACCGTACAGCAGGTTCAGAGACTGTGGAGACAAGAAAAAACATGACTTTCAACCACTTCTGTTTATTCGCCAACTCCGCCTCAATTATAATCTGGGTAATCAGGTTGTTACAGTACTACAGCTAACAAGGGGCACGAGGAATTCCAGCAGGAGCCGCTTTTGGTGTCACCTGCATGTCAGCTCTGAGTCTGATGCATGTGTGGGCGAAAAAAGATGGCAGAAGTTTTTGGGTGACATGTAAACAAGGCGCAGGGTTGCCATGGATGCGAGGCATATAGGCAACAACGAAACAGCAGGCAGCTAGGTTCTGCTGTGACTCTTATAGTTATTTTACTAATTAGCATCTTTACCAGTGATTAAAGCCCTTATTTAGAAAAAAAGAACTTTCAGTGAGATAATTAATTTATATTTAGAGAAAATTCTGGCACCCTCTTTATGCCTCCATTACCCATAAAGTATTATATACACAAGCCCAGCGTCATAGCAGGCTTTCGGGTGCCATGCTCATTGCTCTCTTTCAGACTTACATGGGCCCACCCTGGAAATAGGAGCCTGTGATGACACCAAATACCGTTTGCGTACATTCAGTGTGTATTTGAAAGACACCTAGCTTGCTATACAGTAATAGCCTATAATAGCATAATAATAACAAAGTAATCCAAGGCCTGTCCGCTAATAATCTGGTGCTAAATAAAACAGTAAATATGGTGCATTATAAATACTTTATGTTTTTTTATGCTTGTTGATGTATATACATAAAATTAAAAGTCACCAAATTTAGTCAAGTTTCCCCCTCAGTCTTCTATAGAATGGAACCAGCTTGTGCCAGTATCTTTAGTGTGTCTCTGTTTCCCTCAGATAGTTCATTTAAATGCACAGAATGTAGGCCTACACTTTACATTATGCAGCTTCAGCACTGGGGTTTTTTCCCCCCAGTATGTATCTCTTATAAGTCAGATGAAAAAAAAAACGGACTGCAAGGACAGGACACATGAGTTGATTGATTCTCTTTTAACATTGTGTGGAGATACAGTCTGGCCCAGTTGACCTTCCCCACCCCCCCCCCCCCCCCCCCCCCCCCCCCTTGGATCAACTGGCTGTTTTCTGTTTGTGTTTTAACATTCCGTCCTTGCTCTTGCAGCTGTGTATTTTCACTGAGCCGAGCAGCAGCCTGATGCGTTACCTCTCTCACCAGCGTCCGTGCAACTTGTCGTCCACTCTCAGCCTCATTCCCCTCGAAAAGCTCTAAATTGTTCCATTAACCTCCCGTGTTCTGCGCGTGCGACTCTAATTTGGCTCCGCGAAACAGTTCGGTGAACAAAAAGCAGCGTGTTCCCTCTTGATCTGTGAGCGTGACGGCTCCCAGTTGCAAGCAGACAGCGGGATTCGCCTTGTAAGCAAAGAGTAGCTAAATAAACACAGACAGAATGCTTTGAGCTGGAAATCTGGGCAATATGTGTACAGATTCATTGTTTCGCTAATGCCTCATTAACTGTTTCACACTTTCCATTACATTAGCGGCAAAGGAAACACTTACGCCAAGGGCAGTCAAAAAGAAAATATTGCCAGTGGCAATTAAAAGGAATATATTTTTCCAATTAGTCTTTCCTACAAAGCTCTAATATGCCTTATTAGCGTGCATGGTGCTGCAATGGTTACAAATAGCACCTCTCTATGGCAAGCCGAATGAGCATTTATTCTAATATCTTGGTATGAGGCATAAGTGGCATGCATGAAAGTATTTTTTGTCAATTAATTAACTAGTGAACCACATTTTTCTGAAGTTAACTAGTTAACACATTTTGGTCCTCACTGGTTAACTAGAAATGGCCACTAGTTAATCAGTGAAGTGTGACAGTAGCATCACAAAGGCACCGGACAGTATTTCCCCACTCGATGCAGACCCAAGTCTTGCAGTGCACGTACCCTGTCGTCTGAGCCCTCTGCGGTGACTTCTATAGCTTGAGCTTTGACCCTGTCAGATGTTGACAAATGAGACACAGATGAATGCTTACGTCTCACTTTTTTCTGGTCCATGTTGTGCTCATTCACAGGATGCAGCCGACTGTTATGGGGTCACCTAATTTCATTTTTGTCGGAAGAGAAAAAAGAAGGAGCACAATAGAAATCCGTCCTAGTGTCATGGCATTTTGCTCTCATAGTCAACTTATGGAGCATAAAGCCAGTAATGCAAGACGGGCCTTGCTTTGCTGCCCGTGAGGTTTCAAGATTGAAGGAGTGTTATGGCCCCACAAAAATGTATTTAATAAATGAATGTCTTCTGTAGTGTCTTCATAAGAACTGTGAATACAGCATGGTCATATTTTTATACAGATGTCTTTGCATTAAATTACCACTGTTCCTCTCACCATCTTATTTTCTTCCAACACTTACCAGTGTCATTTTCAGATATTATACAAGAATTGTTTGCTTATTAGTATACAGAGAATGGGATTGATGTTTGAAGTTTAAGCATGCAGTCTTTGCAGTTCAATTATTTTACTATACTAAGACCCACAACAATTTCTCAGGAAAAGGTGTTTTATGTCTATTCATAACATAAAGACATTGTTTGTGATTTGGAAGGTTTACCTTCACACCAGTCTATCATAACAGACTGTAGAATAGAACCAACTAAACATGAATGCTTAGTATTTCCTCAGCAGGTTCTCATGTAATAGTCCAGAGACCAGTTTTGGCAGAGGTACACACGAAAAAAAAGAGGGAAAATGTAATTGGTGGTATATACAACAACACCCATTCCTTTTCTAACAATAATGTTTATGCTTTTCGAAATTTCTTGAAAAACATGAAATGATAAATCCTAGATACCTTCGAAAGTAATTCTGGCAACTGTGGGCAGACCTACTGCTATAAAAATTGCCATTTTTAATATGGGACAATCATGGATTTTCTTTCTCCTCATTTTATTGAGCCAGAATCCTCTGAAAACACCATTTTACAAGGGGAGTGCTTAAAGCCCAACCAAAACATAGCCATATGCCAGGCACTAATAGGATATTCAGCTGCCTCCATGGTAATTGGCCAGACTTTAATGCCTTTCCTTTTGAATTTGCCATTGCTCCTCACTGACAGCACCTCAGATAGGGGAGTAAGACTGGCCTTTTTTGTTGTTGTTGTTGCCGTTCAATGAAAAAAAAAAAAACAACCAAGACGACAGCACGAAAGTTTAACTATTTTAATCCATCCAAAAATGCAGAACAGACAAAATTAGTGCCAGTTCAGAATGTCATGAATAGTGCAACGGTTAACCTCTAATGCAATGATCTACATTAGATGAGGTAGTCAAGCATCTACAAAGTTGAACGACATTCAGTTGTTTCCAATATGTGCAGCCTTGTTACTACAGGGATGTCTACTGTACTTTGAACATGCTTGTTGTTTGACTCTATCATGTTTTAAAATCTGTCATAAAAATATATATATGTGTCTTTCTAAAAGCCAGCATATACTGTGCATAATGGATGTAATTGCAAATGTTGTACACTCCACAAAAGGCAATCAGATGTAATGACTGCTGAGAAAAGAAGCCCACAGGATGCCAACGTATGCTTGGCAAAGCACAGCTAATGGCAACACCTGGAGAACAAGCTAGGCTTGAGTTTGTGCTTCAAAGCCCTTCACTCTTTTTCAGGCTAGCATTTGAGAGAGACAAAGAGAAAGAGCGTGGGGGAGAAAGAGAGAGAGAGCGACAGAAACAAAGAGAGAGAGAGCGAGAGAGAGAGAGGAAGGCAGGGGGAGGGAAACACAGAGAGAGAGACGATTGAGAGAGTCATGCTAAATGTGCTGCATTCATTAAATGAGTCGTTTAATTGTCTCCTTGCCTGTCGCCAGGCAAATTAATGTGCCTCAGGGACAGCTCTTAGTCTCTTTTTAGAGCCTCTGAGGAAAGAACATCCTCGCAAAACACAAAGCACAAACACCATCCTCTCTCTCTGTGGAGAGCTGGAGAGGAAAATCTGATCTCAGATCATCTGAAGTGTTGAAGTGAAGTTAGAGTGGGCCACTACTGCTGAAACCTGTTTGCATCTGAAGGACTGACATCTCTAGTTTTTTTTTCTAGCAAAAAAAATAAGGAAGCACTGCATCTAAGCAGTACCATAAGCCAGCAGTGCTTTAGTCTAAGCCATCAGCGGAAAATTACACATCAGCTTGGTCAGTTTTTGGAACATATTTTTTTAAAAGCTAGGGCGTCTCAGCATGCAGCATTTTGACTCTCTCTCTTTCTCTCAAATGGCCTTGGTAACATTGTTAGCATTGTTAGCATTGCTGCTCATAGGTTTGTTGCTCATTTTCACCACCTTTGTGATCGGCTCGATGTCGTTGCTCTCATCGCTCTTGCGGAAACAGTACACTCCGTAGAGGCGGAACTTCCTGTCGGGGAAGCCGAGGTTGCGCACGCCAGGGTCGGGCCCTCCGCAGCGGGATCGCGGGTTGACGATGGGGTAGCGGATGCTGCCGTCCTCCAGCCAGCCGGCCTCACAGCGGTCCAGGAGCTGGAACTTCCAGGCGGCGTAGAGCTGGCCCACCTTGGCTATGCCCGCGCCGTCACGCTGACACGCCTTCACCGCCTCCAGGTAGTTGATCTTCTTGAAGCGCTTCAGGAAGTACACTCGTCCTAATGTACACAAGTTAGAGGCGAGACGTTAAATATGGCAAGAACTCTGAATACAAATGGCAAAACAATTCCTTTCCAAATAGGGCATATATTCATACCACACTTCTATGCACTGAAACAGTGTCGTTCATACATGGCCGTAGTACTTAACTCTGGGCCCTATACACAAGCAGTCTGGGCAGATGTCCTTTTATTATGCATCTGACTTGGTCCCATATTCTGCTATTTGGGCCTTGGGAAGGTTGTGCAACTTTTAACTTGCTTTTCCCCCGCTGTGTTCATATCACCATTTTTTTTTCTTTACATCTATACACACAGAATGAGATGCATGGTTGAGGCTACATATGGTGGTCTAGTCTCTTTCTTGTTTATTTATTTTTTTAAAGATCCAAAGACCTTCTGTGCTTTGGTGTCATTTTTTTTTTTCATTTTTTGTCTTCAAGGAGTAAACTTGGCCTAATGCACACAAGTTGGAGAAAGAGACATGAAATATGGGAAGTACTCAGAAAACAAATGCAAAAAAAAAACAAAATGCCCGCAGAAGTGTTACTCATCATAACAGGCAGAATTTCACATCAATCAGTACCATGCTTCAGGCAGAGCACTGAGGCTAGCCATTGCAAACTGACATGATATGTCGATATAGCCACAAACAACAAATAACCGCAAGCCTCAGTTGGGCTTTCATGTTTTCAAGTGTACTGCTGTTGCATGAAAGAAATGAATAGCAAAAAGAAAGTTTCGCTTTGGAGGACTGGTGCCGATTGGGGTGACCATGTCTGGAAACCTGACAGAGAGAGAGAGAGAGAGAGAGAGAGAGAGAGAGAGAGAGAGAGAGAGAGAGAGAGAGAGCGAGAGAAAGACATTTCCAGCAAACCTCTCTCTACTGCAGAGGCGGTGCCTAGCCTAGCAATCGATTTTGTGTTTGTTTATTTGACTGCTGGTCATTACAGCTGGATTGCTTTCCCAGGGGACTCACTAAATGTCTTCCAGCTGGTCAGTACGGTGGGGTATTGCACACACAACTGCAAACGGTGGCCATTTCAGGACACAATGCCCTCTCTAAGATCCTGCATAGGCATCGGATGTTTATGCCCATTTCTCTCTATTAAGAGCTAAAGACATAAACACTAAAAAAAAGTAAGATCCCGATTACACTAAATGCTACTAAACAGAAGAACGGAACAAAGCACATCAATTCAGATTGTTTCAAGGCAGTTCTATTATCAGTGTCCTAGCAACTCCCATAGGGATTCTGTTTCAACATTCCAAACAATGTGAAACATGGCAGAAGTAGTTTGTGAACAAAACAAGAACATTCAGGTATTTTTTTTGTTTTTAACCATTGAAAGAGTCTGTAAATCACTGATCTGCTTAGAGCCTGAAAACCATTTTGATATGTTTTAAAGACTATAAACTGAGCAGGCCAGGCCTCTTGTATCCATAGCCTTTGGTCAGCTAGCAGAACCCAGGCCTAACTGGGTGAGACATCATTTTGCTGTTATACTGCATGCAGCTGTGCTTCTGCCAAAGGGTATCAGGTGTGCCGCAATGTAATCTTACCACATAGATTACTCTTTTAGATTTCATTACGCTACAGTGCATTTAACTGACACTTTTATTCAAAGCAACTTGCAAGTGACAGTATAGCATCACTTTCTTTGTACGGATTAATCTTATTATGACATTAGTTCTACTTGTTACTTTTTCTTGTAATTACATTGTCTTGTCTTCATACACTAATATTTACTTTATTATATTTTTACCTCTTGATTTTATCTACCCTTGTTACTGTCATTTATTTACTGTAAAGTACTCTGAATTATCTTTATGTCATAGCTGCAAAATCTCTCTTTTTCAGGTTTCTATCGCATTTCAGACCCATTTCGAGTCCCCCTGCCATTTGCCCCTGATAATATCCTATAATTTACAAGGTCTACACTTCTTTATTAATAGTCAGTTTAGTATGTTTGACTGCCACCATTGATCTCAAATATCATTTCACTACTCAAATGTCAGCAGGTAGTATAAGAAATATAAGAAAAACTTGCCTTTTGAGTCTTTTGAGGATATTGAGTCTGCACTGACACACAAATTAGTAAGGTCATTCTAACTGAAAGTTAGAACTATTCCAGTCTTGGTAAAAAAAAAAGACATCTTTGCACATTCCATTGCCCTTTTAAAACCTACTGCATGCCATATTCAAGGCTTCGATTCTAAAGACCTTTTAGATCTGCTTTAAACCATGGATAACCTTCACACCGGCTTAGTCTGGTAGATGGTCGTGAAAGTGGGGGTGGTCGGCATAAAAAACTGGAGCAGACTACTCAGTCATCTCTACTGTCTGGGGGGCAAATCTATAAGCCATGAGCCAAACCCACTCATTATTAGGCCCTGTGGAAAGCCAGCAGAGTGGAAAAGAAAGCCTTATTTCCCCTGGAGGGTTTAGCCATACTTGCCATTGGGCTTGGAAGTGAAGCAGAAAGCATCATAGCGCTCATCGTCTTTGTGTCTGTAGCCGTAGTTGCGCACCCCCGGGGGGGTGTCTTTGCGGCCGCACTGGTCCCTGGGGTGGGCAATGGGGTACTGCACAGAACCATCCTCCAGCCAGCCAGCATTGCACCAGTCCAGCCCCTCCAGGAAGGCCTTATGGAGCTGGGAGTGGGAGGCCAAGATGGCGTCCTGTTCGCGGCAGACCTCCTCAGCCTGGTGGTAGTTGAGCTTGTACCGCCCAAGCTTGGGGTAGTATGGGAACACCACACCTGCGGCCGCACAACACAAAGAGCCTCCATATTATATGACTGATCGAAGTAATTCATCATCATTTATCAAACTATACTGTGACAGTTGCATTAAGTTACAAAAAGAAACATTTAATATCCTCAAATATAATGCAGGCTTTGTGTCCTCAAGCTCCATTTCATCAATAATTCAAGTAAATAAACAGCACAGGAAAATTAGCCTGTTGCATGGCAGAGGATAAAACCGTGTTTACAAGTAAATCACTGTTTACATCAAAACAGATAAACAGATGCCAGTCCTGACCTTCAAGGTCGAGGTTAACAAACCCAGTGTCGTCCTCCATGTCGTTGGTGACCTCACACTCGTAGCGACCGTAATCCTGCAGCGTGACGTTGTGGATGATGATGGAGGCGTCGCCAGGCCCTGCCAGCTCCAGGGACACACGGTCACGGTATGTGCCGAACACCCTCTGCCGGCGCCCCAGGGCCACAAACACGTCCTCGAACTGCAGCGCATCTGTCACCTTGGTCCACTTGATGCGGATGCGAGCCGGGTCGGTGCTTTCGGGCTCGTGGTGGTAGCGGCAGGGCAGGGTGATGGAGCCACCACGATGTGTCACCACCTTCCCTGGAGCTGTCTGCACGATCACTGCACCACTCTCATCCTCTGAGGTAAAAAGGTTGTGACTCACAGTGTTAAGTGGGAGTATTTAATCTGAAAGCCACTACTCTTGTGCCTAGAGCTGCTGCAATGTAATTTAAATGAATGCTAGATAAATAATTATATGAAGAGCATCTACAAGTGTACCTACATTTTAAAAAATGAGATGTATTGGTTTGAAAGCATAGCAATAACCTTGTATATATACAATATGTAAATATGATAAAGTAATGACCTCAGGAAATATGTAGTAACTGGGCAGTATTCTACGATTTTCAAGATACTTGCACATACACAAATACACACTGGCCCCAAAAAGCACCGTCATCCTAAAACTGGCAGTTGTTGGCACCTGGCAGGTGACAGTCTTTCCACACTGCACAGACAGTAGCTGACAAAGGTGACTTTTTTCAGCTAGCTACCATCCAACAAAACAAACACAGACTGATGATCCACACTGACCCAACTGTCAGTGAGTTTGCTGGGGTTTGGTTCCGTGTGCCAGCACTCATAAGCCATATATCACTAACTTATTGGAATGTTTGTGGATCAGTGACCTGGCAACACAGGGCATTTCGGAATGCTTGTATGCAGATCTGACTCTGGAACAAATCTCTGCGGGAGACCTTTGAGAACTGGTATTGACCATTTGCATGTGACGTAACAATAGCTCGTGCCTTTAGCGATGTAGGGCAGAAGTGAAGAATTTATGATCGAGAGACATACACAAAAGTACAACCGGAGAGACAATAACGCACCATTATATTATAATATTATAATAAACAGCCTCATACAACATGGTGAGAGCCTGCTGTGCTGTGGGATGCGGTAATAGACAGGGCAAACCAGGCGTTACATTGTATCGCATACCAAAAAATTAAGAAAGAAGGCTGAAGTGGGTCGCTGCAATCAACCGCAAGGACTGCAGCCAGATGTTTATGACATCGCCGCAAGTTAGTAAGCCCCAAGACGATTTGAATCTCAAAGATGTGATTCAAAGTAAACATCACAAAACTTCACCAACGTCTCCGATGTGAACACGCGATGTCAAGACGGGGGTGATCTTTTAGATCACTGTCAAAGCTATGCGCTAGCTATTGGAGCTATTAGTGCTAGCCAAGGGCAGAAGATTATTATCCAACATAAGTGGTTGTCCTCACTTTTAACTAAATCCCAGCCTAAATCAAATGTCGCTTGCCCTGTCTTCCTACACAATGTATCTAAAATGCACCGCTTGAATCCCACAATGCGAAATCAACTGTAACACCATAAAATAGAAAGAAAGTGAGTTTGTTTACATCAGTGTCATTAGTTTAGTTACAGCCTCAACATCATCATCTTACCTGGGCCATGAAGAGGTAGTTAGGGGAAATGCTTAACATAGGCCTACACTGCCCATAATTTTGGGACTTCGGTTTTGATTTTTTGAGTGATGGAAGTATAACTAGAAATGTCAATGAAGTTTGGTGACGATTGATAGCGCAGTGCCCGAAAACGGCTATGTTAAGCCTTTCCTATCTTGGCTATAGACTTCAATGGATAAATAGCTTAATGTTGACATCTTCGATTCTATTAGGACTTTGGCTTTGATTTTTTGGCAGTTGTAAGTGTTGGAGAAGAGGGGTGTCTGAGCTGAATTTGGTGATAATTGATGGATGTTTTCTGACAATAAGGTACGTTAAGCTCTTTCCATATAGTGGGCGCCCATGTAGAAAAAAACGTTTACTGTCGATTGCGTCCACAAAAATAGGATCTCGGCTTTTCTTGTCACAGAGGTGGGAGAAGGTAAGACTACAGATGTCCATGAGAAGTTTGGTAATGATTGCTCGCCGTTTTCTGACATTAAGCTACGTTAAGCCTTTTCCTCCCCATAGACGCCTATGTAAATGAAAAAGCTTAACGCAGACTACGTCCCTAATATTGGGATTTCGGGTTTGATATTTGGTGAGGTCGTAGAGTGTATGGCAAGAGATGGTCAGGAGAAGTTTGTTGATGATTGATCGTTGTTTTCGAACATTACGCTACGTTAAGCTTTTTCACGTTAAGCGTTTTAGGATGTCCCGTAGTTAGTGCAACCTTCAACGCAGCAGTATCGAGTTGACGTGACCCAGCCAGACAATAGTAGTAAAAAACTTGTAAGCATCAAGGCTTTTGTACGCCTTTAAATCTTCGCCGGTGTAAGGAGATATGCCATTGATCACATATCGGTACAGGTCGTGTGGCGTGAAGTTTGGCAACCGTTCGGCTTTCCTGATGTCCATGAATTGGGAGGGAGGGAGAAGATATGGGTCCGTTTGCAGTCCACAAAGGTTAATTTTCTCAATATACCGTTTTTTGTGGACACCTACAAGGTGATCCACCTCTACTGATAGCAGCCGAGACATTTTCAAAAAAGTAAACAGTAAAGAAATAAACGAATTAAACTATCAGTTCTGTCCACTCCGGTTGTTATTACGGTCACGGTTGTAAGTATGGGGCACTTCCGCCCTACCCGAAGAGTGGTCACGTCATATTGTGACGTCGATGCAAATGATGAATACATTATGTAACAGTCAACACTGACCTCTGCAGTAGACACTCTGTCACTTAGACACACTCCTTACTGCAAGGGTGGAATTTTGAAAGTAGGCTAATTTCACCAGACAACCTACATGAGGTGGGGAGGGTCAGCCCCACTCACTGCTGCTCTGTTACTGTTCTGCACTGTGAGCATTGTTGAGTCACTGCACTCTAAAGCAGGACACACAGATTAGCAGTAACCATGACTAAAGACTATTTTATCTCCCCTGCTTGGACGAGAGGGCAAGATGGTCATCTCTTATGTAGAAGCCTGTCCTTGCTGCATGTTACCCAGGCACAAAGCCTTCAAGGTCATCATGTCCTTTGGATTTGGAGGCTACTTGCAAGCTGCCTAACCCTGCCCAGCTAAGATAGATAGATAGATAGATAGATAGATAGATAGATAGATAGATAGATAGATAGATAGATAGATAGATAGATAGATAGATGGATGGATGGATGGATGGATGGATGGATGGATGGATGGATGGATGGATGAATGAATGGATGGATGGATGGATTCTGAGATACAGTATTTCTAAGGCTAGAAAAGAGAGTGCTGAACAGCACCTCCATTTAATGCAGTCTGAGCTGCATTTCTTTACTAAGATACAGATTGACCCCATTCACTTTTATGGAGTCACCAGCCCTTTTTACTGGGGAATGTGCCCCAGTAAAAATCAGCTGTGGCCCAGTAAAAAAAATCTTTAAAGATTTTAGTAACAAAATTAGTTTCTATGGGGGGTTAGATAAGATCAACAGTAGGTTGTAGAAAATGGTGCATTTCTAACATCTATTATCTCTACTTTATAACAAATTTTCTGATAGGTCTGGAACATTCTCACATTCTATCTGTAAACTGTAATGTGTGTCCAGTTTAGTGCACAAAACTGAAAGGATGACGTAAGGTAGCACCAAATTTCTGCAACAGAAGTATACAACACTGTAACAAACCCATCATCCTACATGGACTAAAATAGTATTGAATTACAGCTCCAAATGAATATCAGGAAATTCTTCTCACAAAGCAGAGAAGGGGGGTGGGGGTGGGGCAGTGCGACAGTTAAGCTTCATTGCCAGTAACATCCTTAATCACTTCTTAAAGCTAGCCACTGTAGGCTAAGGGCTGGCAAAAAATACCAAATTCAAATATTTTTCACAGCACAGCACTTGTACTTATGGGTGATGTTTACATATGCAATGCATCTAAATTGTATGAGTATATATGCTATACATAAACTAACAAAAAACAGATGGTTAGAGCTAAAGTTAAATAGATGTTAAATAGATGCAGATCCTTATCGTCAACGTTCATTTAATTCATCTAAATAAAGATTCATCCTCAAACATAAACTTTACTGGCAAAGCCAATCTCTTATCCACTCCAATAACAACATAAAGATCGTATGTACCATAAAGAAGACATATGTAGCATAGAAAAGAGCTTACCTAGCACATGGACCACTCTGGTTCTGGCCTGCTCAGGAGTGATTGGTTGGGGCGTCCCAGGAGGTGTACAGGTGAAGACCATGCAGAGGACCAACAGTGCCTTCACTGGCAACTGTCCAGAGAGCTTCGGGCAAAACATCAGTGTTAAAAGTTGGGGTGCAAGCAAAGGCTGTGAATGGTGAAAGTCAAGTTGTAGGCTACACACACTGACTGAGACTAAGACACGGCTGTTTTCTGGCAAAGAGACCGTCCCTGGAGCTGAGGAGTGGCGTCAATGAATGTTATGGTGCTGAGGTCATTTGTCCTCAAGTTCATACTTTGCTCTTGGCTAGTGGTCGTTTAACGTTGGTGGTGCAGCACTGCTCAAAGGACATTGAGCCCAGAAGTTGCGTAGAAAAACGTACACATACGCAATAACGAGGAGCTCTGGGAACTGAAATTTTACTTAACGACATGCCTTAATTCAGAGCGTACCCCAGGTCGTTTGTGTTGATGTCAGAAGCTAACATGTTGTAAAGTTGCAGGCATAGGGCTGTAGACGCAGTGACAGAAATGGTTTGTTGCTGCAGTACAATGCGCCGATGTGCTGACACAAAAGATGCGTATAGAAGAATCATATTACCCATGTCATCATGCACTACCCCTCGCCGCAATGCCCTCCCTTGATTTTGTCTACTATGTTATCCCCAGTGTCCCGTCGCAGATGGTGGTTCCGCAGTGTCAAGGATACTGCAATCGGCCAAACACTGATAGCTGCCGCAAAACCCGCACAGTCATCGCAAACGTTATCAAATGCATTGCATTAACTTACCATTTTAACGCCAACAGTCAAATGTCTTACGATATTAAATAGTCTCTGAAGAAGGACGAAGGTGGGAATTTCTCGCTATTTCACCACCGTCCCATATGACTCAGTCCTGTACACCTGCAGTTCTCGCCTCTCGTCCCATAGCGCTTTTTTGTGGCAGAGCAGGGGGAACTGCTGACAGGCGAGCCGTACCAACACCAGAACCAACGCAGTGCTGTTCCTTATTTCCAGCATAATGACGTGACTCATCGAATTTCCTTCAAGTAAATCAGCGAGCGATTTTCAAATTATGTGGGCTACTTGGATTAGTCAGACCAACAGTCTAGGGAGTTCGAATAAAGTACTAAGGTCAAATCTTTGACTCAATAACAAAGTTTTTAGACAAATAAAGCATGACAGTATTTTAGACATCTAATCCCCGTTATAAACATACAATCTAATGTCTTCTTTTCTGTTGTGTATTTGGTGAAATATGTATACCAAGTAAATGTATGTGTAGATAAAACAGGTGAAGGTTTCTTTTAATAGTTTATTGATGCACAAAATGTAAAAACTATCAATTACCTAGTCATAGTTAGTGTTAACCAGCTTTTCGATTGTTTTTTATTTTCTTAAGTCTTTGTTTTTTTTTTTTTTTATCAAGATTGCTTTACATCTTATATCTTGTACAGCCTAAGTCCTCTTTTCAGTAACCCATTGTAAAATGGAAGTGTTGAGAGTTGACCTGTCTCCTACATTACCTTTCCACACAGCAACAGTCCATCAATGTTAAATCACAATACAGACGTTATCCTGTTAAAAAAGCAAGGCACTGTACTCAGTAAACAACCTTAAAAGGACAGATGTGCTAGAGTGGTTGGCCCAAAGCCTTAAAAGTTTATGTTTAGAAACATATGTGAAACTCTGAACCCAGAAGTGTTTGTAATCAACTTTTTGATACAAAACTAGTTTGTAAATACTGTAAATACTTTACTGGATGGAACACCAAACTAACAACTTTGTAGGCATTTACACTAAACTTGGACAGATACTGTAATCTCGCAAGTTGCTGAGGCACACATTAGTTTCGAAACTTCATGTCGCCGGGATGTAGGAGATTTTCAGCGAAGAAAGGGGCTGAAATCTTCAGCGCTTCCTCGCCTCGGTCGAAGTGAAAAAAAAGGCATGATGTGTGAGAATTGTACCCTTGATGTGATTTCTGAATTGCAAAGGCTGCTGGGAATTGCCACGCAGAGCACTTTGCTTGCATGTGCAAGCCTCCAGGCTGCATGTCAGCACTACACGGCCTCTGAGAAAACCCACAATCTATAAATGTCAGCGAGGAAGCCCCCGGAAAAGACCATCAGTTTCATTTACTGCCTCTGGGTATCCATGACCCCCCAAATTATTCACAAACAGTCTGTATAATGTGAAACTTATCAATAGTAACTCTGTAAAGTAAATGTAATGTGTTTCTTTGGACGGTTCTTTGTTCCAAAGGTCCTTTCTTTAAAACTAAATGTATGGAAAATCAATAATATTCATTAAACAACATGGTTTAATATACCACTGATGATGTAAAGAAAAAAATCATGTCTCTTAATGTACATTATTACAGTATATATTCCTCCACTGACACTTAAGTAGGTTTCCAGGGTCACAGTTTTAGTATTTATAGTGTTAGAACTGTTACACTATAAATGCAATCATAACCAGTTTTCTCAGAGAAGGATGGACAGTCCTGCAGTATGGCAATGAAAACCTGTTGTAACCAACAGACATCTGTATCACATAGCCAAGTAGGAGTTCAGTGGGACACCTCAAAAAGAGGTTTGTGTCTGAAGTTAAATGAAAATTGGTCTGACATATGGTCAAATTATTCTGAATAAGTTACTCACTGTAATTCATACAAATACTGAGAATGGAGTTACGGCTGAGTGGGAACAAACATCTTAGCCTCTACTTAATGAGGTAGGAACAAAGCACCATGGCAAAAATAAGTGTCTTTTTTTCTGTAAACAGCAGAGAGAGAACTGGAAACATTTAAACTGTTGAGGTTGAAATTTATTGCCCACAGTGTATATTTCGTGACAATTCCTGTCCAAGTGAACTAAAGAAAAGGTATTATTGAGGCATGAAATATCCTTGAAAAGGGTTCTGATTGTGTGGGAGGTGATACGCTGACTTGCGGTAAACGTGTGATACATGATGCATTATTGCATAGAAAAGTCCAGAGAGACCTGAGCAAAGCACAGACACAACACACAAACACACTTACGCACACATCCATATGTGAATCATTGATTGAGTTTAATTCACTTTTCTATCGCTGTTGGACCTGGTCAGCATGGCTGGCGTCATGAAGAAGGCAGGGTCGCTGGTGCAGCGCTTGGCCACCAGAAGGGGCACCACAGCATACAGCAGATTGACCAGGAGGACCCTGAACTTGGATGCGGCGGGAATGTGGTACTTGGCCAAGGTGCGAGGGTGGAGCGATCCACCGATGTGAGCCCACTGGCACTGTGTGGAATTAGTACAAGAAACATAATACAAGGATGTTTTATTGTCACTTGCATAGACATACTGGGTAGAAGTAGGACAGGGGGGGGGGGGGAGTAGGCGGGGGGGGGGGGGGGGGGGCGTAAAGTGCCGTTGGGGTTGACAGGGAGGATTGGCTTTGGTGCCCGATGATGGGCTATGTGTGTGGGAGGGAAGGAGTGCTGAGGTGGGGATGGGGATGAGGTGGCTTGTTGGGGCAGGGGAGGCTCCATTAAAGTACATAGGATCAGCTCTGTGGGTGGGTGCTGTGGCCCAGCTGGCTGCAGTGCCCATGCCGTATACAGGTAAGTGCCCAGGGGGACCCAGGTTCAAATCCAGCCTGTGGTCTTTTCCCAGGCCCCCCCTCATCTCTCTGTCCCACTTGCTTCCTGTCTCTATCTTTGCTATTCTGTCCTACCAATGTAGTAGGTATAGAGATGAAGTACATAAGGTCAAGCCTGGGAGGGTTCAAAGGTCATTTGGTTTAGGTGTCAATCCAAGCATCAGGATTTTAGGTTACACTTTATTTTTTGGTTCCTGTTACAATGTATCTACATCATTAAGTACAGAGTAACAAAGCTTGTAACAATATGAAACATTATGTACTAACACTATACTACAGGGTTAGGTTTAGGATTAGGGTAAGGGATATACAGTGTAAGTACATAATATTACATGTTGTTACACTTAGATACATAGTAGAGGCAACTGCAAAATAAAGCTCTCTTAATATGGTTTTTCAGTTGCTTTAAGAAGCCTTGAAGAAGACCCTGTGCTGCTGTTTTAATCAATTAAACATTGGAAGCTGTACTCTAGCGTGCAGATATTTTTTAACTCCTATCAAGTTTTTCTACTTTCATTTTTGTTTCAACTAAATCAATACCATAATTATATTAACAGAACCAGTGATTTAATATATATTTATATATATATATATATATATATATATATATATATATATATATCCACTGCCCAGAATTACTGTAGTAAACAATTATTAATTTATTCCCTATTTGAGTTTCCTAACAAAAGGTGGAAACGCTTTGAGGTTCTGCCATATTCACACAAACCAGCAAGCACATGCTGTAAGGCCAGCTCAGACCAGAGCGAAAATATAAAGCTGCTCTCTCCTCTATAGTATCCTTTGATAAAAAATGCGGATCCCCATGGTAGGTAGGCCCACTCCCTTGCTGTGGGGAAGCGGGGGTAGCAAGATGGGTTTGGGTAGGGCCAGCCTTTGATCTGGGCCTTGTTTGATGGCTCACTCTCCACATCCACCTCAGGCACTTCCTGTATGCTAGCCCAGAGCCACTGCCATATCAAATAACCCAAGACCTTAGGACAGCTCGCTTGACATAAGTGCATTATGGGAAAGGGGGAATGTATGTAAGTAACATTTGATTAATAGTTAATGCTTTGTTGCTGCCGTGATAGAGCATTCCAACAAAAAAAAACAAAAAAAAACAGCCCCACCATCTAGACAAGGAAGGGGCTGTGAACCTTTTGGCCTCCTGTTTACTTTAAAGAGCACAAGAATTATGACTTGTATGTAACTCCTAACACTTAGTTACCATAGTTAGTTCATAGCTCAGCGCTGAGAAATGAGCTTTGTGTACCTGGGTCATTGCTCCAGCGACGAACACTGTCCAGTCCAGCATCCAGGTGCAACCAGGTGTCCACAGGCCGTACACGAAGGAGCCCAGGAGAGGAAGCCCGTAGAACAGGTAGCACAGCATCTAAATGGGGAGCACATCGCAGAGGCAAGACCTGAGGTTGGCGAGAGCAATCTGTGCATGCTTTGACCCCGCTCCTGAAACTCTAACCTCCTGTGCCAAATGAGTACCGCAGCGGCCGCCCCCCTCCCATTCACCCCGGCGCTCCAGTCCTCTAGGGATGTCATCCTTTCCTGTGCCCAGGTGCACACACAGAATACAGATCGTGCTGGAGCCACCTGCAGTGTGTTCTCGTCCCAGACTGTACGCACACGCAGTGTGATGGCACACACAGTCATACTGACTCCTGAAGTCAAAAGCTAGTAATTTTGGGGCCACTGTGGCACAGTTGGCTATAGTGCCCCCCACCATAAACTGGCAGGTACCCCATGGGGAGCAAGGTTTGAATTCCACATGTGGTAATTTCCTAATTCCACCCAAACTCTGTCTCCCACTTACTTCCTGTGTCACTCTTCTCTGATCTATCCGAATAAAGGCAGAGACCAAGAAATAAACTTAAAAAAATGTAGCAATCTAAACAGGCCCAGATGTCTGCAATTTTACAATCAACATCTCCATCTTGTTCCTTTATGCAGATATGGGTGTATGTGGGCAGGTGGTGATGTTATAGTGCACTGCTGCTGGTGATTAAATGATCTGTCTTAGTTTTATGACACGTCTGTTAGTCGTTGCCCTTGTCTTTACTACCCAACATGTAAGGAGAAGAAACATTATCAGAAATATACACCCCGAGTGTCTCTACTGTCGGGGTATTTCATGAAGGATTCACAGTGATTTACTGAGGCACAGCTACCAGTGTTGTCACGGTAATGAAATTGTGTTATTTCTTTTCAAGAATGACTTGTGTGGGCTTGTGATGAACCTTAATGAATGGACTGCGGTGGATCTGAGTTCATTATTATTTTTTTCCCCCTCTTCTCAGGAGGGTCTTTGAGTTGTCAGCCAGGTTGTCTGTCATCTGTCATCATTAATGACTTTAAGGGGCTTTCGTTGCCAGAGAAAAAGAATTTAGTGCGGCCATTTTTAGCCATTTAAAATAACTGTGCTAACCCCCCATATGCTGGTCTATAAACACGTGCTCGAAACACACTTGTACATTCACACACAATAAGACATACACAATAACAGCTATCTCACTGTATTTGTCTCCTTATCCCTCCCTGTTCCCTCTCTCTCTCTCTCTCTCTCTCTTTCTCTCTCTCTCTTCTCTCTCTCTCTCTCTGTCAGGCTGATAGATGGCTCAGTCAGGACTCTGGGGAAAGATTAGCTTATCAAGTTCTCACAGTGCTGGTCCGACCGGATCAATGCTTCACTATTGTGGCTGGACTGGAGCCAAAACAAGGACTTTTGATAACCTATTGACCAGCGCTAAGAACCCCCCGACAAAACAAATACAGCCCCTCCTTCATATACATAAGGTACACAAAGCCGGGTTGTGGCTGCTACCAGGCAGGGTCTTCCCCTTCTTCACCTGCAGTACAAGTGTGTGGGACCGTGGGAGGCTGTGGGCTTTTAGCTTTCATTGTGCGGTAATGATGAATAATGGACCGGTAATGAGTGCTGCCATAAAGGCATGAAGAGAAGGAAAATGAATTGGTAGAGTCGGCTTTATAGGGAGGCTGACAGGGATCTGCTTCAACGTGGTTCTGCTGATGACTGGGTTATTTAAAGCAGCGGGAGTTTGTGTTCTCTTAAAAATACTGTAGAAAGCTCAGTCAGCCATGTCCCGGCCCGTTTTTATTTTGTTGTGATTTATTTTAAAGTAGTGCACTTTGGAAATGATTGAGGATGAGTGGTAGTAAAGGTGAGACCGGTCTTACCATAACTTTTGGGTATGCGACGGGGTCATTCAGATAAGGTTCATACTTGGTTATATAGGAAGTAAATGTCTCCAGCGGGCATCCAAGAACAACCTGTAAAATAGAACAGCTCACAATAGCAGCCAAGAAAAATCCACAGAATATAAAAGTCGCAAAAAATAGTTTAGGCGATTTGTATGAGTTATAATGAAGCTATCAACTTCGTGTTTGTCAAGTCCAAATCTGTATTCTGTTGCTCATTCAAGCCTCTGTTTATCACAGCACAAAATAATCATCCAAATCATTAGCAAGCTGTTTACTTTGAAAAACTGTTCGCATTGGGTAGCGAAGGCAAATTAGGAATTGCATCAAGCCGAGAAAGTCAGAGATTGCATCATGCGTTCCGGTAACCTCAAAAAATCTCTGCAGAAGCCAAATGATGCAAACGCACAAGATAGCTCTGTAAATTTGACACACACAGCCTCGGAATAAGACAAATCCTGCACTGTAAGAATTAGAATCATTAGCAAAAAGCAGAACCAAGATCAGTGTACACACCACCACCGTATTGCCGGCAAAGTCTTGAATATATGGATCATGTTTTTATGTTTTTTTTTTTGTAGAGCCACAGATGAATTTCCACACTGTGGATAAAAAATGTTTTCTAATTAAAAGTTAGGGCGATTCTAAGGATACAGCATGATTAGTGGGCCTTTGAGGACCTTTGAGGCCTTTGAACTGCATTTATGTATGAAATGCGCTATACAAATAAATCTGACTTGACTTGACTTGACTTGACACATTATTATTAATAATAGGGGGATCACTCACTAGACCCCTGAAGAGGGTGAAGGCCATGGTCGCACACAGGCCCAACATCAGCAGGACGTCCACAGGCCGCCACAGCAGGGACATTTTTTGCCTTCTCTCTATCTGTGGGAGAAAAACAATCACACACACACCCAACATAAAGAAAATCACTCAGCATGTTATTTGCATAGATTGTGTGTTTGGCTAATTGTTTTTTAATCTGGATTTCCTGTTCTTTTAGTCTTCTTTTTTTCCTCAATTATGCAATACTGTAATATATCTTGTTCGACAACTGAGACAGAAATAAATTTTCCCATTATCTATTTATCCACCTTAACTTGACCTTCACTGAGGGAAAACAGAATTAGCTACAAACAGTTCTGTGTATCGACTTGCGTAACAGCTTTTACATTATTAAGATTCAAACTATTTAATGGCATTTTATCATGCAGGCCAAGTAGCGTAAAACTATTAATCTCTCAGTGATGGTGTACCTTTGACACCCCAATGGTAGTTGGGTCTCTCGGCCTTCGGAAAAAGGACACCGCTCCCCACATAGGTACCAAGAGGAAGGGCATGTTGAGCCAAAATGCCGGTCGAAGCTCCTTGCCGTATTTACCTAAGAACATTTAAATTAGGTTATATATCCTTTTTCTCCCAGTCATCCCTCTTCACATATATATCACACACTTGAAGTGTGTAAAGGGAGTGAGTATACCTGAGGAGGTATTGTTTACTGTAGTAAACTTTTCTTGTTTATAATCATAAATAAACAGACTCCCTCAGGGGCTGAGATATGCAGACTACAAAACAGGGTAGCAGATGCTTGATAATGTGCTTGCTGATGTTCTGGTGTTTCATTATTTAAGCTCTGGGTGTATTTCACCTACAGTACACTCTGCTGGAAACCTGCATGCTAGCACCAGGGCTACAGACTATTGCGCAGATGTTTCATCAATTAAACCTATTACCAGGGGAAGGGTGTGTGTGTGCACAGGCCTCACCAACGACAATACCAGCAACAAACACCACCATGTTACCCAACAAGGACCCGGCCCAGAACAGACCCATGTTGCGGTATGGCTTTCTGTGCAGGACAGACAAGAGGGAACAGCTTACACATCCATACAGATATTGGGGTGGTACTCACACACCTCCACTGACAGCACTCATTAAATCATTCCAGTACACTGTAAAAAGTGAAATATAGAACCAACAACCAAAATGAACTAAAAATGTGCTGCATGGATCTTTATGAACATACATTTTTGGAATTCTTACATTTTACCAATGTAAAAAGATTTGTATGTGTTCTATGTGTCTTATTTTGTATTATTTGTATTATGTATTATTTTATGCGTTCTATGTGTCTTTTCATTTGTTTTATTATCATTTTTGTATGGATGACTCCTTTGAATGAATGACGCACGAGACCTCTGCAGCTATAGTACAAGGCCACACTTACTTGTTGGCCATGCGGCGCACCATGAGCAGATACATGATGAAATGTGCGATGCCGTCCCAGTAGCACATCATGATGGCATAGCTGGTGCCAAGGTATGGCTCCCCCTGGTGTGCCACAAACCTCATTATAACCGCTCTCTGTATGCATAATTTATGGTGTGTGTGTATGTGTTTGTGTGTGTGTATGTTTGTGTGTGTGTGTGTATGTGAGCGTGTGTTTGTGTGTGTGTGTGTGTGAGCGTGTGTTTGTGTGTGTGTGTGTGTGTGTTTGTGTGTGTGCGTGTGTGTATGTGTGTGTGTGTATGTGTATGTGTGGCTGTGCCTGTGTGTGTGTGTGTATGTATGTGTTCGTGTGTGTGTGTATGTAAGCATGTGTTTGTATGTGTGAGTGTATGTATGGGAGTTTGTGTGTGTGAGCTTGTGTGTGTGTGTTTGTGCATGTGTGTCTGTGTGCATGTGCATGTATTTTTTAGTGTGTGTGTGTGTGTGCGTCTATGCAAAGGTTACTGATGTATGATACTTTGTAAAACCACATGAAGTGCACAGTGGTTTTGCACATGTAGGTGGTAACAAACTAACAATTTTACCAAAACCACATGCACGTATGTTCTCAGAGCACCTACCCTGTAATCTTCTATGCTACCTGAGCTTGACTGTCCTCCTCCACTGTAAATTGTTTTGGATTACAGTAAGCCACCTGCTAACCATAATGTGATTCAATACACAGTGTGGCATCTCACCACATACCGCTCTCTGGTAGAAGTCCATGAATCCTGAGAGGTAGCCGTCGTACTCCATAGCGCTGACCAGGTCTATGATGCACGTGAAGGAGAACTCGGCACACACTGAGATGAAACGGAGACGTTAGTATGCACCACACGCAGTCCACACGCTTAAACAATGTCTCAAAGGTGCTTCTGAGCCGCAAAAAGGCGTAAAGTCACTTCTGGAAAATGGTACAATTGTTTGATTTGCATAATTCAATCAAAGCTTTGACAAATGAAGGTTTTATGTGATGAAAGCTCTACTTGCTTCTTGGTTAACAAGTGGTGTGAGTGTCCCTGTGTGTGTGTCCCTGTGTGTGTGTGTGTGTGTGTGTGTGTGTGTGTATGTGTGTGTGTGTGTGTGTGCACGTAAATGCGCCCATGTGTGTGTTTAATTTCATAGCCTATCTTATCCTATTCCTATCTTTATTCATTTCTAATTTAACCCAAATTAAACTACAGGGTAGTGGTGGGCTCCCCCCATAAATCTCGCATTTAACAGCTCTGGGCTTTGAAGAAACAGCCATTACCATCATTCAATGCGTTCAATTTTCACTTCAGCCTAGCCTGGCAAAGACATCAGTCTCCGTGTAATTACACAAATGGTTTTGTTCTTTAGAAATAGAGAATTACAACCACTTTAGAATTATATATTTATTTATTTACTTATTTATATATTATATAGAATCGACCAATTGCATCTGTAACACGTCTGGGATGTTTGCCCACCGTATTTGCTTGTTTTTCCCTCTTGAGAGGCGAAAAGCATCATAACCTTCCTCTCTTGCCTCTAAATTTTAAAACATCTCCCTCAAACCAGCTATTGATTTCTCTCTCTCTCTCTCTCTCTCTCTCTCTCTCTCTCTTTCTCTCTCTCTCTGTGGAGAAAGATAATGATGTCTGTGAGCAGGATTGTTTGAAAGAGATTTATTTTGGAAGTTGTAAATGTAGTTTTTTTGGCATTCCGCATGAAGATTTGGCAAAAGGGCGTTCCTTCTCATCGACTAAGGACAAGCCTCTGTATCTGTGTTTATATAGATTCCCAGATGCGGATAATGAGAGGCAGTGGATAGCGGTCAAAAGGGACAATGGCCTTCCTTACAACAGAGGCGATAATAACAACTGATAATTGCCTGCAGTCCTCACTCAAGCTATTTAAAATTAATATAGACTACATCAACTGCTGTATATTATATATATGGTAAATTATAAAAGCCACCACGCATAGATTTGTTGAATGTTTCATTTCTTGCCTGTCTTCTCTTGTTTGTCCATGAGTTGTCTCATGTATGCTTAGGCTCACATGTGGCGACCCAGTCCATAAACATGACCATGTTTACTCTCTAGCTATACACATACATACAAAGAGACAGACATCTGTCTCTCGCTCTCTCTCTCTCTCTCTCTCTTTGTCTGTCTTTCTTTCTCTCACTTCCTCTAATCCCTCTCAAGGGCTTGGTTTAGCCTATCCGCTACAGACGAGAGATACATTATCATTCCTTACCACCACAAAGGACCAACAATAAGATTTGTGGGGATTTTGGTGGCCTTGAGACCAAGCCCCACGTGTACAGAGCATATTGTAGACTCGCAGCAAATAGGTAATTAAATTTGATTGTTAGTGCCGGAGTGAATGGCAGGCAGCTATGATGGGGTTTATGCTGAGTGTGAGTTCCAGATTCCCATGCCTCTTAATAATTGCCAGTCAGGGGGTCATGGATTATCAGTGATGCTGATGAGAAAATCCGATTTCGGTAGTGAATGAACAATGCGGGCAATTCATCTTAACGCTGTGATTTTCTATAATTAGCCAAGAAATTCTAAGAAATGTACTTGATTTTTTCCAGACCCTGAAAAAAAAAGTCTCGACTGACAGAAAAAAAACAAGCTAGTTAGTCGGTGTTTTATGTGTGTGTAAATATTACATTGTTATGGACAGAGGTGATTTTAGCCTCTATTACGTCCCCAAGCAAAAACAAACTACTTTCACTGTAAACTACATTGCCACCGATGTAGTTTAAATGTTACCAGCCTTCTAAGGCCCTTCAGTGGCCTGGGGACCCCAACCGGTTGCCTTTGTTGCCTGTTCATTAGCTATGCCACTGGTTGTAGGCTTATGAAATGTAAGATGAATTAAGTAATTTAATTGTCTTACCATAAAATATTGGATCCTTTGGTGGGTTGACGCGAGTGGTTAGGTAGAAGTAGAAGAATACCACCACCAGCACGGCCACCCCAATCTCCAGGATCACCAGTGGCCTGCATGTTATAACACATTACTACAGCACCCTCTGGTAGCCTGAAAAAATATCAATCTCAATACATGTTATTATTCCTTTAAAAAAAAAGTAATCTCCCTCAGATTTTCCACCTCATTTTCTTTTCCAATTAGTTTCTATCTTTGTGATGTGTGGTGCGCACTCCCTCCACAGTTTTAAATTAGTGAGCGGAGATAAATTGGTTAGATGGAAGAGGCGATAATTATACTAACACCCAGCGCACCAGAAGACATGATGCAAAGATGTGAAAGCCTATGTGACAAACCCACACGCATGACAGATTTGAAGAGCCCCACTTGAGCCCACAGGGATGGAAACTGACCGCCTTTAAAATCAGCCATTCCCAAAGTTTAGTGTCTGCAGCAAAACTTTTCTCTGCTTAATAATCTGTTGTAGATTATATGTAATAGCAATGTAATAGGCTACTACACATAATACAATCTAAACCTCTGTGTCGTTCATGGAAGGATTCTCTACAGAAATTATGGATAGACACTCCACCTAGAAACATCTCAATCCAGGAGAAATAAAAACGATTTCAGAGCGCCCTCCTCTGGCAAAATTTTAGGAAAAATGTAAAGCAGATAAACACAGACAGACAGACCAGACAGGCAGCCACACTTACTCCTGAAATGCAGGGACATTGTTCATTGTGTAGAGAACAACGAGTGCTGACAAAGAAAATAAAAATACACGTTTTTCCTGCTCCATTGTAGGCTATATATCAGTAGTCGATGATCTTTGCGAGAAACACGTTTCCACTTCACAGGAGGCCAGATGCTCTGAAAAGATAGGCCATACAACCTACATGAGAATCAACTAATATCTGGTCACATAGTAAATCTATAAGTACTCAACAGTGACCTATGAGTGAATACATTTTACCTAGCTATTTTTTTTACTTTTAATTCTGTACCCCAATGTAAAATCGGCTATCAACAATATTATTAATAATAAATAAACACACAGAATTCAATAGTCTATAACCGATGCAGTTAGCCTACAATAGGACCTAGGCTACCTACATAGGTTCTTTCTTTCTTTTTAAAAAAGATTTTCAGTAAAAAGTCATAGAGCGCTTACCATCCGCCGTCAGGGTGAAATGGCTATGGCATTTTGTCACAGATTTCTATAATAGCATTACTTTTTGTCCACCAGCTTTTTACTCCATGCCACCACGTGACGCCTGAAATATTTAGCCTACCATTTCAACTCAAAGCCTACTTCCATGGATTAGATGTTGCAATTGTTCATTTGCATGTTCTTAGGCCATTTTTATACTGACTGTAGGCTTATGATGTAGCAAACACGTGGATAAGTTTTTTTTAATCTAAGATAGGCATAGGTCTACAGTAAATTATGCATTTTACAGTTTCTTTTTGTGTGTTAACTAGGCCCTTGTTCAAGATTTCATGACGACGATAGACGTTTAACCAATGATGCCCAATAGGGGGTGCTACAGGGAAAGGAATATCCTCACAGTGACAGTATGAAAAGTTTGTTGGGTTGAAGTGGTGGATTCCTTGGTAGACTAGAAGTAATGTTGTCATACATTGTAAATGGACCTTCTTATTCATTAATTCATTAACTTTTCACGCCTTGGACTTGCATCTGACTATGTAAATTAGAGTTTTGTCCCACCTAAATGGACTATTTAACTATCCAAAATTAAAGGTAGTCACAGGCCTACTCAGGCCCATATTGTAAGGATCTTGTTCTTATTGTTGTCTTTGTTGTTCTTGTTGTTAATGACAAAACTAGGACGTTTGACTATTTCATTTCTGAGTATAAGCCATTTCAAGCTTGTAGTTTATTTATTAAGTTTACAGTCATAACTGTTTGGGCTAACTGCTTGCTTTTAAGTAGGACATGCTCAGGTGTCTAATTGTTTTTTATCAAGTAAGCATACGTCTATTTTTTATTTAAATGGGCTATTTAGGAAAAAACAAAAACAAAAAACGCATTTATTGCCGTCATAAAGTTGGTAGCCTATTTTTCTTTCACTTTCTGTCTCTGCTTTGGAGAAGTCTGTCTTATGACTTCTCTACTCCGGATAATAGAGTAACCTGTTGTGTTAGTTAAGAAAAAGAAAAAATAGTAATGTAGTATCTGCGCGAAGACGTCACTGGAGTAGCCCAAGTGGACCAACTTTTTTTATCGCTTGACAAGTTCATGGAGCGGCATGACAACAGCGGAAATATCTCCTTTCAGTTCAAAATGGCCTCGTCTATGAGGAAGTGAGGAATACAACCCTGAATAGTCAACTGGGCTTTAAGTACCCCTTCTCAATAACCTACAGGAGTGGAGGAGAAATCAAACGCGGAAACGCCGTCGAGGACTTGGATTTTATGAACCTGTAAGGTACGTTTCAAGTAACTTAAATCGTATTTTAACATTATCTGGTCTCAAAACTTCCTAACGGGAGACAAGGTGAAGACTGAGAACCGCTAAGCAGCGCTTGAAATCCTGACAGCTAGGGACCGACACAGAGCGCGAGGATAGCTGTAAAGCGAAAGCCAAAAGTAGCCAGTGTTTTGTTAACCAAACCAGTAACTTGAAACACTGTTATAAAGTGAACTGCCTTCGCTAACAGAAAGTAGTCTATGTTCTGTCATATATTTCACATGTGTATTAAGGATGAAAATGAGCGTTTTATTGACTTGAAGAGCTGTTTGACTGTCTATACTTTCGTTTTTCAACAATGCCTTTTACCACTAGTATGCTCAGTATACTCAGTGTAGGTCCACTGATATGGTACAGTTGTATCACAGGATAACAACATTGTAACAACAACCTATCTTTATTTTACTGTAGTTTTTCACGCTGGAAGGTGGCTTTAAAGAAATGTCAGGGAAGTCATAACTCTAGTCATAACTCCGATTCACATTACTTAAACCGTGATGGAAATGATTAGAATATGTGACTTAACCTACTTCGGATACATAGTTACTGTTGCGAAACGTTTTTGGTTTTGCCTGAATAAGGCATATTGCTCTGGGCACTTCGCCGGTAATGTCACATTACGTCATCGTCGCCGTCTGACGCATGACTGTGGCTGGCATGGGGGTGGGGGTGTTGAGTTGGTTTGTATTTATATTTAATTCATTTTTTTTTTTAACATTTTTTTTTCAATGAAAATGACGTCCTTACATTTCTACATCAAAGACGCCTAAGGCAGTTCTATTTACAGCCAATCTATTCACTATAGTCCATTTCTGGATTATATGGGCTGTATTTTTAGTCAGGAAGCTATTCACACGTCATGCTATAAGACAGCACTTGTGTGAACTTTACCACAAACAGGGCAGACCGAAACAACGTGGATTTGATCTTCAACAGCTTGAATGAGACACAAAAAGGAGTAGTTTAGATCAGTGACACAACATATTTCCTGCATATATCACCCCAGTAAACATGAAGTAGAACCAACTTTAAAAAATGAAGGAAACATGCTGCATGGTTCTTTTTGTTATTAACAAAACCAACATACAAACCATCTGTGCAGTCACTTTTTTATGTTGGGGTAAGAGCAGCACTTCTTACAGTGTACAGTACCTCTTATTATTCTGGCCAAAGGCGCACTGTATGGCGTCATCCAGAGAAGTGAAACAGAGGTCATGTTTTCACTGGAGCTCTGAGATGGCAAAATGCTGTTGCCAGTACCACCCCCCCCCCCCCATCCCCCAATCCCTCCTCCTCCCACCTCCCAGCCCCTCCTGTGCCAGCTGTGTCCCAACAACAGTGTGCCCCCTCAGCCCGCTGTTGTGCTGGCACTCCAGCCAGTGACAAGGCGCTGTTGTTGAGTGCCAGGCAGCCCACGGCCCTAGCTGCCTCTCTCTCCATGCCCTTCGACTGACTCAGGGTCTGTGCGTGCCTTGCCTTGCCTTGCCTTGCCTCTCCTCTCCTCTTGTATCGTCTCTTCTCTTCTACGCTCCTCTCATCCTTTCTTCTCTCCTCTCCTCTTTCTTCTCCTTTCCTTTCCTCTTTTCTTCTGTCCTCATTTCTCCTCTCCTATCCTCTCGTGTCATCTCTTTCTCTCCTTGTCTAGCCCTTTCCTCTCTTCTTGTCTCCTCTGCTCTTGTCTTCTGTCCTCTCCTCTCCTCTCCTCTCCTATCATATCCCATCTTCTCTGCTTTTCTTTTCTCTTCTCTTTTCTTTTTTTCTTCTCTTCTCTTCTCTTCTCTTCTCTTCTCTTCTCTCCTGTCCTATCCTGTCCTGTCCTCTCCTTCTCTCTCCTCACCTTGCCTTCTCCCTCCTACGTCATCCTGTGATGATTTACCCCCCACCCATACCACCAGCAGCCCCGCAGCCCCGCCAGGTTGATAGGCTGCAGGGGGTGGGAGATGTGTGGTGTGTCTGGAGCAGAGCAGCTGCCTGTGCCTGTGTGTGTGTGTGTGTGTGTGTGTGTGTGTGTGTGTGTGTGTGTGTGTGTGTGTGTGTGTGTGTGTGTGTGTATGCCTCTGCGCTGGAGGTGGGCAGTCTGGGATGATGGGTAATAGCACACGCTGTTCCCAGCATTCCTGGAATCTGGCCTTCATTAGGTAATGGTTCATGTATTAAACATGAACAGTGGGCAGACGGTTGTTTCCTTTTTTTTTTATTTGAAGGAAAGAGGGGCCAGGCTATTGTTTGTAGTGTTGTCAACAGTCCTGTAGTCCACACCGGCTAACACTTGAGCAGCTAAATCGGGCAGATTTCAAACAGAGGCGGCAGTCAAACATATTGATTTGATTATTGATAAGAAAGTCTGGGCCTTGTAAATTACGGGATATTGGGTCTGAAATATGGGAGAAACCGGGGCAAAACGAGACAGTTGGCAGCTACGCTATAGAACCTCAGTTCTGTGCATATAAATCTATCTAACATGGAATGTTAATTTTAAGAACACATTTAACTGTTCAGTGGAAGTAGGACTGTGTAGAGCAGTACTATCTGAAAGCAGAAGTGTTGTGTGAGTGGAGCTTTTTTGTTCATAGAGGACCTAGGTAGGCTATTTTAAATTAATATTTAAACACACTGGCATGTCCTGCTTGTTCAAAAAGATGTCCTAAAAATGCAGTGCTGTCAAACAAAAGTGTCTTTCAAACAACGACAAGAGTTAAAGATTAGGTTAGGTTTAACTATTAATACTTTTTTATTCTCTATATTTAGAGGGGCTGGGTGTCAGTTTTATACATTGCTCAGTTCCTTCTTTGAATGTGAGTTTTTTTTGTGGTTGCCGTTTATGTGCCAGCACTTCTCAGCTGTTGAGTTTCATGTTGAGCGTGTTGCTAAAGGGAGGACTCTTAGGCCATTTGCTGCTCATGTCTCCACACCCTAACCACTCCATATTATGAAGTACACAGGAAGGGTCAAAGGTTGCAGTAATAATTTAGGGAGGGACTCAGGCAGGAAACGTATTTGTCCCCACCACACCTTGCAAGTGTGCAAGTATTGTTGTAGAGCGAAGCCCTTTGCTTCAGCAACAGCTTAGTATCACAGAAATCTCAAGACACACACTCTGAGAAAAGAAGGTACAGAATTGTACTTTTACTTGTCACACCAACAGTACGCTCTGAGGCACATAATTGTACCTTCTAACCACTGTTTTACAACTAGTTTGGACCATTTCCAGGGCTGAGTAGATACACATCAGTACCTTAAGGTTCCTACACTCTCAGAAATAATGGGACAGTAGGGGTACAATTATGTGCCTTTGAGGGTACTGCTGGTGTGACAAGTAAAAGTAGAATTTTGTACCTTGTTTTCTGAAAATGCACAGTATGTGGTGCTGTGTTCACTCCTTTGTTCTGTATCTGTATGTTGCATGTATTTGTTTCAGTATGAAATGAGGCTTCTCATTTTGGCCAGCATGGAAAAGGAGTCAAACTGTGTCTGTGCCTCCAACCCATTACACCCATTTTCTCGAATTTAGCTGATTGCTCTAGCCATTTATTCTGTATGTGTTCCAGAAAACTAGAAAATCTCAGGCTCTTACACATTGTGACTTGTTCTGTACCATCAACAATTCCAGCCCATCAACATTTTCCTTTACGAGCAAGGCAAGGAGAGATATAATTTAATTGGTTCAACAACTTTTGTCAGGATTGCAGATTGCACCTATTATGTATAATACAGATGCAGTCTGGTTCAGCCCAGTACAAAAAAACAGTTTGGTTTCAGTTTCACGGAAGGTCATTGATGTTTGAGCTGAACAGCCAATCAAATTATGCCACTCCTTTCTGTGGTGTTAGAGCACTGCATCGATTGGCTGAGATTGTTTATGGTTCAATCTGAGCCACCATATTTATTTTCCATTTACAGAGCCGGTAATGTATACGAACACCAGAGCCTGCCAACACGGAACTGTTAGTTACAGTAAAGGACTTCAGAAAGATTCACTGAATGTGGCAAAAAAATGTCTGAGATTAGATTTACAGACTCCACCTTTAAGTCACTGTTATTATATAATATGTCTGATGAAGGTCAGAGACCATCAAACAGTTTGTCCCTTTAGCAAGCCGTGTTGCATTTTCTGTTTGCTCTTAGTCAAATTATATAATATCAGCCATAACAGGAAACTGTATTTGCCGCTGCTGTTCAGATGTATGACCTGTTGGAACTGATATATGAGTTCTAGTTACAGTTTAACTTGGCTGAAGGCAGTATTGAGGCAGACCTGTTGCGATAAGAGCAAGCAGACGAAATGAAACACGCAGCAGCCCTCAAGTAGAAAGCGAAACAAATTTCACTTAGCAGGTGGCTTGTTGTACCGGCTGCGTATGTACAGGTTTGGAGGAGGTCGCGCCTCATTTGTAGAGCTGCTTGATTATGGAAACAAACTGACTTTATATACTTTCTTGTTGCATTCATTAACCCCAAACAGTTTTTAACTAGTAATTTCATTGGACTAAAATGCTTTCACCATTTCTCCAATTTGCCTTCATATGGGTGTGTGTACTGTATGTGTAAACAACACAGAACAAAAGCCCTATGATCTACATCTTCTTGCAAAATGGAATGTGAGAGAAACAATTGTTTTATAAAAATGTATAAAAGTATAGAAATGTAATAAATTGTCCATCCCTCCCTCCCTGCTTGTTTGTTTGTGTACTGCTGCATGCTGGGAGGCCAGAGTAGGAGCCCTATTTGCATCTGCCACCCCCAGATTTCCCATGTCACGCCTGCCTAAGCCAACGCTCCCCTCACGGACAGCCGCACACAAACAGGACGGGCTTTTTCCAGCAAGGCCTCCAAATGTCAGAGGTGACCAAGGGCCCACAGTGGAAACACTGATCGTTGGGCAACAAGGGGAGGGTGGAGGGGAGGAGTGGTGGTGGGGTGGAGGGAAGTGGGGTGGTGGGGTCAGGAGGAGGAGGATGGACTGGTGCTGGATGTACAGTGGTGGACTTAGTGAGGATTGATTTAGGGAGGATTGAGCACTTAGTGAGGATTGTGGAATTATGGGTGTTGAGGTGGAAAAACATCAAAAATGTCACTTTACACATTGCCCACAACTTACGTATATGGATTTTAAAAAATAATAATGTTGCAACTTTGACCCAGGATGACTTGTTTGGAAGACAGACAGTCATGAGTTTCCTTTTGTTTTGAAAAGGTTGTGGCGCAAACTTGAACAGCTGTTTGCCTTGTCAATAACACTCCCCACAATGTTGCAAGCTTTCAACCATTTCGCGCTGTTATGCTTGTTTTGGAATGTCCTGATGTTCATCTGCCAAAATGCCATGTTGAATAATGGTATCCAGTATTGTAGGCTGTTTTTTCTCTAGCATTTAGTGATGATCATCCTGCAACATGTTTGGTTTTGCTCAGAGTGCGTTGCACTATTTGTAGACGACAACAGGAAGTTTTTCAAGAGAAACAGTTGTTGGAGCTATGCCATGTGGCTTCTGAACACTATTTAGCCTGTTCCATGCCTTGGGGAAGGCAAAGGAAATCGAACTTAACTCTTCCTTAGGAGGTCAATGAGTTTACAGTGTCAACACATACATATTGCCATCAGGTAT
Organism: Setipinna tenuifilis; assembly: GCA_030347295.1. Taxonomy (NCBI): domain Eukaryota; kingdom Metazoa; phylum Chordata; class Actinopteri; order Clupeiformes; family Engraulidae; genus Setipinna; species Setipinna tenuifilis. The sequence continues at coordinate 23,330,544 of CM059276.1, forward strand.
GATCAATCCTAAAGGCTACCAACAATGACGTGTTATTACTTTTCTTGCAATACTACTTACTAATAAATGTTTATAAGTTGATTTCCTGAGGAAAAAACAACAGATAAGGTTCGTTACAGGCGAGTACATGTCTCCAGAGTCCCAGCGACAGGCCTGTATTCTGGAGAAGAGTATCCCCGTGGGAACCATATTAAGGCCCTATCTCTGGGCAAACTTAATAAGAGACAAAGGCAGGGTTGTCTAGCTAGCACGGCCGTTATTTGCATCACATGGCTTCTCTAGGATGTGTGCTGCGTTCACAGTAGCTATGTGTCTGTAATGTGTCCTGGAAAGCACAAATTGAAGCAGTGTTGTATCACTACGCCTGTTGACGTCTGTTGCATGTGTAGGCAAGTTGTTCTGATCCATTTACATTGCATATGTATAATGTGAAATTGTGTTACCTTGTGGCGAGGGATATGCAGAAGGGTAATTTCACAGTCAGAGTAAACATCTCAGACATTGGTCCCTACATAGAGAGATGTGCACATCAAAAAATACTGTGCAATTATGTCTGATAACTATGTACAAAATGTTTAAAACAAAATGTCCACCCTGATTGTGAGACTGTCTGTGAACGGGAATATATTGTGATGAGAATTACTGGAAACACACCTGAATTTAAGTGGGAACAATTTCCACAAGGGAACATACCTGAAAAGTGTAATCTAACCACATGTTTTTTGTCAATGTGGATTCCTCTATCATGGCTGCCACATTATCCCCTGTCTTCCATGGACTAATAGGTTACCGACAAGGGAGTGGTAGGATTGGACCATTGTCAACTGTGGTTTTGAATCAGAACACGGAACTATTTTTCCTATACACACACACATACACACAGACACAGACACACACACACACACACACACACACACACACACACACACACACACACACACACACACACACACACACACACACATTTTTTCTACTTAATTCTTTTCCCATACCTTTTCTGTTTTTGAGATCTCAAATCTCAAGGACTTTTTTGGTGTTGTTGGATCCAACAATGGCTTACAGGATAAATTTAGACTTTTAATGATATTTCATATTATACCGTGTCAGTTCTACACTGTTGTGCAGACTTTTCATGATGTGAATTGGTATTTCACATTTTTTTTCTGCCCTTGATCATAGTAACAGGGAGCCCTTATTGATCTGCATTGATATTTGTATGTTATACAGTACCTGATGTAATGATTTATTGAAGGATGTATTATACACACCAACAGCTGAAACCACATGATATCAGTTTAATTGACATTTTATATTACACAAACATTTTTATATACACACTGAATTGAGATGTACTGACCTGTGTTTTACATTTTCCATGTAACTTGATTGGTGTGCATGTGCTATTCTGGGTTGGAATGGCATAATGCAGTAATTAGTATTTACTACTGCGGTCCTCCTGTATGACAATTACAACTGACTCATTAGAAGATTATTAGCCTACCTAGGTAAGCACAGTTACATTATCAAGGCAGAATCCAAATTAGGCTATATATACATTATCATGGCAAGGCTAATAAAAATTGTAACAGAAAATTGGGATATGTTTGTTTGTGAAGTTAAGTGGTTAAAGGACAGTCTAAGAAAAAAAACAACATTCCTCCCATCAGCTCTTAATGGAAGTTTTCCCCAAGCCGTGTGGGACGAAATTGCCTCTGGCCTGCCACCACCCCTGCCCCCCCCCCCCACCCCCCACCCACCCACCCCTCAAAATTCTTGATACCAGTCTTGACAAAATGTTCCTGTTTTCACATCACGCTATTCAGTGTGCTTCACTTCTCAGATTGATATCGTTCTCCTCATGGCCAGAAGGCGTTCTTCAGCCTTAACTACAGCTGGCTGTCTCCGAGCCTTTGGAAACCTTATCAGCTCCAAGATGCCAAACTGTTGTGCAATCACTTAGGGGGTCAGGATACAGTTTTTCCTGTGTTTCCCCACGTAGCCTCTTCCAGGAATACGAACAGACATCGCTGTGGCTTTTGTCTCTTGTTTCTGCGTTTGTCATCAGCCGTGGGCGCTGATAAGCCATCTGCTCCTGAGCTACCAGACAGCATTGAAACCAAGTCACGTTATCATTGTCCTCCAGAGCCGCAGACCAGTCCATGGAGATTGTTTGAGTTTCAAGAGCTAATCTGTGACATCACGAAGGGGGCTGTCACGAGCACGACGGATTGAGTCACAAGCAGACTCCCAGCTGTAATATAGCAGACAACGTACTGTATCTGCCCAGTCATGTATGAAAGAGAGAGGAGAGAGAGAGAGAGAGGGAGAGAGTGAGAGAGAGAGAGCGAGAGTGAGAGAAAGACAGAGAGAGAGAAAGAGAGAGAGAGAGAGAGAGAGAGAGAAGCCATGCTTTCATAGAACTATGTTAATTTAAAGGAAATACCCACTTCCCACACATTGTCCTGATTCTTTGCCTATAAGCCCGCATTTCCTACTGAAATGAACTGTCAGTAGAGAGTGGGTAGTCTTTAACAATCTTAATACCAGTTTTCAATGACATTTTGCATTTGACACTTAACTCAAGAGCAGTATAGTTCACCCAGTGTGGTTAAGGTGATCTATCTATATCTATCTGCATACCTTCTCCATCTTTCAAAAGTCTTCTTTAAAAGACGAGGCATACAGGGCTGAAAGATCCCAGGTATGATACCTGTCATGTGTGAGATAGTAGGCTACATTCAACATTTGCTAGTCGATAGCAGGGATGCAAGTAGCTGGTAGATTTTGGAAACAAAATGATAATAACGATTTACTGCTGAGTGGCTGGTGAATTACCATTTATTTGTCAGTGGCTGGTAACATTTTGCAATGTTATTTCCCCCCTGGTAGATACACACAATAACTTTGAAACATTTTAATAATTTCAAACATAAAATTGTGTCTTCCTTTGTGCCCTGGGCATAGTAAATTGACAATTGTTAAATTCAAATAAACACTAATAATTACACAGGAGATTTACTCTGTACTTAGTAACATGGCTAATATGTATATTCATGAATTGAGATTGTAATGGGGAATCTACAGGCATGTGGCTGGGATCAAACACAACTGCCAGGCACCCGCCGTTCCATCTGGTGCTGCTGTTTGATGCCCCCCCACCCCCCTGTACCCCCCCTAGCCCCCCTACCCTCCGGCTGCTCCCTCACTGTCATTTTCCATTCTGTCACGGCGGTCGCTCTCTGTCTCTCTCCTCCCCAGGCCTGGCCCACTGAACGAAGACTGTTATGTGTGTGTGTGTATGTGCATGTCTAAATGCCCCCATCATGAATACTGCAGCGCGTGTGAATGGTGGTGGTGTGTCTCGGTCTCTCCGGAAGGTTCACCACCCCCTTTCATAAATATTTCATCCATCAATTAAGCTATTACGCTTCCTCATGGCTAGGTGCATGTCGAGGCGTCTGGGCCGGCCGGCGCTGTCAGCTGTTGTCTGTAATTAGGGCTGTTTCAGACAGGGCAAAGCCTCCAGCGATGAGTTAATGCTAAATAATATCGAATCAGTTCTTCAATTTGAATCTTGTGTGGTTACCAGCAGTGCATGTAAAAAGGGTCTCTTTACAGAACTCCCACCACACACACACACGCACACACACACACACACACACACACACACACACACACTGAAAGGGAGGACTGCAAACAGATGCCATTCAGATGCTGCTCAGACAAACGACCATTTAAGTGAAGTGAAGAAATGTGCTCAAGGGCCTTTCTTAATATTTTAAGAGGCGACACGCCAAATATCATGTCTGTGGGCTTCACATAAAGTCCAGATGCATACCATTGTTCAGTTTGGCCTCATCCTTCCTGACATCCTGTCCAGTCAAAAATCCTTTGAGTGCATTACGTAAAGTGGCAGATGTGCCAAGCTTATAAGCGAATATATTTCTAATGCCTGCTAATAAATCAGGGAACTTGTGTGCAATTTATGTCTTTTAAAAAAAATATTACCAAACTAAATGCCTTTTTCAGTCACTACAGCTACAGATTGTCATTACAGTTAGATGGCAGTCATTGAGGATCACATACAGTTGTAGGAATTACACTCTTTACATGCAGAAGTTACACTCTTTTACACACAGTGTGTGTGTGTGTGTGTGTGTGTGTGTGTGTGTGTGTGTGTGTGTGTGTGTGTGTGTGTGTGTGTGTGTGTGCGTGTGTGTGTGTTTATGTGTGCGTGCCAGTGTGTTTGTCCATGTGCTTGGCCATGGGGCAGGGAAGATCACAGGAGTCACGCTAACCCAGATGACTCTCATGTGTGTCCACCGATGCTTCTCACTGGTTCGTGACGCAACAGCACCAAAACACAAATTTCCCGGCCCTTTCTGCAAAATCACACTCATCAGTTCCAGCTCACTGTTGCACAATCAGGCACAATTAGTGTCCTCGTGTGTGTGTGTGTGTGTGTGTGTGTGTGTGTGTGTGTGTGTGTGTGTGTGTGTGTGTGTGTGTGTGTGTGTGTGTGTGTGTGACTGCTGGGAAAGAGAGAGAGAGAGCATGTTCAGTTGTTTTTTAAAATAATTTTCTTGTTTCCCTGTAATGTGAGTGTGTTGCATGAAACATCGGAAGGCCACTCGCAGGTGAAATGCCGGAGACTGAATTCGTTACAGATAATGAACATGGCCAGCTTAATCCACCAGAGATGTTTGTACCCCCAGAGGGCCCGAAGTGTGTAAATATTTACTAAACACATGATGATAGTTCATTACTGCAATTATGTTCTGTTATTACTGTAATGGAGACTTATTACCGTAACCGAATTAGGTTATCGCACAGAGTATCGCCTCTATTCAGGAAACCTTTTCGTCAGGAAACCCAAGCAGTCGTACTAAGGCTGTCAGGCTAGCATAAACACACACGCATGCACACACACATACACACACGCGCGCAGACACACACACACATTTACATACACAGGCACGCACATGCACACACACACACACACACATCCAAACACATCAGGCCAGGGTGGTAGGGGCCACACCAGCTGACTGCATGAACTGGATCCCCCTGCATCAGCACTGGGGGGGGGGGACCACCCAGCAGGAGCAGACCTGTGTGGGGACGGATGGAATGAGGGGCAGGGCGGAGCTGGTGGTTGTGGCTGCCTAGAAGGACCTATATGGCCTCTGGCCCGTAACAACAGTCCAACCAAGTAGCAGCAGTGGCCCTCAGGAGGGAATGCATTCCTGTACGGCCACAGACCTATCAATTTAAATACACTACTCACAGAGAGTTGGGGATATTTGGCTTTCGGGTGACATTTATGGAAAATGTCAAAAGTTCACACTGCATTGGGTTTATATCATTAAAGTAGGACATTTAGATAGAACCATGCAATAGTGATTTTCTCATCTCAATGTATTAAAATAAAAGCCAACAACAGTGGTGGGTGGGTTGGTGATAAAAAATAATAATGTCTCAATAAGTTGTCAATTTTTAGGTGTTGTCCTGGTATCCTGGTGTCAAAATGTGAACAGCATGATGAGAAGGACTGTTTAAATACCAATTCTAATTAAACAAGGAAATGTATTGGTCAATTCATGGATTAAACACCTGTTGTGAATTTTGCCGTTAAGCTCCTTGTTACAGAACAGCAAGATATGCAAAAATTGACATTTCAGCATGACCCAAAAATGTACTATATCCTTTACATATATATTTAATGTTACCTTCTCCAAACTGTTGAGTGCACATATTCAACAGTTACTGTAAATATTTCAGGATATTTCTGCACATCTTGCTGTTCTGTAACATCTTGCTGTTCTGTAACAAATTCACAACAGGTGTTTGATTCTACTTTTTGTGAGTAGAGTAAATGGCTATATCTATTTAGTTACGTTAGGTTTAATAGCCATATACCCAAATGTAACTAATCCTTATGCAAATAGCCTGTCTCCCATATGCCTATGCAGCTTCCTATTCATTCAGGTCATGGTAGTCAGAAGTTTTGGGTTGTAAAGCAACCAGGCTTTTCAGCTTAAGGACGTTACACCTCTCATTCAAAAGGCTTCTTCAAGTTAAAAAAAGCTAAAAGAGACGAAATAAGTTTAACTTCCCTACGGCTCATCTCCTACGACAGACTGTCTCTCACCTTCCTTTTTTGACGTTCAAAAGGGACGATATGATAAACTGCTTTGCTTTCTCTCCTCCAACGTCTGTGCAGTAGCTCGTAGTCAGTAGTAAAAGCATCACGGGTGATGATTTAAGGGCGAAGCGTGCTGGAAGTAAATAGGGTCCTTGTGTGTGTTTTGCTGACCGAAGAAAAAAAAAAGGAGCCACTATAATTGTGGCACGCTCATTCTCTCTCTCTCTCTCTCTCTCTCTCTCGCTCTCTCTCTCTCTCTCTCTCTCTCTCTGCAGACTAGCCTTTTTTCCTGATGTTTTCCAGTAATGATAATGGTGCTTTACAGGAAGGGGATATTTGTGAGCCCAATAATGATCAGTATTGATTGTCTCCTTGGAGACACGGAGGGCAGGCGGGAGAGAGGGATATGACAGACACCTCAGGTTGCTAGGCTGCTGCCCGGCCGGCGGCAACACTGGTATCTGGGAAGTGCAATGATTCCAGACTGATATGCAAGCGAAGGAAAAAAAGCAGTCCTCCCTTTCAGTGTGTGTGTGTGTGTGTGTGTGTGTGTGTGTGTGTGTGTGTGTGACTGCTGGGAAGCTGAGGATGGAGTCTGCTGTGGAACTCTGACTGCTGCTGCTGTCTGGCCTCTCTAACCAGCATATCACACAGATGAAGTCAACCTATCCAATCTGACTTGATTTCCCACAATTCGCACACTGCCCCTGCACTCTTGTGCTGTGTGTAATCTTGATAGATTTCTGGGAATTTCTCCACCCGGTCCCAGGCCACAGAGAGGATTGTTGCGTAATGTCATTTGGGAACGGAGCGGAGGAATGATATGCATCATGCTGACCTGGCTGCCTCGGGGGCTGGCTGCTTGGCTGACCCCCGTCCACAGCAGCCCTTTTCCTCTCTCAGTGTAGTGTTTTCCTGTTGCACCACACGGGGTCATCCTCACAAGGCCTCCATTCATTACCCCCCTCCACCCCCCACAGCAACTCCCCACACACCACACCTCCACCACCACCTCCACCACCCCGATTCAGGAAGGCTCTGCTGGGGCTTCACCGGGGCCGGTAGGAGCAACCTCACACCACACCTCCAAGGAGGCAGGCCACACAAAGAGCTGCCTATGAGGCTCCTGTGTGCAAATCTCCCTGCCCAAATGCTCACCCCCCCCCCCCCCCCATCACCCATGCCCTGTGGAGTTAGGACATTTAACCTGCCCCCCCTTCACCCACTTTGCTTGGCAACAGGTTCTGCTTGTGTGCAGTGAGCCCTGCCGCAGGCTGTGTGGTTGGTGGGCGATCCGAAAGGCTAACAGGAAAGTGAGAAGGTGTGTGTGTGTATGTGTGTGTGTGTGTGTGTGTGAGGCGAGGCTCGAGTGTTATGCTGATGACAGCTTGTGAGGGCTTGCTACTGCCCAGCGTAATCACCAGTGAGCGTGTAGAGGGGGCTAAGGCTGCCCAAGGATTTCAAATTTAGTGCCTAGTCTACTCTTTTTTCTTTCACTACAAGTCACTCTGCCACACTCCTCTTATTTGAAGGATGGGTACTGAAACCATTACTGTGTTATTTTTAAAGTTGTTTTTGTGGGCTTTTTTCGCCTCTAGTTGGATAAGACAGTACAGAGCAATAAGGAGTAAGTGGAAGAGAAGCTAGGATCGGTAAATGACCTCGAGTCCCCCCAGATTTACGGCATGAATGTCTCAGCAACTGTACCACTGCGCTCCCCTGTTGCAACACTTTTAACTGCCCTTTGCCCTGATTCCTCTTACAAGTAAAAGCTGACATCAAAAAAATAGGGCTTTTTTTTTAGATAGTATCGAGAATGTTGTTTTACAGTTGGCACACAGCGTTCCCAAATGTAGGCAGAGTGGGCTCAGATATCCTGATGTATTTACAGTAAAGAAGAGGGTGCATGCAAGGTTACCTAGCACAAATACGCACTGCCAAGAACATTTAAGATTACCTTCAGTGAGTCTGTGTGGGGCATTTATTTCATGTTGTTGTATATCTAACCCTAGATGACCACTGCAATAAAGTGTTAAACAACATGTTGCCTCATGGTTACAGAGGTGATTTTCGGGTTCATATCCTAACAGTAGGAAAACATGTTGTTGAAGGAGTAAATAACCAGTGCACTCCTGCACCCTAACTAACAGCTGAGGTGACCTTGAGCAAGTCCTTCAACCCTGCACTGCCTCTGGGGTTCCTGTACCTAACTTACTGTACGTTGATCAAGATAAGAGTGTCAAGTAAATGTAATGAAAAAGCAGTATGGAGAGTTCAGGTGAAAAAGCAGTATGAAGAGATGTGAGATGTTTTGTGGAATGATCAGTCAATTCTTGCTGATGTGGTGGTTATGAGTGAGCCTTTAAAATGAAATTCTGTTGAAACACCATGGCTCATGTTAGGGAGTGCCATCTGAAACTCCTTTGAAATGCAGTGAAAACAGAGACACTCCCACATGCTCACCTAATGAGTGAGCTGCATTGAGTAATCAGTCATGATATTTCTACTTTTTGTGTGGTGGTATGTGTTCTCCCATTTGTTCCTGTGTTGGTACACATATACGTATCTGTGTGTGTGTGTGTGTGTTTGTGTGTGTGTCGGTGTGTGTGTGTGTGTGTGTTTGTATGTATGTATGTAAATATGTATGTATTTAATTGTTTGTGTTGTGTCATTTCTGTCCATGTGTAGGTGATGGCGTTCCGGTGGCACTAGTCTTGCTGCTCCAGGTGTGTGTGTGTGTATCTGTGTCTGCACGCGCGTGTGTGTGTGTGTGTGTTGAGTGGGGCAGCAGCAGCTGAAGCAGCAGTACCAGCAGTAGTGATGAGCCAGAGGCTGGCTGCCTGATGCCCTCCCTCTCGCCCACGCCTCCGGTCATGGACGCGGAGGACCGCATGCACACCCCTGGACCACAGTTGGACATGGGCATGTATGGCCTGGCCACCCCCACACTAGGGGTAAGTCTCCTCCCTCCTCCCTACTCACTTTCAGCACCTGGCATGCAGTCAAACAGACAAACAGAAGCAAATGTTCATGACCATTTCCAAAATCCATTTTCAGTGGGTGCTGGATAGAACAGGGTGGAACACTTACAAAGTAATGTACAGAATTAACACAAAAAAAGACCTCTTTTAAGATCCATCTCAGCTGATGCAATTTTAGCACAACTTAGGCATACTAGCATACTATTGTCCATATCCTAAACAACAATGCATAGTCATTCAGGAGACAGGTGTAACTGTAACTTGGCCAAAAAATAACTCGTAAAAAAGTATCACATTTCTATACTTCCTTTGGAGGGTCTTGCTTTGCCAAGGACTCCTAGAAACTAAAACTGTTTTGTTGCTGGCATTGGGCATAAGCCATGACATCAGTCAACAATTTGTTTTTGTTGTGTTGTTAAATGAGTGTGGGCCTTGTTGTCTGGGCTTTAAAACAGCTGCAGGACACAGAGAGATGGTGTGGAAGTCTTGAACACAAAAGCACCTAACAGTAGTCAGCACTGAATCATCATCAGAGTCTTTATTTTGCTGTTTCTGTTTCCGATGAATTAAACATGGTTTACTTAACCATGCCACCCACAGGCTGTTGAACCACCTGGTGCACAAAGGGTTAAAAAGGGCATCAGATGTTTTCTTTTCTCTGTGTGTGATGTAGTTTTTCTGTATATAAATGATAAGAACAGTAACAGAAACGGGATGTGCGTGTGTACACACCAGAGGGAGTTACTGTACTCCACAGAGACCACTTTTCTAGAAAGTGCATTTTATGCATGAGGAGCACATTTTCTCATTTTCCTTCTGGTACATGGTGATACCACCTGCTGCTGCGATCCTTGTACAGTGTGAAAAAAATATGTTTGCTCTTAGAAAATACATTACACTAAAGAGTTTACCTACAATAAAGTGTTTTAATGTTACTGCTTTCATGATCACCCAGAACAAAGTAGGTGAGCTAAGTGAGAACAGTATGGTTCAGACAGAGGCTACAACATCACAAGTGTTTTTGATCTTTGGAGCATGTCTATCTGTTTTAGTAGACCCTGACTATGAACAAAAGAGAAAGTCAGCAGTTTCAATTTAAGATAAACATTATCTAGTTTAAACATGCCTGTGGATATATTTGTTTTTTCTGTGGACATGAATTGTAAAAGTATTCTAAGAATTCTTGCCCCTAACAAATAATTGGTTATTTCGATGTTGTTCAACGGTGTCTCCCACATCGTGTGTTTTTTACAGCTGTTAATGATGGCTGACTCTAGCCTCTCAGTTTTAAACATTTTATTAAACGTAAATAAGCATTTCCCAAATACCAAAATAATATTTTTTAATTTTAAATGCCTTGTAGTCCACTTCCTAAACATAAACATTTTGCTGTCTTAAAGTAGTAAAACAGTGAGAGAATATTCATACTTAAGTCATTGGGATCAGATATATTTTTCCTTACAAATTAATTATTCATTCATATTGTTGGCAATTAATTAAAATTAATGTATTGATTAGATTGCAGCTCTAGCCATTTTATTATGGGTTTTTTTATTGCTTCACATTTCTAGGCCTATATTTCTTAACTGTTTAAAATATTTAACCTTTAATCTGGCCGGGGGTTTTCCTGTGACATCATCTACATCCTCTTCTTCAGTGCGGTGACGTCAGTGACAGACCAAATAATGAGGAAGCTGCCGCATGAATTGAAAGAAATGCCAAAACAAATACACAAATGAACAACAGCAGTTGTAAAATCGCTCACAGTTGAAGAAACAGATGAGTGTTATGTGAACTGTGAGGTATTTAACTTAATGAGCTGTGCTAGTGGTTTTGTAAAAAAAAAAAATGGAAAATGTTTTTAAAATTAATCACTGAAGCTTCTGTGAGGGGCATTTCTCATGACATGTCCTCTGCTCTGCTAATGCAAGGTCAGGTAAGGCAGGGACTTTTATCGCCATAGAGTCAATTAATGGATAGCTAATGTATTTAGCCTCTTAGATTTTTTTAGCCTTAAAGAGACAGTGCATGACTACTCACGTCTGTCCCATTCAGGTCCTCTAATTGTTTGTTCAGCTTGTGTGGCCAAAGAAGCCTCAGGTGTTCACGGTCATAGCTTTATGAAATGGAGGACAAACACAGCCATTCAGGCTAAGCTAGTCATTATGCCAGCCAATCAGCCTCAAGAGCTGGGCAGGGATTGGTGTAATTTGATTGGCTCAAATGTCAGTGACCTTTTGCAGGAATCCGAGGCAAGGCCCTTTATTACAGTTTGTGTGTGTGTGTGTGTGTGTGTGTGTGTGTGTGTGTGTGTGTGTGTGTGTGTGTGTGTGTGTGTGTCCCTCTCTCCGCTGTAGGGCCAGGTGTATTCCTGTGGACTTCCATGGGGATTCTCCCAGCAGTGCCCTTTGGACATGCAGCGGCCGATGCAGGCATACAGCCAGTAAGCACCCGGTCCTCTCCTCTCCTCTCCTCTCCTCTCCTCTCCTGTCTGTTCTATCTTATCATCACACAAACACACACAAACACACACACCCAAAAGCTGGGCAGATGGGTTATTCTCTCTGCTCTGTACACCTAAAAGCTGAGGTAGTGGGGATTTCTTTCTGCTTTCCACACACTTAGTTGGTCAGGAGCTGCTTTAGAGGTGCTATATGTCAGAAATTAACACGAAACTTATCATAGATTGACCCTGATATGTCACGACAGATGATGACAGATTACGGAAACATAAACTTAAATGCCCAAGTTGTAATGTGTTAGTGGGGATTTTTTGTTCCACTAGTTTCAGTGAGAGGTGTTTCTTTGTAGAAGTGGTGATTGATATAACCAGTGCCACCTGCCTAAATAAGGTCTGAGTGGTATTGTGAAATAACTTCTTTTTTAGAAGTTAGAGTGTTTTGGTGGTTTGGCAAAGATGAAATTTCTCTTTTCTGAAAATTTCCCAGGTTGCACAAAACAAAATAAAAATAACACATCAAGGCAAAGTGGCTTGACATTAGTCAGTGTGTAAGTTCATTCACCTGGGCCTGGGAAGCATATGCAATTTTTGTCATGTGACGCTAAATTTAGTTTGCCCTCTCTATTTTCTCTCTATCATCTTACTTGGGAAGGAAGAGAAGCATGTGGATGAATGGGTATTTGTTTTACAAGAACAGTTTCTGCCTTCCCAGAAGTCCTTTGTTGGCATACCAGGAACGATCAGTCTTGCATGCAAGAGAATTTATCTCACTTTATTAAGTTGTTGATAAGCTGATAGACTGCCAGTGTGTGATTAAATCAGGAAAGCATAGCCCTGGCTTGCTAGAGCCAGCTTTTAGTTTAAGGCAAGCTGTAAGCTTTTAGCGCTCTACACAGGTTTTGTAAACACCAATAAAATAAACAAAATTGTGAATTTAATGAAACATGACAAAATTACACTTAATATGATTAATACTGTAACTAGTATATACTAATTGTTTTAGCAGATAACCCAACATACCTGGATTTACTTATACTTAACCAGGGGCAGGTTGAGTAGTTCTTCAGGAACCCCTTTTTTAATCAATTTGAGACCCATGCACTAAGGTTTCAGATGATGGCTCATACATTGTAGTTGTGTTATCTAGATTTTAAGCAAGTTTTATTCCCGACTAATATTGCCTTGGCCATAGTTTGACTTTGTTAAACAAAAGCTCTCCACTTCACTCTTACCACTCCACTCTTTGCTGCTTGGGTTAGAATCAGAATCAGAATCAGTTTTTTTGACCAGGTACACTTACATATGCAAGAAATTTGACTCCAGTAGATGTTAGCTCTCTATACACCCAACATATAACATGTAGTAGTATACATATAATACAATATACAATGCAACACAATAAATACAGTAGACAAATCAAAACAGATGGACTCATATTGCACGATAGATCATAGGTTAAAGTAAGCTCTGGCCTCTTATCTGATCACTGATAACTCTCATTTGGCCCACATCCCTCTACACTGGACACCTGCAAAAATAAGGAACACGTGAGGACACGTCTGTTGTTCCACCAGGCACGTTGGCGACAAATGTGCACACGACCCCTGAAAAGCAGAAGGAAGCATTCAGGATCTCAGCCGCGCGAGAGGTTCATGGGAGTGGGCGAGTTAATGCGCTTCATGTGGTTAGACCACTGCTTATGTCTGTCATAACTGAACTTCTCGTATTGCTGTACAGACTTTTAAAACCCCAGTTCATGAATGAAAATCCTCTGACGTTAATGTCCCCAGTCAGTAATAGTGGAATAGAGGGGGATGACTCAAGATGGGTTGCCTCAAGTGCCTCAAGTGTGTTTTCCGTGTGTGAAAGTGTAACAGTTTGACCATTTGGTGTGAAGAGTAATTGTTGCAAGTGGTAGCACAGCATCATTTGGGTAATGTGCAGATTTGACGAAGTGTTTTTGTGCTGCATTGATGCTGTCTTTCCCCTAAGGCATTAACTGTGTGACGTAATGGGATTTACAGTAGCTTACTGAAACCATTATCCTGTCTTCTTCAATTATTATTTTCTGTCAAACACCTTCCTGGCAGTTCAATTTGATTTTGAACCCTGACAACAAATTTAGGGTGATCATTTTTTCCTTTTATACTTTTAAATCTAATAAAAGCTTCACCACTATAGCACTAAACAGATTTTTTTCCCAAGGTTTCAGCTTCTTTTTTTCCAAAGCATATTAAGTGTATTATCAGCAAAAGATAAAACATAAAAAAATTTGGAGCCATTGTTTATCGCTTCCTAACCTTGGCCCATAACGATAATCAGTTAAAAATACATTTTCTTGGAAAGTACCTCAGCATTTATTTCTTTTTAGTCAGTCTGTTCTGAACATTTAATCACACTTTCTGAAAACAAACAAACAAACAAAAAAAAAACGAACTGTCTGTTACAGACACCAGCATGGGTCTGGATGGATGAATCTGTTTTGACTCCTGTATGGTTTCTCAGACAAGAAATTAGACTGGAACCGCAAGCTTGGTTAGCGACAGGAGCATGTCAGATTAGAGCGCCGTTGCCTCTGGTTACACCGGGCAGATGGAAGGTTCCGGGAAGGGCTCGATATTCCAGGCCGAAGGGGCTTTTGTTTTATTGGAATGTCACCGGTGCAGCCTGCCAAAGCCGCTCCATTACTGTCACATCAAACAGGAGGTGGGCAGTGGAGGATGGGGGGGGGGGGTTACGCAGTCTACATAAAATATACACACATCTATATAAACACATATACACACACATTCCAAACACACACACACACACACACACACACACACACACACACTTAACTCATGAACACAACCAGTAAAGAAAATACAAATACGCATATCCAAGTACACGTGCACGCACACACACTCCGACACAGACACACACCCACATGCACTTTCCCTTTCTCTTTCACACGCACAAACACACACACATATACACACACACACACACACACACACACACACACACACACAGACATGCACTCACACACTCGCATGCACACACATATGTATTGTCAAACAGTCACCATCAGAGTGAGTCTTCTATCTCTGTTTTTTTCTACTATGTTTTTTGTGCTTGTTATGTCATTACTCATAGATATCAGGGTTTCAAGTCCTTTGCGATGCTTGTCACAAAATCTCAGTTGCCATTATGAGCATTACAGTAATAGACAGCCCTCAAAAAGAAATTGTTGTGGTAATACATCATTCTTTCAGTGATTAGTCTTTTAAAGTGAACTCCAGTAGGTTTGTTATTACTGTTATATCTTCTCCAAACTCAGTTAGCCATTCTTGGAAAAAAAAGAACTCTTCGGTCATCTCTGGGAACAATATACTTCATCTCAGTTTCGCATCTCGTGGAATGTACTGTACCCTTTATATGCTCAGCCAAGCTTATAGCAGGGGCTTGTTTATACATCTGAAGGACATAACACCTAATCATTTGCAGCAAACATCAAAACAACCTGAACACTTTAAAGCACTTGTCGTACACCAATCAGTAATCAGTCCAGAATATAAGCTTTGCAGGCAGAGTAGAGGTCACACTGACATGCATCAAGTAGTCATATTTCTGATTAATGATTGTGAAATGTAGAAATTCGGGATGCTTTAGAGTTGGTACAAAAGCAATGTATTATATTGTAAACAAAGGCCTATCTATGTCTTACAGAGAAATGTTTGTAGCAGTTGTCAGTTTGTAGCAGTTCTCATTGTGGTCCTGCCTGGTAAACTGTGTGTAATTGGTGGTCTTACGTAAAGGTGTTTAGATCAACATTGTGACTTTGGTGTTTGATGAGGTTGCCACGTGAAAAGAGTAATTAATCGCTTGGAAATTGGAAGTGTTCAGAAAACCTTGTCACAGTGGCTGTATATATCTTTTGGCTCTGTGGTAGTGCTAGGCACTCTCTCTGTCTCTCTCTCTCTCTCTCTCTCTCTGTCTCTCTCTCTCTATCTCTCTCTCGTTCTCTCTCTCTTTCTCTCTGTCTCTCTCTCTCTCTCTATCACTCTCCCTCTCACTCTCTCTCCCCTCTGTCTGTCTACCTTTCTATCTCTCTCTCTCTCTGTCGGTCTGTCTGTTTGTCTGTCTACCTGCCTCTCTCTCTTTCTCTCTCTCAGTAAAATCACCATAAAGGAGGGAACAAGAAATCTAATCATATTGAAATACCAGTAATGAAGCCATGGTATGTGCAGTGCAGATCTACCGTAACACTGTAACAATCCAAACAGAAAGCTACTGTACTTTGCACACTAGATCGTCATCTTGCAACTCAACTGAACCAAGTTTAATTGAACCGTTTAATTTTACTTTCGATTTGACTTACAGCCAGGCCCAGACTTGACTTATTGAGAAACCAAAAGAGTTCACGCCACTGTTAGTTGATTTATTGCAATGCAGCAGGGCATGTACTGTCTATCTGACCAACGCACATGAGGGTACTTTGGCAGTAGCGGAAGCCCATATTAGCTCAGATATGTGCAGGTGATTCTTTGGAAGCTGCGGTGTGTTTTCCCAGGTAGGCGGTGAGGCAGAAGTGAAAGAGAAGACAAGCTCCTCTTTCAGGGCCTCATGACTCCTGCTGTGTTGCTCCTGAGTCATATGACCAGGCGTAGCAGACACAGCTCGGCGGTGTTTTAGACGGAGCTCTGATCAGTCTGAGATGAGCCGGTCTGGGTAACGAGATGAGGGAGGGGAGACTGTTGGTGCTGTTTGGGGTCATTTATGCTATTTTTGGAATGGAAATGTCAGTGAACCAGCTTTATTAGTCGAAGATAATAAGCTCCCTTAGCAATGTAAGTACATGTTACTCAGTTTTTAAGTTAGGTATATATATGTTATTATATAGTTATATATCATTATATAGTTACAATCATATAGTAGAGCTCATAGGTGTTGGTGTGTTTTAATGCGTTAGCCTGATCAATAAAGACTTTTTAGCATTTCGTGAACCTACCTAGGTTGTTTTTTTTTGGTGAAATATCATTATGTACCACAAGTTTAGATGTCTCAGTTTAAGTCTTTAAGTGTTTTCCTTCAAGGCACACAAGGAAGTTTTTTCTGTTATGTCACTTGTTTGTTAAAATTATGGTCTACCAGTCCTGGAATCAAATCATGCCTAAATCATGCCATATCTAAAATAAGTGTTAAGTCATGCTTACCAAGCCAGTCTAAAGTTAGCTGACCATCTAAAGTTATTGATACTACAACCACAACACACACACACACACACACACACACACACACACACACACACACACGAGTGTATGAGTGTAGTGATCTTTTAGTGTTTAGTGTCCTCATGAGCCTGTGTGTCTGTCCCTACAGGCCTTACCACTCGAGCAGCATGCCCGATATACCCATGGACATCTTGGGTGATTCCTCCTTCCATGATGTGGACTTCCCCGACATTACACTTACCCCGAACGACGCCTTCTCTCAGGTAAGGTGGTGTGGTTACTCATGTCAGTAAGGAGGAGGGGAGGGGCCTGGTCTCTGCTTCTGCATTCATTTTTGCATTCATGTCTCTCCCTCCCCCTCCGTTTTTTTACACTTAGGCATGTGCGTGAATGCACACACACACTCATACACACACTGACGCATACTGTAGTAACGCGCGCACACATGCACAAACGCAAACATGTACACACATACAGTACACACGTACACACGTACACGCACACAAATATACACGCACATACATGTACTTAAGCACATAAACACACTCACACAGTAAATCTCTCTCTGCTGCTCTTCTCATTCATTGTCATCTGCCCATGTCACAGGTGCAGCAATTAAAGTCTTTACTCGCTGACAGTGTCTAGACAACTAAAGAGTCTGTTCTTCCACCTGTGAGGGCTTTGGCATTAAGGCATCTCTATAATTGCACTGTAATTACACTGCTTTTGGCTGATGAACGGAGTGCATTGTGTGTACCTGTGTGTGTGTGTGTGTGTGTGTGTAGGTGTGTGTGTGTGTGTGTGTGTGCGTGTGGGTGGGTGGGTGTGTGTGGGTGTACGTGTGTGTATGTGTTTGTGCACCACACACATGTGTGTTTAGGTTTTGGGGAGAACATTTGAGCTGACGTAGCAGTTGGTGCCATGCTTCAAAGCTGCCTCATGTGTGTGTATCTGGTTTGTGCGTATGTGTGTGTGTGTATTTTTTTTTTCTCAAAAAAAACAAAAACAAAAAACACCTCTCCTCATATGCTGCGTGACTTCACAGCGGTCAAGGCCAGTACACACATTCCAGAATGACAGAAAAAGAAAGGGAGAGAGAGACAGAGGGAGACAGAAAGAAAGAGACAGAGAAAAGGAGAGAACGAGAAAGAGAGACAGACAGAGAGAGAAAGAGAAAGAGAGAGAGAGAGTGAGCAGGCGAGCAAGTCTTCGTATTCAAGTTATTTTTAAACACTGCGACCATTAAGCGTTAGCGTTTCTCTAGGCTTCATGTTGTGAGGTGGTTTTAGGCTTCCTCTCACCACCATCTTACGGAAGGAATGCCGGTCAGTGGCAAGAATGACTATTCGCGGTATTTTTAGCATACTCATCAGACAGGGTTACCTGCGGGTCACTAACTTATTCACATCTCAGGGTCTACAAAAGGACATACATACATACATACATACATACATACATACATACATACATACATACTGTACGTACATACATACATACTGTACATACATACATACATACATACATACATACATACATACATACATACATACACACACACACACACACACACACACACATGGTGATACAGTATGGCTTACATTATGTGTTGATTCATAGGTCTACACTACACTATGACTACATGTGTTGTAACTTCAGTTCATTTCACTTTACTTCACTGACTAGGACTCGTATGTGCGAGGCTCTTTATTAACCCTAGTTACTAGTCTAGTTTCTCTAACTAGCACAAATGTCTTTGCTGGTCTGTTAGCGTTAGTGGCTGGGTGTGGTGTAACATGGGTAACAGGAGGATCGGCTGTCATGTCATGTGGCTCCCTGACACTAGGGGGCAGTAGAGGCAGGCAGGCAGGCAGGGAGCACAGTGTTAGAGTCAGTGTTGGAGTCAGTGCAGTCTGGGTGAGCGCCAGTGCCTTTGGAAGGGCTCCACGTCCTTAGGGCCTCTCTCCAGGCCGCCGCAGCCCCACGGGGACACGTGTGCCAGAAAGTCAAAGACAACTTAGCCTGGGCCCTGTGTGTGATGTAAGACCGGTGGAATGTGTTTTGGGGGGGGCAGGGTTCCCCGCGTCACAGACCCTCCCTGCTCCACTCTCACAGAGAGCTTTGATGCCTTTGTTGCCCTCGGCCACACTGCTCGGAAATGAGACTGATATTGTTGATAGTCTCACCTTTGCTCTCTCGCTGACAGGCCTGTCTCTGTGTAGCCTTTGTTTAACTGTGTGTGTTTATGTGTGTGTGTGTGTGTGTGTGTGATGTGTGTGCATGTGTGTGTGTGTGTGTGTGTGTGTGCATGTGTGTGTGTGTGTGTGTGTGTGTGTGCATGCGTGCGTGTGTTTCTGTGGGTGTGTGCTTATGTGTGTGTGTGTGTGTGTGTGTGCGCTGGTGCGTATGCTTGTGTTTGTGCGTGTGTGTGTGTTTGCTTGTGTGTGTGCACGTATGCGTGTGTGTGTGTGTGTCTTCTCACCTGTCTGATAAATCACATGGGCTGTTTACTGGAACTGGAGTTTATGTTTCCTGTGGCATGCAGAGGAAGCCATAAACGCCTGTGCAGGCATCTGCATGTGTGCATACTAGTGTATTTGTGAGTGTGTGTGTGTGTGTGTGTTTGTGTGTGTGTGTATAATTGTATGTGTGTGTTATTGCAGTGTGTGGGTGTGTTTGCATGCATTTGTGTGGGTGTGTTTGCACGTTTGTGTGGGTGTGCATGTGTGTATATAATTGCATGTGTGTGGGTGTGTGTGTGTGTGGGTGTGCGTGTGTGTATGTGTATAATTGTGTGTGTGTGTGTTATTGCAGTGTGTGGGTGTGTTTGCATGCGTTTGTATGCGTGTGCATGAGTTTGTGTGTGTATAATTGCATGCGTGTGTGTCTGTGTTTGTGTGTGGGTGTGTGAGTGTGCATATTTGTGTGTGTGTTTGTGTATAATTGTGTGTGTGTCTTATTACAGTGTGTGGGTGTGTTTGTGTGGGTGTGCATGCATTTGTGTATAATTGCGTGTGTATAATTGCGTGTGTGTGTGTGTGCATGTTTGTGTGTGTATGTATGTGTGTATAATTGTGTGTGGGTGTTATTACAGTGTGTGGGTGTATTTGCATGTGTTTGTGTGGGTGTGCATGCATTTGTGTGTGTATAATTGCATGCGTGTGTGTGTGTGTGTGTGTGTGTGCATGTATAATGGCGTGCATGTGTGTAATTCTATTTGTGTGCATAGGTCTCTGTTTGTTTAGGTGTTTGCTTCTGTATGCATGATTGTTTATAAAATTTGTTGTTCTGTAGATGTCTCTTTGTATGTTTGCCAGTGTTTGTGTATGCGTGTGTGTGTGTGAATGTGCATGTGTGTGTGTCTGTCCGTGCGTGTGCGTTGCCATGCTCCTCTCCGCTGATTGGTTGATTTCTGGCCGGTGCCAGGAAGCAGGGACAGGCACAATGCAGGCCTGCTGAGTGGAAGTCACAGGGTCATGACTAATGTCCCAGCAACCTGACCAGCAGCCTGACCACATGCACCCACATGGCACCATCTCTCTCCTGCTCACTCTCTCTTTCTCGCTCTCGCTCTCTCTCTCTCTCTCTCTCTCTCCCTCTATCTATCCTTCTCTAGTTTTCTATCTTACTCCCTCTCACTCCGTATGTATGTATGTATGTATGTATGTATGTATCTATCTATCTATTTATCTGTCTATCTATCTTTCTGTCTTTCTGTCTTTCTATCTCTCTCCTCTGTGTAGTCACAGCCTTTTCTCTTTTTAGTTTTCACGTCTTTCCTTTTCTCCCCTTCCTTTTCAGCCTCTCGTTCTTTCTCTCCCTCTTTCTGTCACTCTCTCTCTCCCTCCATGCCTTTCTCCACCCCTCCTCTTTCTCTCCTCTTTTTTTGGTTGTTTCCTTTTTCTGCTCCCCTCTGTCGGGAAGTCCTCCTGACCTCGGCCACATGTGGACAGAAGCGGCCTGGACCGTGACGCAGCCAGAGGCATGCCGCTCGTCAACAGGGGGGAGGCAGGGAAATGGAGGGGGGGGGCAACCAGCTGTTTCCACAGTGACTCTGCATGACATGCTCACTCATGTAGCTCGGGATTCTGGGAGACCTCGCTAGCCGTACAGCACACACACACACAGACACACACACACATGCACACACACACACACACACACACACACTCAGGCCACAGACTGAATGGCTGGGCTGGAGGTGAACTCATGCTAGATCATGACACACATTTTTTTTGTGCTGTCTTTACTGGAAGTCGCCATACACTTCACTGATGTCAGCAGAACGGGAATGTAAATGCACAGGGCCCCTCTCGACCACAGCGCTGCAGACGTGCAGCCGACGCAGCCAGCGGCCAGAATCAGATTAATATTACTGAAAGTCGAAGGTTTTATTTTATCTTTTATTTGATCTCCTCTGGTGGTTTATCTTCCCTGCCAAGTGTGTGTTTACTGGTGTGCCGTTCTAAAGCATGTCCTCTGAAACGCTGTCTGATAAATATTTTTATCCGTGGGTAAATCTGTATCAAGCTGCTTGCTTTGCTACGGCTCGTGGTATAGCTATTTCTTTCCATTCGGTCAGACACCAGTAGCCTAATAGGGCAGGCATGCTGACAGTCATTGCTGATAAATAAAGAAATGACACGATTCCTGCCAGGGAGGCGGCCACAATGTGCTCCATTGAGTGGCAGTTGTGTTATCATGTGGTGGAAACGCTGATGGGTGGTTTTAAACAGGCAAATGAGACCAGGCCCTTAACAACAGACTCATAGCAAAAGGGGACCAGTACGCAAACTGAGAAAGAAAAAAAGGCTAATGTCAAGCTCGTAATATAAGGGAAAGGACAGACAGAATCCTAAGATGGCTTTTTTTTAGTAAACTTGAGTAAAAGCAAACAAAAAGTACAACACCTCTTATATCTTTTGTCTTTATTAAAGCATGTTAGACCTATTGAGATCAAAGATCTTTCTTACAAAGCCTGCTTGCCAGACAGACAAACCACTTAAAAGATAAAGTTGTGTTTTGTTCAGTCAGACTTTCATCAGAGTATACTCTGCCAAGTTGTACAGGGTTTCTTGAGTCCTTTTAAGTGCATGAACATGTACACACAGGATTGACATATAGATTGAACGGAAGGGAGAACAGAGAGGAGTGGGGGGTCAGTCACTGTGCTCTGCTTGGCTCTGTGAACCAAGGTGTTGATGAAACGTGTCTTTTTGATGTGTAATTTGGGGAGGGTATAAGAGACTGCACAGGGATAATAATTGCTCCCTGTGGGGAAACAGAAAGGATGGTGAGTTTTGAAGGCCATCAGGTGTGCTTTTGACATGGTGAGGCAAGTTGTTCAAAGTGAGTTTCAGGACTGAATTATCTTTATCTGAGAAATCCAGAGCGCAAGTCCATATGGACTGCACAACACTGCTGCCTGTCAATAGTCAGGTTTCCATTCAAATCATTCACATCAGTGTGGGACATTCATGGCAATTTGACTTAACAAAATGTGCATCAGTGATGTCTTCAGATGCCAAATTAATGGACATTTCAAGTGTTTTTAAGTAAAAAATTATTTTTACAATAACTAAAATGTGCATCAACAAGTCAGATGGAGACCCAGTTAATGATGATCTTATTTTATAAACATTCTGATATATTCATATTTTTACCTAGTCAGAAGAAGTGCAGGTAGGATGCCTGCAAAACTGTGCTACTGCCTGGATGTGTTTATAAGTGTATGTGTTTGCACTTTGCACAAGGATGTGTCTATGCATCTGCATTTGTGGTTTTTCTATACATTATGTACATGGGTGTGTGTGCAAACGTGTCGGTACACCACCCAACCTTTGCTTCCCTAAGGTCTTGTTCAGCATTGCTCTTAAATGTCAGCATGTTCTGCTTTAATGTAGACACGTGTGATTACTGAAGCATGTCCTATCGAGGCATGTCTTTAGACCATGCCTTTATCTGGGAGTCTGATACATGCACAAACACTACCCTGGACTGGACTGATTGGCATTGATAGGAACCCGGTAGCTTAACTCCCTTACTGGATATGTTGGCTATTTGCCATTTGTTAAAACATCGACAATGAGTTGGTGTGTTTGCTGAGGAGCAAAAGTAGGCAAGTTGCATTCAGAACGAAACTATTTTTATCGTTTCTCTAGAATAGGCCCACAATGCTAGTGATGAGGGCACGGAGGAAGCTTGAACATATAGCTATTTTTAAACCATTAAAAAAATTCTTCAGTGGTAATGTGACCTTGGTAAGGGCCTTGGCATTCAAAACAAAGCATTAGGAACTTTGTAAGTGTACAAATCGTTTATTAGAAACAATGTTTTTTCAGGTAGCAGCCTACTTTGGTCAAACACCAGCTACTGAAACACAGAGGCACGGCAGATACAGCTATTTTTAAACCAGTAAAGCTTGAAGTTGTCCTGGCATTTAAAGTGAGGCACTAATTTCCACCCAAAGTAATTTTATGTAAAGTGTGAAGAGTTTTGGCAGCTGTAGTGCATTTTGCAGCAAATGTGAACTGCTGCACTCAGATGTGTATAAGCACACTGTTAGGAGTTATGGAAGAGTGGACACTACATTGAGACAGGTGTGAAAATGATTGGCAAAAACTGAAATATCTGAGTAAGATGTGTGCTTCTGTTGCTGTCTGTATATTCTCAGGTTTGCGTTTGGGTGTAATCAATATGAGGGTGATGTCAAGCGTGTATCTGGTGAAACCTGTGTGAGCCACTGATGGTCTGAGGGTCAGACTGAAAACAGAGACCCTAAATTACAGTAGCAGCAATCTCTTTTTCTTTCTTTCTCTATTTCTCTTTCTATCTCTCCCTGTCTCTCACTCTCTCTTTGTTTCTTAATTCAATTTGCCTTATTGGCATGACATTTATATGGCCAAAACATTATAGTTTACAAGTATATACTGGCAATGCATATATACATCCACACAAATACGTACACACTCATCTGCATCACACATTTACTCTCTCTCTCATTCTCTCTTTCTCTCTGTCTCTCTTTGTCTCTGTCTCTCTCTCTCTCTCGCTGTCTCTGTATGCATGTATCTTTCTCTCTCTCTCTCTCTGTCTGTCTGTCTCTCTCTCTCTGTATGCATGTCTCTGTCTATCTGTATCTCTCTCTATCTCTCTCTGTTTCTTTGTCTTTGTCTCTCTCTCTGTATGCATGTATCTTTCTCTGCATGTACCTTTCTCTGTCTGTCTGCTTGTCTCTCTCTCTCTCTATTTCTCTGTCTCTGTCTCTCTCTCTGTCTACCTGTCTCTTTCTCTCTCTCTCTCTCTCTCACTCACTCTGTAAGCATGTATGGTTTCCCAGTGTGGGCTGTCTGTCTGTCTCTGTCTCTCTCTCTCTCTAGTTCTCTGCCCCCCCCTCTCTCTCTCTCTGTGTATGCGTGTATGGTTTCCCAGTCTGGGCTGTGCTGTGCTGTGCTGGGGTTAAGTGTCTTCTCAGCACCTGAGCGGGCTTGAGGAGAAACAGATGGAGCGGTGACAGATGACAGTGGTCGACTGATGGAAACTTGACGTGGAGGTAGCGAAAGAGCCCCAGCGCGTACGATTACTACGCAACCACAGCCACCACAACCATGGAGGCACTCAACGTGCATCCTCGCTCGCCAAACGCTGTCACAGAATGAGTGTGTGTGTGTGTGTAGTGTGTCAGTGCATGTTTTTTTGTATCTGAAACTACATGCGCACTTTTGTGCTTTTGAATGTGTTTGCATGAAAGTGTGTGTGTGTGTGTGTGTGTGTGTGTGTGTGTGTGTGTGTGTGTGTGTGGGTGTGTGTGTGTGAGTGAGGTAGACGAAGCAGACGAAGGCAGATAAAGTATACAAGTCAAAGAATAGACACCCCTTGTCAAATATTACTCCACTACAAGTGGAAGTTGCTATTCAAAATGTTTAAAGTTCGAAAGTTGAAATACGAAAGTACTTGTTTCCAAAAATACTTAAGCATTCAAAGTATGCATATGTTTTTTTATGTGTGTTTTATTGTTAAAGCAGAAATACATGTGTTTTTTACCCTTAACTTGAATATAAATATTCATATGCAAATGGGACAGATGGGAAATTAACAAATTAGAAGAAATGTGGTCAGCATAGGCTAGCTCTTTGAAAACTAGCATTGCTGGTCTCTATCCTTTAGCTTGTGAATAAATCCACTAGTTATATTGTAACACACAGTGAATTACTAAGAGTGAAACATGTAGTGAATTTGCAATTCTGTTGAATAGCAGTCTACATAAGTGTGTGTGTGTGTATGTGTGTGTGTGTGTGTGTGTGTGTGTGTGTGTGTGTGTGTTAGAAGTGGAGAAGAAATAGGGATGGTTGTGTGAATTATAAACCTTAGTTAACAGTTGAGCGCACCCACTTCTCATCAATGTAACAAGTACTTCATGCTCACATTTTAAATGTAGTGGATTAAAAAGTCACAAGTGGTCAAAATGTTTAATATATGTTTAGTATTTAGTATTAGTATGTAGTTAAGTACAGTACTTGAGTAAATTTCCCTAGTTACTGTCCACCTGTGTGTGTGTGTGTGTGTGTGTGTGTGTGTGTGTGTGTGTGTGTGTGTGTGTGTGTGTGTGTGTGTGTGTGACAGAGAGAGAGAGAGAGAGAGAGAGAGAGAGAGACTAGTAGGGTGTCTAGTAATGCTGGTATGAAGGTTTGCGTGTGTATGAGGGTGTAACTGCTATGGTAGGGCTGTGGCTGGGCTGATGGACAATGTCTCAACTACATCTAAGCGTTGTTGTGCAATGCAGTGTGATGTTGCCTGACAACCAGCCTGCGGGTTGTGATTGGTTGTTCATGGCATAGTTCCTGTCTCTTTGACTCCACCCACTGTGTGTGACGCCTAGCTAGGTCATGCTGATGTACTTCCTGTATTAAAGAGAATTTCAGCAGAAACCCTAACGCACGCAAAGACCACTCCACAGTCACCCAGAGAAGTTAGCTTAGTGAAAAGTAAACCAGCTGTACAATTCATCAATAACTCTTTATACACCTTTTTACACATATATTTATTGATTTCACAGGTATAAAAAGTACTATTGACATTGAATGGTTAATTGTCCATTTTTCTTCATATACACACCCTTTCATTGTCCCACCCTTCCCCAATCATCCACACTACATGGTCTGTACAGATTGTACAATGAACGCAATAACTAAACATAATAAAGTCCAAAGTAGATAATATTACATGCATTAAACATGTCAGTGTAGCAGAACAAGATGCTTCTAGAGATGTGTCTAAATAATATAAAGTTTGGGACCACTAATCCACCAACTGATCTGACCCTTTGTAAAAACCTGTGTTTGATCCTGGGGACCCCCCTGGGGAGATCAATTTATCCGCTGTACTAAAGTATGATTTTGGTGGAAAAATTGGCAGCCACTGAAAAAGATATATAAAAAAATGTGGGAGCACATTTATTTTTTATGCAGTTTATTCTACCTGCAGTTGTTAAATGCAAACTCTTCCATCTTTCCAAATCCAAGTTTTATCTGTTCCATTAAAGGTTGAAAATTGATTTTAAAAATGGTTGATAAATGTCTGCAGATGTTCACCCCTAAGTGTCTTCTAAGCTTCTTCCAGACATCTTAAAGGGGAGGTCACCATCAGTAATTTGGGGGGGCTGGGTTATTTACTAAAAAGCATTCACTTTTCGAGTAGTTTAATTTATATCCTAAAAACATTCTGAATCGATCTAATAGCTAAATTATACAGGAATAGTGGCTAATTTATCAGAAACAAACAACAATAGGTTATCTGCATAAAGTGAAAGTATGTGTTTAGAACCACCTCCAGAAATCCCCTGATTATAGCTGGTTGGTTTAAGTGGTGCTATAGACAATGGTTCAGTTGCCACAGCAAAGAATAGGGGACTCAGAGGACAACCCTGACGCGTAGACCTGGAGAGTGTGAAGATGATGATTCCATTTGTGAAAAGTTGTCCATAGTTACTATATACCTCGGCCACTTACTGAAGCTTTGAGTGAGGTATATACTAACTTTACCCATGACATGTATTTGGAGCTCATACAAAATCTGTCAAGGGCATCATACGGGTACCCCCACTCCACCCTGTCGAATGCTTTTTCAGTGTCAAGTGAGAGCACCACTTCCAATGTATCAACAGCAGCTGGAGATAGAAGAACATTTAGAAGTCTATGATTATTTGAAGGATAATGCAGATTTGTCATAAATCCTGTCTGGTCTGATGATAGAATGTCTGGCAAAGCAGATTCCAGCTAAAGTATTTTAGCTAGAATTTTATAGTCATTATTCAAGAGTGAGATTAGTCTGTAGAAACCACATTCTGTACTGTCTTTGTTCGGTTTTAACAATAAGGTTATGGAAGCCTCTGTGAGGGTTTGAGGTATGATTGAGAGAGTCTTTAATTATTTCAAGGAAGAAAGGGATTAAAACTGTTTATGCACTTGGACTGTTGGACTGTCTACTGAATTGATTTCCAGTTGCTGATCACTTTTGCCAGGTATTGATCAAGCATATTTGCGATATGCATACAAGTGCAGGGTACTGTAAACAATGAAGTGCAGTGTTCCCTGACACTCTCTTAGCCATATCATACAAACCGTTAATGCACATAATAAAATATGTCATAAAATACATAAGTAGACAGGACTAGGCCTCTGCCCTCATACTAACGGAACGCTTGTTCAGAAGCCTTATTGCTTTAGGATAAAAACTGATACAATTAGAGTCAGACTTCATGTTAGAGATGTGTGTGCATGTGCATGCATGCATGCATCTGCATGCGTGTGTGTGTGTGTGTGTGTGTGTGTGTGTGTGTTTGTGTGTGTGTGTGTGTGTGTGTGTGTGTGTATGTATGTGTGTGTGTGTGTGTGTGTGTGTGTGTGTGTGTGTGTGTGTTTGTGTGTGTGTGTGTGTGAAAGGATGTCTTTCTTCACTTCCCCACCGTACCAGCGTTCTCTCGCACGTCAGTTGGGTTGCCTGTGTGTGTGTGTACGAGCACGTTACACAAACGTTTGTGTCTTGTGCATATGTTTGTTGGTCTATTTTCTGCTCATGGCCGTGGTTAATCCGGAGTTTGACCCGCTGCACAAACCACAAAATAAACGGAAATGAAAAATGGGCCAGGGCTTTGGTCTAAGTCGATGTCTAACAGGCTGATATTGTTTTTTGTACTTCAGAAGTCGTTGACATTTCTTGTTATCACTAAAGGAAACAATTCTGGGATTTGTTACCACAGTTGTAGAACACTATGCTGTTTTGCAAATCCTTAGGAGACCATGTGAGCAGAGAACCAAGAAGTGTGATCAGTTCAAACAGTGGGCGTTTTTTCTCCCCCTGTTTTTATTTTTTTTCCTGTTTCGTGATTCCGGTTATTCCCTGCCCACGATCCTAACACACACCCATCCCCAGTCATTTCAGACACAGACGTGCAAGGAATCCACTGCATTCCCCCTCCTCTGGATATTTGCCAAACAGCAGTGCATTCCTGCACAGGCTTATACAGTGACAAACTAGCACACACATAAACAAGAGGTTCAAATACATACTGGGAAGGTATATATAGCTCCACACCGTATACAGGGTCAGCCAAAAGACTGACCACTTTTTAAATGACCACATCTCTACAGTCACTGAGGGTGTCGAAAGGGCTGGAGGACACATTGAGCACCTTTTCCACCATCAGAAGTTTGTTTAAAGCAGGATCTCAACTTGTTACATGTAGAAAACTGACAACAGCATGTGACAGTTTTTTATATGTAGTTTTTTTTAAATGGCCATAGTGGTCATACAATTGCTTGCATTGTCATAAGGTCATCATACTGTATACTTGGAAAGATAACTGAATGAGCTTTAATGTGCATGGTTTTTATTTGTGGTGGCCTTAGTGGCTGGGGAGATAAAATCATTTTAAGAAGTGTGATTCTGTTTTTGTTTTTTATTTGGTCCATCATGTATCAAGCTCTTGGGCGTTATTACAGCTTTTATGCATGTCATTTAGTCAGAAGTCTGTGGTTTTTCATCAAGTCCAGTAAATCACTGTAAGATGTGTTTTTTTGTCTTTCTTCTCAATACAGTCTTGCAACACCTAAAAAAAACTGTAGTTCTTTGGTTGAGTTGCATCACCTGATTGTCCAGTGGTATGATAACTGCTTGCAATGGGTTAAGAAAGAAACACTATCTAAAGGTTGCTCTTTGAAGTAGAGGCACATTTGAATTGGAATTTTACTGGTAAAATTGAATGTGACCGATGACACTGCCTAAAATACTGTGCAAGTCCATTCACTATCTGCCAGTCAGCATGTCAGCACAATTCAGCTGCTGTGCTCCTAACAGGCACGGGGCATATTTTAATTTGAAGGAGAGGTATGGCCGTGGGGATGCTTTAGGTGTGTAACACATGGCACAGGACGTCGTGCTCTGTGGCATCAGTAAAAATCTCTGGTCTCAAGAGGCGATGCTAAGCAGCTTTTAGATTCATTTGCAGCTTTTAATTTGCAACTTTAAACTTCCTTTTGGCTAATTACACACATCTCCCGAAAGATTCCCAGATTGTGCAAAGACACCAAACTCACTCAACAATCACCAACCTCCCCAAACACATTTCCTCAGAATCAATGTGAGTGTCTTTCGGTCTGCAAATGACTGTGGTCTGTTATCTCTTTAATCTCTCCACCTTAGTCATATGGGTGGCAGGTTTGTTTCATGACTTCATCACCCTCAGCTCTGGTGATAGATTTTTGTTAGTCAGCCCTGTAACCCTAACTGAGGTGTAGGGACTTACCTTTCCTTTGCCAAGGGCCCAAACAGTGACATTTTCAGTAAGTGTACCTGAGAGACATACAGTAGTGACTCAGAGATTTTTAAAACGAAAGGTAACTTTTTACTGTGTAACACTAAAATGTTCTTGTCCTCCTTGCCTTTTTGATCTCTGAATTGTTGATTCTGCAATTAATTTTTTGTACAATGTACAATTTCAATGTAGTGTTGTGCAAGTCACTTTCAAGAAGTTTTTGTTCTGATATTTCTCTGGCCAATTTCCTTCCCAGTCCCTCCACATCACCTGGTTACCTCACCCAGATTTTTTATCCAGACATGGAGCAGGTTTTGCAGGTCACTTTTCTGACATCTATTTCCCGGTAGACTGGACACCACAACCAAGTCTCTCTCTCTCTCTCTTTTCACTTCTTTCTTTCTTTCTTTCTCCCTCTTTTTTTCTTTCTTTTTCTTAGTGTCTCTCTCCCGCTATCATATTCATTCATTCTCTACCCATATCTATATCTCTCTCTCTCTCTCTTTCTCTCTCTCTCTCTCTCTCTCTCTTTCTGTTTATGTTTTTTATTGTCTGCCAACCCTCCTGTAAATGAAGTAGAGGTGCTGAGTTCCTATTGTGATCCGTTACCTGCCCACAGGGACAGGGCTGAGCAGTCAAAGGTGGCAAGGAAATGTAAAGAGGAAAGTTAAGGAAGCACCTTTCTCTTCCTTCCTGTCATAAGACTTTTAAGTTTGTCTGACAGTCAGAGAGTAAATGTTTGCGAGATAATCACAATCCGGGATGACTCATGAGCATGGAGAGGTTGAGCATCAGGATTCCGATCTTCTGTGGTGTTGTGCTGCTTGGTCTCCATAGCGAGGAGAACCCCCCCCCAACCCCCCTGTCACTGACACTGGCCTGACCACCTGTTCCGAGACACATACTGAAAGTATTGCAGCAAATTTTGGCATGTGGGAAGTGGATTCTGTAACCGTTTATCTAAACCAAATCTAATTCAGTTGCAAATCTGGTAACTGGGTGTACAGTGTAGTCGGAAATTCTTTTGTGCAATCTGATTAATTGTGTTCTTGGTGAGGAAGGCTTTTGCACAATTTCCAGTATGTTTAGGGTTATGTTGGTGGAAGATGTATCAGCCCCCAAGCACATATTTGTTATATTTCTTTTATTGTTTCTTTAATATCCTCAATTTTATTTCCATTTCAGACTATTTGTATTACTTTTGCTACACTATACTAAAAACAATACTCTATGTCATTGCCAGTAAAGTCTACCTAGTCCTACTGGTTCTGCTCTGTGTGCTGGCTATATCTGTCATCTTCAGTAACTGCCACCAGACTGTAATTTTCAGTAAATTCTGCATGTTTCCCTCTCGCTGGAAAACATGTCTAAATTAAAACCCTTCCATCATTCAACACAAAGCATAAAAAGCTGTTTTTTTTACATAAGGAAGTATTTAGATATTATGATATTTGACAGAGCTTCTTTTGAAAAGTTTCCCCTTTCAGTTTTTTTTTATGCTACATTGGAAGTCATAGGGATCAGTCTCCCGCTAGTGATTGTGTCTGCTAGGTCAACAAACAGCCGTCTTGATTTGGGGTCAAATATTATCACATCTTTTTCTTTTGGAATAGTCTATTTTCTGAGCTCACTTTCCCTACTGTATATATAGTTTCTATGTTTTAATGTTTTACTGTACACCTTTTATATCTTTCTATTCAATAACATGTTGATCACAAAAAAACCAACAAACAGCCGTCTTAAGCGCTTTATGAGGGTAGTCAAACTGTCCTCGCTGATTAATCTGTGCTTGACCGTCTCCTAATTAGTGTGTGTGATCCCTCTCCGTTCGGAGGGAGCAACTCATTTAAGTCAGCTTTCAGCCTTGACACTGCCTCCAACGCACCGAACTAATTGCCAAGATCGCTTTCAATTCATAAGACGCTCAGACTGAAAGCTTATCCGTGCCTCTGTGTGTTTGTGTGTGTGGGTTGAGGGGTGGCTGGGGGGTGAAAGAGAGAAAGACTGAAAGGGGTAAAGAGAGAGAGAGTTAGGCAGCAAACAACAGAAATAACCCAGCCGACAGGCAGCTACTAAATATAATAATCATTAAAATAATGTTCCCAGGGCATTAAGACAGAGCAAGAGCAGCAGCGTAGGCAGCAGCCACAGCATGGCGCGGCATGAGAGAGAGAGAGAGAGAGAGAACTCCAGCGTGTGTGCTCTGCGCTGCACTGTTTACACTACAAATGCGGTTGAGTTACACCATGTACAGTAAAAAAGGGCTTGACTGCCAGTAACTCCAGTCACTTACCAACAAAAGCATCATTTCCTGAAAGCTCCTCCTCCCCTCAGCCCCCTCCCTCCCCTCCTCCTTTCCCTCCTGTCCTCTCCTCTCCTCCCCCTCTGCCCTCCTTCTCCTCCTCCTGCCCTCCCCCTTCCCCCTCCTCCCCTTCTCCCCCCTCTCCTCCTCCTCTCGCACTCTCCCCTCCCCTAAGGGCCACCTTTAGCACTAAGCAACTAACCACAATCAATATGACTAACCCTCCATGCAAATACCTGCCAGTCCTCCCAGAGAAGCAGGAAGTCTGCGGGGTCTCTCTCTCTCTCTCCTCGGCCTGGAGCTCTTGTGCCTGCCGCTACCTGTTGTGCGAGAGCTGTGGTGTGCGTGTGTGTGTGCGTGTGTGTGAGAGAGAGAGAGTGAAAGAAAGTGTCCGTCCAGACACAGGAGTACAGCGACAGTACCAGAGGTGGGGGGAGTGTGTCAAGCGCGTGTGTGAGAGAGAGGGTGTGTGTCTGTGTGTCTGTGTGTGTGTGTTTGCCCACACACTAGAAAAAAAGAGAGAGAGAGAAAAAAAAGTGGGAGAGGGAAAGAGAGAGAGGGAGAGAGAGAGAGGAGCCGGGAGCCTGCCCCTTGGAAGTGCTGTGCTGTGCGTGTGTGAGCCTGCGCGCGTGTGTGTGTGTGTGTCGGCCCCCCTTGCCTTCTCCACGGGAATGCTCCAGCTGTGACAGCGCTCCCCTGAAGCCGGCAGGCTGCTCGCAGCACATGGGAGGATCTGTTGTGGCCGTGCGCGTGTGTCTTTCTTGCCGGAGGTGAACCAGCCTGAGCGACAGTCTTTATGTGTGCCTGCGTGTGCCCCGCTCCACGAGTTTTTGGACTCATGTCTGACACGCCGTTTTGGACTAAGTTTTACGCACAGCTGGGACGACCACTGCCCAAGGTAGCGCAACCATCCCCTCTCTTTTTCACTTTTGTTACTCTTTACTCTTCAGAGATTGTTTTGACACTTTCCGTGAGTTTGCTGTATTGCTGTGTTTGTATGGTCACACTGCTGGGTCAGTGTGCTTCATATCTTATGAGTTTCTTGTATGGCATATTTTGTTGGGAGTTTGTATAGTAACTTTAAAGCTGTCAGCTGGCTTGACATGTTCCCAGCATGTCT
Source organism: Setipinna tenuifilis (assembly GCA_030347295.1). Classification (NCBI taxonomy): domain Eukaryota; kingdom Metazoa; phylum Chordata; class Actinopteri; order Clupeiformes; family Engraulidae; genus Setipinna; species Setipinna tenuifilis. Next base: position 23,363,574 of record CM059276.1, read on the forward strand.
AGTTAGAACTTGTATGTTTTACTGGAAGTGTTTCCTTAAGCATATTTCATAATACACTTCCTTGTGCACTGCTTATATCTGATAGACACGTATCCTGATTGTTCATTTACTGGTTTAAACACTTGATCTGTGGTTCAACTCATTTGAATAGTTATATGTATTAGTTTTAGAAAAAAAGTTAAAGGGAGAGTAGTACAATGGGTTATATTTCATTAAAGAAATACAGGAGCCATTCAGAACATTCTTCTTTTAAAACATTATAAAAACAGATAAAAGGATGAAACACAGAATTGTTAATGACAATAATCAAGCAAACAAAAAAAGGAAACAACAGCCTTTGATACAATGCAATTGTGTCATCCCAGTCAGGCTGTCAGTGAGTGGATGGCCATGACAAATCACACTCATTACCTCTGGTTTCCAGTAAGGAAGAGAGCGTCATGCATCCAGTCAGCACCGAGACACTCAGCTATTGCTGTTGCCCTCGGCTAAAGGAGCATTCTTCCAGTGCATTTTGCTAATTATGAACAAAAACCTCATACAAAAACCTGGAGACTGTGAATGGGCTGATTTATGGTTTGGCTGAACTGACTATATAATGGCTTATGCTATGTCATAGAGCTAACTTGCAGCCATGACAGCTTCTTGGCACCCCCCCCATTCTCTTCTCCAAAGCAGAAAAGTACGCTGTCTTTGTTTCTCGCTGGTTGCCAGTTTTAATTGTACTCTCAGTGCTTAAGTACAGTAAGCCAAACCACAAAAACCAAAGGTGTGCGCTGAAAAAAAAAATATACGTCTCTCTGGCTTTATGTGTGTTTATTGTCCTCCCTACACACTCCAGAAGGCTGGGAGCCTGCATGGGAGTCTGCATGGCCGTGCGCCCCTGAGGGCACTGGTGCAGACGGGGCGTGCAGCTTACTGGAAGCACCGCTGCCGTTCGGTAACTCTGGTGCGCTCCCGGAACAAAGCCATCAGGGCCGAGGGCAGCAGTAGCAACAGCAGCAGCAGCAGAGTGTCTTTCGCTCACCGTGTGGCTTGGCTCGTGTGTGGGCAGCCTGGCCTCTGGCCCTCTCAGATCAGGGCTCTGCCTCTGCCTCTGCCTCTGCCTCTGCCTCTGCCTCCTCCTGTTCAGCAAGCAGGGCAGAATGTTTGCACTGTAAATAGAAGCAGAAGAAAAGAAATGGGCCGTTACAGGGAGCGAAAGGGTACAGCTTATTATTAGATATCTGCCTCATTTTTTGTCCAGCAATAAGGCCACTAAGTTGGAAGGGACTGATGAGGGAGCTGATGAGGTGGCGTAGTACCACTGGTTGGCACCTGCACTTGGCATTGGCGCCCACGAACGCTGACTTGTGCCCATTCTTCCACTGGCAGCGCACCAGCATTCATCACTAGCAATTTTCACCACACAGTTTGGTTTCCTCATGGGCTTGTCATCTTTTCCTCATTCTTTACTGACACATGCACACAAACACATGCATACTCACACACACACGAACGCACACACACACACACACCCACACACACACACACACACACACACACACACACGGCGATTTACGGTAAGGTAAGCCCACTGCAGCAGTCTCAGCGGAGTTTGTCATCTGTGCCAGCTCAGAGCTCGGTTCCTGTCTGGCCGGTGCTCCGCCTCAGCACACTCTGACACCAGACACGCGAGGCCAGGCCAAGCCGCCAGGCCTAAACTGGAGGTGACATGCGGTTATTCTCGCGTCTTGTCTCGCCCTCCAGCTGTCACTTCGCTTACGGCCCCCGTTTGAAGTTTTTTGTACTGACAAAGCACAAAGAAGAAGCTTGGTGGTGGAGTCTTCTTCTTTGATTAACTGATTGAACTTGAAAATCTTGTCTTTTTTTCTCTTTTGTGCTTTCTTTATTTCATCCTCCCTTTGTCTCTTGTCTCTCTCTCCTCGTGTGTGGCTAAACAAACAGTGTCAACCACCCAAGGTGGATGGAAAAAAATAAACACACATCAAAAGAATGAAATCAGAAATCATAAAAGCGGGAACAAGAGAGCCATTTGTTGTATGTAATTTTTTTTTTGGGGGGGGTGCTGTTTTGGGCCGTTGTGTTCCCTCCGTTTTGTGCTTTAGCAGAGCTGTTCAGAGGTACAAGGTTGCTTGGGACCGGCACTGGGGTATAACATTGAGAAGGTGCGCACATCCAAAAAACATCTTACAGGTGCCAGATAAAATCAACAACCTACATGACGGAGGAGGTCTGCTCTGCGCACTGTACTGTATATGCTCCAGAGTTTATAGAGGAAACAAGACAACGTTTCCAACACAGGGTCTTCGTCCATGTGGTGCTAAAGGGGGCCATGTATAAGCACAGACTGGCAGAATCCAGTCCAGACTACCCACCCAGGCCTCCAGAGTCCATCACAGCATTACTCAGCAAGAGACTTGTGACAGACGGGCCCCAGCTCGTTCCAACACCATGACTTAAAAGTGCCCACATCATAGCTGTGTGGTGTTTATCCCCCCTCTACATAGAGAGGGGGGGGAAAGAGAGAAGGAGAAAGAGGAGGAGGAGGAGGGAGAGAGATGGAGCCGGCTCCTGGGCTTTCTTTTTTAACTTTGTGGGAGTTTTTTTTGCCCCCCCCCCCCCTCTTACTTAAATCCCATTAAACGTCAGCCAAGAGGAACAAACTCGGCGGCGTAAGAGGAAGACATAACGGGATGTTGCCGCTGGTGGTGGTGGCTTTCAGAGTTGAGCCAGCAAGCGGAGGGAGTTAAGCAACAGAGACGTGTGACCCTGGCAGACACCCTTGTTTTTTTACGAGCCTAGCGTAGCTTGGCTAACTGGTCTTGGCTAACATTGACATGTTTGCCATAAAAGTGATAAACGGGGATTGGCAGGCCTGTCCATTTATGTTTGCCTATTGACACAAGAGCAAGGAGAGAGAGAGAGAGAGAGAGGGAGAGAGAGAAAGAAAGAGAGAGGGAGAGAGAGAGAGAGAGAGCTTGTGTTGTTCAAACCCCCTCCTACCCTTCATCAGTGAAAATGGCTCATCACTCCAGCTGGGAATGAAATGTGGCTTCCCGTCAGCTGAGGTCATTCAGGTTATTTCAGGACTCGCGCGAGTGAAAAAGAATCAATTCCAGTCATTCAGGAGGACGGATGGAGCGGAGAAGGGCCGAGAGTGAGGCCCCTGCTTTTCATTTCAGCGCTCTCTCTCTCTAAACAGACGCATACACACACATACACACACACAGAACAGACCACACCGCACCACACCACAAATCTCCATTTCATTTGATCCCCCTTCCAGTGATGCTCCCAGATAGTTTTTCTTTTCCGGAAATTTCTCACCAGGTAAACACACAAAAACCAGAGAGAGAGAGAAAACATGGAGATATTAATGAGAAGTACAGCAAAAGGAAAAATAGAACAGATGGGTGGGGGGGGGGGGGTGAAACTGAAGGGAGGTGGTGTAGTGTTTCAGTGACTGCCTTGAGTGAGTGAGCGAGCGAGCGCGTCTCTGATGGATGACGATGGCGGCGGCGTGAGTCGGCCCTGCCAAGGAATACTCGGGGATTCCCTGGCCCGCCGCTGGCTCAGCCTGTCCCAGGGGGAAGGAACACTGGCTCGGCCTGTATCTGCCCATAGTTGCAGAATGACACACACAAAACTTGAGGGAAAGCAGAAACAAAGGCAGGTCTGGAATAGAGAGGCCTGTGGAATATAGAATATAGACAACCTATGTTTGTATGTTTGCTTTGTGCTGCGTGTACATATTACATATAAAGGCAAAAAGAGAATGAGGTTTTTTAGAATGAGTGTAACGTGGCTACAATTTTAAAGGAGGAAGCTGCCGCTTTTACTCTTCATCTTTCATTTCTCCTTTGCCAATGTTCTGTTTCATAAGAGAGCATTGTCAGGTGTTTTTGTGTGTGTGTGTGTGTGTGTGTTTTTTTTTGGTCTGCAGTTTCTCGTAATCAGTGTCTTGAAGACACGCCTCTTTAACCTGTTTTTTGATTGTAGCTGTCTTTGAGTTTGTTTTTGTATAGCTCTTCTAAACAATGGTAACATCAAAACAATGATCATTGTAGTGAATGCCATTTTTATTATATATTGCTTTTAATATTTAAAGCAAATTATACATTAATTTGTCATGGTTAATTTTAGTTTTCAATGGTAAAATTCCCTCTTATATGTGTTTTTGTAAGAAGCTGTTTAAAAAGCCTCAGACACTCAGCACAAGGAGGTCGTGTGAGGTGGGAGAGGTACTATAGCAAGACATCTGAGGGAGGGTATCCATCTAGTTATCTCCTGGGAATTTGAACTATGGGAACCTTTTTCCCCCTGGATAACCCAGATGCCTATCAATGCCACTGGATCCTATCCTGAACCGTCTGCTCAGTCACTGCTAGGGGTTAATGCCTGGAATGTTCTCTGGATGACCAGAAGCCCTGCTGGTCACTTGCATTAGAGATGGTATCTGTTCAGAGGGAGATTGCGAAAAAAAAGGGCCAGTTGGTTCTATATATGGGCATGAGTGAGGTTTTTAAGTGTGCTGTGCTGGGAAGAAGATCACGCTTGTTTAAGCAGTAAATGACTGAAGGCAAGCAAGTGGAGGAGGAACATGGTGTGTGTGTAGAGAGGGTGAGGGCTGGCTGCAAGTGTGTGTATGTGTGTGTGTGTTTGTGCGTGTTTGTGTGTTTGTGTGTTTGTGTGTACGTGTGTTGTTGAGTGCATGTGAGTGATGTGGAAAAGGAAAGAAATTGCCCTAACAAATACCCATGCAAACACATACACAAAGTTATGCACATAAACACACACACACACACACACAGACGCACATACACACACACGCACACAGACAGACGCACACACACACACGCACACGCACACACACACAGACAGATGCACACACACACACACACACACACACACACACACACAATACCTTCCTTTTGAGTTCCCACACATCATGTGCAGTTCCTTGGTTTCCAGTAACACTCTATTGTAACACTGTGGTTTTTTTTAAGGATGGTCACACACACGCACTCTCTCTTACACACACACACACACACACACACACACACACACACAAACACTTGCTTACCCAGCAGTCTTTGGCCTGTGTTTTCTTCTCCTTTGCAATTTAGTTGAGTCAGAAGCCATAGGGCCCCCTGTTTTTTTTTTTTTTTTTTTTAAAAAGGTCAGATTACGTCAGTGCTGTGAACTGCTCCTGCCTTATCGGCCCTGCACAGATCGCAGTGGTGGTAGCAGGGCTCTGCTATGGCGGAGCACAGAACGCCTCGTGCTGGCCTCAGCCTCGGCCTCAGTCTCAGCCTCACTTGGCCACAGCCTCACTCGGCCACATCTTCGTTTTCATCTGTGCTGTGCCGTGCTGCAGTGCTGTGCTGTGTTCAGATAAGATAAATCGCTTTCCCCGCGCGAGCATTTGCTGTCTTAGAACTGAACCCCTGAACTGAACAAATATTTGTCAGATTTAGTTTTTCTCTCTTCCATGATGATGCTGAGCCATATAGTTGCCATGACGATAAAATTCAGTGGAAAGCAGCATTTGTGGGGTTTTTTTTGTATTTTTTGCACTGCTGGTAGTGTAACAGTTTCCTGGAATGTGATAGAAGGCGTTCGGATGCACGATGATGGTGTGAATGGCACAGAGGCCAAATCGCTAGGGAGACAGTGACATCTGCGGTAGATGTGTCAGTGTGGAGTCCCTTCATCAGGCCTTACCCATAGGAAGAGTTTTGTTGAAAAAAATGTAATGGTCGAGTCATGGTTTCTTGTTGCTGGTCTTAGCACATTTGTCTTTTACACAGGCCAAGAAATCTTTTCATTTTTTAAATTTTTAAAATTGCATGGTGATTAGGGCTACTTGATTGTGGAAAATACCATAATCACGATTATTTGGGTCAAAATTAAAATCATGGTTATTGAAATTATTTATTTGTTTTCCTTAGAAACATGTTGCATTTATTAAAAAAATCTTGCCAAAAAATATTTTTAGAATATCCTTGTACTTTGGAATTTCCTCTACAGTTCTGTGATAGGGGGACAGATATACACATGCGTGTCTTTTTATAGAAAACAAGCAAACTTGCACAACACTAAATGACAAAAAAATTGTTTTCCTCGATTTTGAGATCGTTTGGTCCTGTGATCATAATCACAATTAAAATTTAACTAATTAAGCAGCCCTAACGCTGACAGCCGAAACAATGTCATATTTCCGTGCTTTCAGGCTGTATCAGTATGGTTTTTCCCACCACAGTGGAAATACTGCCCTATGTAACCACTTTGCCACCGCGTGGGCTGTAACAGCAGATAACCTCTATCCAGTGTGTACAGAGACAGTCAGTTGCTGAAGGCAGTCATTGACTTTATTTGCTGTGCCTAATGGCACACGGATTATCTGTGCTGTGGAGGACACCAGGTTGCATTGTGGGGCTCCGGGCGACTCCGGCGTTGGCTGGTGATTAAGGGGCAGGAGGCGGTCTGCTCCCCCAGACACAGAGCCTCAAGGTGGGCAGCGTGGGCAACACACTCAGGCAGCCGCATGGGGGATGATAAGAAAACTTAAAAACAATGGCATTTTACTATTGAAGTGTAACATTAAGTGTAATATTTAGATAAAGTTGTCAAATATGTTAAAATAAACTGCTCAGCTTTTTAAAATATCCATTAAAGATATGCAAGCGCCAAAAAAAGCTGTCTGCACCTGTCTTCCCTCCTGGCCGTTCCACTGTGACTTCAGCATATAAAGTAAGCGTAATGAAATTAAATCCATAAAACCATATAGCAATACTACTTCTACTATTGTATTCTATTATTTATTTACTTATTTATTCATGTATTTATTAATCTATACTTGTTTGTTTGTTTGTTTATTTATGTAGCTAATGCACTATGTACACCACTGTGATCAGTGCCAGCTGTGTTTAAATGTCCTCTAAAAATAAGCTCTACTTACGTCCCTAATACTATTAATTAATATTTTATTATTGTTGTTATTAACAAATTATATGTACCCTTTTAAGCAAATAAAGATTAGTGTTTATGGAACTGTAAGGCATAACAGTAATAGCAGAAGGCTAAAAGTTGGCATTTTGAATTCAATAATTAATCCAGAGTAATATTATAATGCAATTGATGTAGCGTTTTAAATGTGTAATCATGCAGTAAATAGGAAATTAAAATAAGACGTGAAGAGATCCAGTAAACTGCATCAGTAAAAAAAGGCTAAAGTCAAACCCATCATTTAATACTGCAGTATTACATTTTAAAAAGTAGGTTTTAATGGTTGGTCAACTGTTTCCAAGGCCACTTTAATGGGTAGCTCGCCAGTCAGTGTGCTCTGGTGTAAAAACAGGGAACTACCTTTGTTTCGTTTTAAAGTCTTTGGGACTTTTTTGTAGAGGATTAAAAAACGTAGGACTCCAGGACCTCTGGCAAGGGGGCATTCTGCCCCTATAGTAAACACATGCATGGGAATAACACATGGATGGGTATCGCCAGTTACTTCCCCTCTGCTATTTCTTAACAAAGATAACCTCACCTGAGCCATCTTGCTCCCCCTGTGTAGATGAACACTCACAGGCACACACAGACATGCTTACACACACACACACACACACACACACACACACACACACACACACAGTATACACAATCGGTGATGTTACACTCATGTTTTGTATTTTTTTGTGTGTACGGAAAGTTCTCTTTGTGAAATTGATTGAATTGATTGATTATCTGCGGTTGCCAGTTAAGCTCTCTGACCTTAGTGGGCCTGTTGAGGCATGGCAGGGTTGGTTCATTGTCCTCTGGGTAGTTGTTGATACAAACTAAGTCACAGTTGAATAGAGGAAAAGCTCCAGCTGGCACTTTAAATGGCACACATGCACACACACACACACACACACACACATACATGCTCATACACACACACACTCACAGATGCTTGCATGCAACATTTATTTAAACACTGTTGCATATTTTATTTGCATATCCACAAAACCACACACACATATATAAACACACACACACACACACACACACACACACACACGGGGTCATTTAAGCCCCCATTTTGGAATTTGGACCCCTTCTCGTGGTGTTGCAATGACACCAATATACACATAAACATACACACTCCTCCTCACTCACAAACTTACACACACACACATCCTGTTCTAACCACATAAACACAGGAAGGCAGTGTGTGTGTTTGTGTGTGTGTTTGTGTGTGTGTGTGTGTGTGTGTCTGTGTGTGTGTGTGTTTGTGTGTGTGTTTGTGTGTGTGTGTGTGTGTGTGTGTGTGTGTGTGTGTGTGTGTGTGTGTGTGTCTGTATGTGTGTGTGTGTGTGTATGCATGCATGTGTGTGTGTGTGTGTGTGTGTGTTTGGGGGTGTCTGTGTGTGTTTTGCTTGTTTTTATTGCTCTCCCGTGCTGTACCCCCTCGCTGGTGTTGTTGTGTGAGCTCTGCTTTCTGCCTCCGCTCCTCTCCGCTCCCCTCAGCTCTCCTTGGTAGCCTGTGGCTGTCAGCCCTAATCAGCCCCGACATGCACTCCTTCCTGAGGCCGTGAGGACCCCCGTCCCGGCCCCCCAGTCGTCCCCATGGGGGGGGGGGGGGCACTGGCCCTGAAAGAAGGCTGTTAGTCAGGCGTGTGTGTGTGTGTGTGTGTGTGTGTTAGTCAGCCAGGCTCATTAGCCTGACACGTGTTCTCACTGCCCCCCCGGGGGATGCTGGAGTTGTCGACGGGGCAGTGATACGCACCTCCTGCCAGGCAGGCAGAGTGGGTGAGCCGAGGCCGAGGCTAGTGGTGGGGGATGGGTGGGTGGTTTAGGTGAGTGGGTGGGTGGGTGGTGGAGGTGGTGCTGGTGGCTGGTGGGTTAGAGAGAAGCAGCTCAGGATGAGCAGAGGAAGTAGTCGTTGTTAATGAGTAATTTTTCGACATGTGGATGTCGACTTGTGGAACCCGCACGCAACATACACACAAACACACACATACACATAAACACACATGCAGATAGTTTTCCTATGGGTGCACACACATATGTACACTGTTTTCGTGCACATTTATAGGTACATTCACACAGACAAGCACACACACACACACACAAATACACACATACATACATATTTTTCCTGGCATTGGTTAACCCCCACTCCAACTCGTTTTCTTCAACTCACACTATGGGTTTGTCCAAAATGTCCACTTGCTCACTATATCATGCCCTATACAGTCAGTCAGATGCATTGGCTGATTCCCGACATCGTACACTTTTGCTAGTAAACAAACAAACATTTCTTTGTTTTGTTTTTTTTCTTTCCTTCCTTCTTCCTGCTGAGCGTAACACGGCGAGCCCTGTGCCAGCCCCACCTGACTGGCGCCTGACTGATTTATTTCCAGATCAGATCACAGGCCGCCCTCCGGCAGTAACGTGTCATCAGAGGCATCCTTGTTTACTCTCGCAGTTATTCTAGGTGGCTTCTGAGTGGGGCCATGTTGGCATGTGAGTGAGATGTAGAAAGTCAACACTGTCAGTCTGTGCAAAATGGGGAGGTAGGTGGAGGTAGTTGGTACTGTAGCTGGCTTGCCGTCTTCAGTGTTTAACTAGGCACTTCAAGGTACTGGCAAGAAAAAACTTTATTTCAGACGGCCCAGCTAGAAAGGTTGATTGAACACCATCTTTTGTCTTGTGTGCTTGTGTGCTTTC
>CM059276.1:23378287-23380787 GCA_030347295.1 Setipinna tenuifilis
CACACACACACACACACACACGACGTAGATCTCTGTATACATACACAGCTATGCAGTAACACACATACACACACAAAGTCCCCACTTGTTTACACTGATAGACACACTCATTATGTGAAACCTGAGCACACTTCACAGCTCTGTACGCACACACACACATACACACACACACACACACACACACACACACACACACACACACACAGAAAGCAGAAACATGTGTCTGTGAAGCCAGAGGCTCGGTCAGGTCTTACATAATCAATGGAGAGACCAGGGAGTTATACCCCCTCCGTGAAAGAACACAATGATGTGATTTCTTTCTGTTCAGCACACACACACCCACACACACACACACACAAACACACATACACACACTCATCCAATGCTTACTTACGTCACGTTATTCTAAACAATTGCATCAACTTTTGCCTTTCCCACTGGTGCTCTAAATTCTCCCTCTCTGTCCATTTTCTCTGTCCAGGTTCAGTGTTTCCAACGACCTGAAATATGACGCAGAGAGAGATCTCAAAGACATAAACGCACCCAACATCCCCGTGCATGCCTTAAATAAGGTGACTTCTTGTTCTCAGAACACAGTGCTTCTCTCTTTCCAGGAGCCATGCATGCCTTTTCAGAATAGGCTTTTCCAGCCAGGGTTATCTGTGTTGTCCTTCAGTTCTATCCAAACTGAGATGAATTATTGTTTTGAGTGCAACGGTTGAGGAGATAACCTATGGGGCCACCTTTCTTAGCATTGTTGCCAGACAACAACATGATAGGCACCTCATGTTCTTGTTGAATGACCTTAATCATTACCAAGTTTCCTCCATTTCTAAGTTTTTGTTGCTTCATATTAGCGAGAAACAACATTTGACAGTTACATTACTTGGCATCAAAAAAAGTTGCCCTCTTTATCCTCATTCTTTGCTAAGATTTCCTAATTTCAGCCACCCTACCGTCACCCTTTGGTGATTCTGACCAGTTAAACATTTAAGCAAGTTTTTTTGGAACTCTTTTTTTCTTGTGTTTAGCCACAATAATAAGTAATGTGCATTGCGTAGTAATGTGGTTGTATAAGCTTACCCTAATTTGTTAGTGAAAGGTTTTACTTTTACTTCTGGATAGAGTTCTCTAGCCATGATAACCCTCTCAGTAAGTGTGTACCGCCCTACCACTGCTAGCAGAGTCATTAGCAGCATTTACACTGTGGGCTGTCAACCCAGGACCCTAGGCACAGCAACTTCAGCCCAGGGTACAAGCACCAGGGCAAGAGCTCCTGTACTCTGTTCATGTACTCTAGCTTACTCTAGTTTACAGTTTACTGTACAGACCATGTAGCCAACGGTTAAAATCAATGAAGCCATAGAAATAAGTACCCTTACACCTGGGTGTTTGTACTGTACACACCACTGAGACATGCCCTACTTGACCATAGCTCTGATGGATGTCTGTACAGCACCATTGAGACGTGTCCTGCTTGACCACTGCTCTGACGTCCTGTTGCAGATAAAGTACGGGGACACTGCTACCTCAGAGGGCGTCCTGTTCGCCACATACTCGGCGCTGATCGGAGAGAGCCAGGCTGGCGGGCAGCTCCGCACCCGCCTCAAGCAGATCCTGGACTGGTGCCAGCCAGACTTCGAGGGAGTCGTATCCTCCTCAGCCCCCCCTCCCCAGGGGGACGAGCGATAATGAACGTGATACTTTTCTGTGGCTTTTTTTTTTCTTCCATTGCCGTCTGACTTTTAATCTTACATGGTGTTGTGTAACAGCATCTGTGTGATGAATACTGCAGTGTTTGCTATGTCAAAGAGCAGACCCTCTAAGAAAAACCAGGCATGATGTTAGCAATATTCCTAGGATAATGTAACAGCTTGCTTCTGTTTTTGTAGTTTTTCTTTTCCTTCGATCGGACAAAACAGAGACCGTTGTTATTGGGTTGTCTGCCGCTTAATAAGTTTGGTGGTCAGACACTTAGTACACTTGTGGTCGTGCTTCTTCGGAACTACTGTCCTTGACCACAGCTGTGCCTAGATCGTGTTTGACGAATGCCACAAAGCCAAGAACGCCACGTCGACCAAGATGGGCAAGGCCGTGCTGGACCTGCAGAACAAGTTGCCCAAGGCCAGGGTGGTGTACGCCAGCGCCACAGGTGAGGACCTGTTGTAGAAACGAGTGCAAATTAATCTTAAATCGTAAACATTAGGCTGTTTTTTTTTTTTTAAAGAAATGTTACAATGTTGCCACGTTTTTGCCTGTGGTCCACATTAGTCCATTGTTTTCAGGTTCGGGAACTGTGATAGATTAGAAACCAAGCCAGTAACCAAGCCATTTAAAACACTGTAAACTGTGTGGTGACAGTTAAAAAACGGTGTGGTGACAATTAAAAAACTGTGTGGTGACAGTTGTAGACACACAAACACCAATACACTTCCATGCCTCACCAACTGTCCCATCGCATTGCCCTGCTTAGGCGCCTCTGAGCCAAAGAACATGATCT
>CM059276.1:23385787-23388287 GCA_030347295.1 Setipinna tenuifilis
CCTCCTTCTCTCAACCCCCCCCCCTCCCCTCCCCTCTCTCTCTCTCTCTTCCTCTCTGCCCTCTCTCAGTTGGTGGCGATCATCTCTGAGGCGGCCAGCTCGGGTATCTCTCTGCAGGCAGACAAGCGTGTGAAGAACCAGCGGCGGCGGGTGCACATGACCCTGGAGCTGCCCTGGAGCGCCGACCGCGCCATCCAGCAGTTCGGTACGTCAGGCCCCAGACAGCCACACCACACTTAGGCCAGCCCAAGAAAAATACTGTACATCTTCTTACAATTCAGCTGACTTTGTCCTTCAGAAACTATTAGGATCTTATATTAAGCTGATTCAAAGCGGTTTTGCTGTCTTGATTTTGCCTTTTAGAAACTAGTATCCAGTAAAGCCCAATAAAAGTCCAAGCTGAGTTCAGCTTTAGATCCTAAAATAATCTTACACTGTTCTTTTGTTTCCTAAGGTGTCAATACAACTCAATGAAAATCTTATTTGTTTTTTTAGGGGGAAACAAATAAGACTGTTTCAAAAAAGTAATATTTTCTTTAGTGTGCTTATCACCACAGACCACTTTTTTCAAGTTAAAGTTAAAGTCAACTTTTTCACACCTTAAATTATCATTTAAAGTACTTCTATTTGTCAGAGGGAAATGACTCAGAGTTGTAGACAGACAGAAGGTTTTTGAAAGAAAGAAAAAGGAAAATTGAGCCTTTAGCAGTATGGAACTAAATCAGCATTGACTACACTGCAGTAACATTGTTATACACACCACTATCACATAAGAAATATTACATTGCAGTAACCCGAAGTATTTGAGATTTCTAAAAAAGAAGGGTTATCGTTAAAAGAATGCTGAACAAATTTGACTCTCTTAACATGTGATTTCTGAATAATCTGTTAAATTTTGTCAAACTCAGGAAAAGGCATTTATATTTCCTAATACTACAGGACTCCCCTGGTTGTTTTTCTTCAGGATTAAGCAAGAGCTGGGTGTGATTCAGTGGAAAATGAAGGGGGCATGTTTGCAAATCAACAACCCGTGAAATAGAAATGTTAAACATTTGCATAGTTTCAGGGGGCAAAGGTCAAACGGTATAGGTGTGGCTCTTTTCTTGGGAGGTGTGACAGATCGCGGTGTATGTGTAGTTTTCTGGTTCATTTCCTCTGATTGCGAGGGAAAGGGTGGGGAACTCAAGCACTCAAGTCAAAAAAAAAAAAAAAAAAAAAGCCCTTCACGGAGCGAGTTTCAGGAAACCAAAGTCAAACGGCCGTCAAGGCCTGTTATTTCCAAAGTGAGATAAACACACCATGTGGGTTTGGAACGAAATGCACCAACAGCCTTAATTGAGGAGTGACTAGGCCTCATGTCATATTGGCATTGAAGGCTTGCCAAAGCAGAACAAGCCTGACCGGTGTGTGTGTGTGTGTGTGTGTGTGTGTGTGTGTGTGTGTGTGTGTGTGTGTGTGTGTGTGTGTGTGTGTGTGTGTGTGTGTGTGTGTGTGTGTGTGGTGGAGACTTCCCGCCAGCATCTCTGTGTTTCTCACTTCCTCCTTCCTCTCTGCTTGTCCCATCCACCCTCAGGCCGCACCCACCGCTCCAACCAGGTCACGGCGCCCGAGTACATCTTCCTCATCTCCGAGCTGGCCGGCGAGCGCCGCTTCGCCTCCATCGTGGCCAAACGGCTGGAGAGCCTGGTGAGTTTCGGGTAGAGCCAAGCCACTCCGCATCCCTACACACACACACGCACACATACGCCTATTCACATGTACACACACACACACACACACACACAAATGCACACAAACATGCACACTATGTCTGAGCCCTAACCCCAGGCATCAAGGTCATGAGATAGAGGGGTTCATATTTCAGGGCCTGGATTATTGCTGTGGAAGTCTTCCATAAAAGTGTTGAACCTGCCCACAGATTCAATAACATGTCAGTTTGACACAAAACAGACGACACAGATACCCAGAACAGTCCAAGTACAGACTGTAAAATTGTGTGTTTTTTCTTTTTTCTTTTTGTGAAGTCAGTAATAACCACTGGAGCGGCACTATAAACAAACAAGCAAAAAAAATAAATACATTTCTGGAAAACACTGATTTAGAGAAACAAGAGGTTACACCCTTCAAAACACTGGAACAAGCTCTCTGAAGCTTTTTTTGCCTTTCTGTACCACAGATTCTGTGTTGCCAATGCCTTTCAGACAAGACATCATTCTTGCATGGCTAAGCTTTCTCCCAGAACAGTTTCATGACAGAAAAAGGGGAAAAAAACAGGATAGTTTTTTTGCAAATGAACTCATTTCCCTTTACGGTGTGGGGACAGAAGACTTCAATGTTATGCAGATATCAGACTTTGGCCACTGAAAGTCTAGTTCTTCATGCATGGTTTGTGTGATCTGTGACTTGCTTTGAGGCCTTCATTGGCTTTTGTCAAGAAAGTCTCTCTCATCAGGGCACTGTACCCATATCTTTTTGTGAAGCTCTCAACTTATAGTTTTCT
>CM059276.1:23393287-23505787 GCA_030347295.1 Setipinna tenuifilis
GAAACCTTAAAGAATCCTTAAATTTGTTACTGTATAGGTCTATGTGTGCATGTTTGTATTAGTATATCTAAATGTGTGTGTGTGTGTGCGCATGTGTGTGTGTGTGCATTAGGAATGGGAAGTGTAAGAAGGTGGAGGAGGGGCAGGAGTGTACGCAGGGCATGCGTAAGCGGCAGTACCACGTGCTGTGTGGCGCCCTGCTGCGCGTCTGGAAGCGAGTGGCTGACGTGGTGGCCGACCTCACCAACTCCAGCATCCTCCAGATCGTACGCCTCAAGACCAAGCAGCTCCACAAGCAAGTCGGTCAGTACACACACGCACACACACACACACACACACACACACACACACACACACACACACACACACACACATAATTTTACGATAATGTTTATTTTGAAATGTATGATTTTAAGCAACGCACAATACCTACATTGTACGTCACCAATTACAAAGTAATTATTACTCAATAAATGACAAACAATTTTAGGTGTGAAATTGATTTAAGTTTATTAGACAACACTTAAGCAGCATTTCTGATGTCTGATTCCATATGTGTGTGTGTGTTTGTGTATGTGTCTATCTGTCTGTGTGCATGTGTGTGTCTGTATGTCTGTGTAAATGTGTGTGTGTGTGTGTGTGTGTGTGTGTGTGTGTGTGTGTGTGTGTGTGTGTGTGTATGTGTGTGTGTGTGTGTGTGTACACTCGCAGGCATTAAGATCCCGGAGTCGTGTGTGATGCGCGTGCGCGAGGAGCTGCAGCAGGTGGACGGCGAGGTGAGGAGGCGCAGGAGGGAGCGGGAGCTCCAGGTGCAGGAGCTGCAGCGGCAGCCGCCCCCCCTGGCCCACCTCCTCTCCCAGCTGCCCTTCACCTCCCCCGCCGACCTGGCCGCACACCCCTCCTTCCTCTACGCACCCTCCACGGTCCCCCCCTTCCCCTCGCTCTCCCACGGCCCGCTGGTGGACATGCTGGACAGCTCAGAGGGAGGCGGCCTGGGGCAGGACGCGCTGTCGGTGGCCGCTGGGGCCGAGGACTTCGGCCTGGACCTGCTGGAGGCCGCACCACAGAGGCAGGTGCAGGAGGAGGACAAGCTGTCCCAGGAGTACCTGTCCCTGTTCGACCTGAACCTCTGCCCACCGCTGTCCAACACGCCACCGCCTCCGCCACCACAGTCTGCCCCGTCCTCTCCGCCAGCCATGTCTCACGCAGCAGCGTCCACGCAGGCCCAGCTCTCCAACAGGCTCTTCGTCTCGTCTGCCGGGACCTCGGCCTCCCCCGCCGCCACCTCCACCTCCGCTGCCCAGACGGTGTTCTTCCCCGAGATGCCCCAGCTGACCATGCCTGGCACGCCGTGCGACGCCGACGCCCACATCGACTTCCGCGAGGTCCTCAACAGCATGTTCCAGAGCGGGCCGGAGAGACAGTCCGTCATCAAGTTCCCCCTGCAGGGCCGGGACTCCTCTTAACCACCGTCCCTCTGCCTCACGTAAACCACCACCCCACACTCACCCCCCTCTGCCCAACACCAACCCTGACACCCCCAAACTGACTGTGGATGCAGTGGCCCCCAGCCCTAGCCTCCACCCACTTAGGGCCCTTAGCTCAGCTTTAGCTTAGCCTACAGCTGCCCAGCCTTCAGGGTTTGTGCTGAGATGAGTTTGTCTGTGACCATGTGATGTGGTGTACGTAGGCACATGTGTGAAGTGATGCATTTGCTCGTTGTGGGGTCACCTAACTGGGTGCTTGGTTGGGTGGAGGAAGCCATGAACTGGAATGACAGAGTAGAGAGAGAGAGAGAGAGAGAAGGTGTCCACAGAGATATTTCAACTGACAAGCGGAGGGGGTTTAGGATTTCCAATTAAATATGACCTCTTGTAGGTTTTCACCACACAGCTGTCCGTCCACCCACCTCTCCCTGCCCCACCTCTCCCCCAGATACCCCGACTATTTATTTACACTAGTTTGCCGGACTTTTCTTAAAAAAAAAAAATTAAAAAACCAACAGAGAGGGAAGTGGGGGAGGACCTACAATCTGCTGTATAAACAGTGCCTTTGGACAGAATGCAATGTTACGTTTTTTTGAATACACTCAGACTAAGTGTTTGTCGATGTTCATCACACGCTGTACATAACAACTGCGGGGGTATTTATTTGAGCTGTTATTTAGCATTTACTGGGCTCTCGGCATGAGGAAGATAAGAGAAAAAATAATTGGAGAAAAAAGGGGAAAAGTAGAAGCCTGTCTTTTTGGCCTTTTTAGTCAGCATATGAGGCAGACTGCGTTCGGGTGCGTTTGAGATGACAAGGCGCGGCGGTCTGGTCTGGACTGTGGGTGCCTTCCCCTCGTGGCCTTATGTCGCATCCTTCACGCATGCGCTCCTCTCCTCTCATTGGCTTTTCTCGCGAAATTCTCAGGAAGGCTGACTGACGCTCACTAAAGTCGTAAACATTACAAAGCACTTCTGTTTTTTTTTTCTTTGGTTTGTGTGTGTTTTTCTTTAAAAAAAAAAAAAAAAGACCAATTTCCAATCAGCGCAAGTTGTTTCACATCTCTCATTGCTCTCAACATCACAGTTCCTCTGTGCAAAAAAAAACCTCTGTGCAGTTTAGAAACCTGCTATGCTTAGTTCAATCATCTTCTTAAGTTATGCACTGTGTCCTCTTGCCTGGAAACCCCCTAGGGAAGTCCAACCAAATGACAACCAATGGCAATCTAAAGCAATAATGCCTGAAACTTAACTACGTTGGCTCAAGGGCCAAAGGGTGGTTGCTTGTGGTCGTTTTGAAACTTTTGTATGCCGTTGTGTCTTTTTTGAACAAATGTTTGTGCTTTTAGTACTCATGACCTTTGTAAAGAAAAAACATTGTGAGGGGTTAAAAGCAATGTTCTTCTTCATAATAACGGAGTTCGCTTTTTTTGGTTTGTGTTAAATTATTCGCTTGTTTTTATTTATATTTAAGGGACATGCTTGCCGTTTTCAAACTGTGATCCCGTACAGATGGATGCGTACAGTTAGAGTAAAAAAACTTGTCAGGGAACAATTCCAGAATTCAAACTGAAAACAAAGATCATTTTTAGTCTAACTTGCCGACACGTAATATTGCACTGTTAGTCACTGCTGTATGAGA
Source organism: Setipinna tenuifilis (assembly GCA_030347295.1). NCBI lineage: Eukaryota > Metazoa > Chordata > Actinopteri > Clupeiformes > Engraulidae > Setipinna > Setipinna tenuifilis. The sequence continues at coordinate 23,396,417 of CM059276.1, forward strand.
CCTGTTCTGTGTAAGTAAACCTCGCTTAATTATTCTTTACTTTAGCAAAAGTGATACCAAAGTATTTAACAAAAGACTTCTCTGGCTACGTCTGACCTACTCTCCAACTCAGGAATTAATATGCTGTACATATATACATATATATATACTGTATATGTGCTTGTACAGATGGGAGATTGTCTTTCTATGTGTGACAGAAGTGAATTGATATCTATTGTTCACATTTAGTGACGCTTACAAGTGCTTCTTCTCTCGCCGGGCTGTTGTTCTGTGCTCTGCCTGTCCCTGCCTGGAAGACATGAACAGGTATTATATGAACATGGAGGGATTATTTCTAGGAGTCGACGTGTAACATTTCACCATTTGCCTTTGTGCCATAGTGCGGCTCTGATTTATTGATAAACCCAGTGGGAACCAAATCTAATTAACAAAGTCACGTGTAGAAACCGGCCATCTGTGATTCAGAGTGAGAAAACCCTTTTTGTGATCAAATGCTGTTTTCTGTGAGAAGGATGATGTATTCAGTTTTGATTTCTGATTTTATTATGCAGTCATACATGCTGTTGATATGACAGGAATGATAAGATTCACTTCTTTTTTTCTGCAGTAAAACCAAATCATTCTAAGTGAAGCCACGCAGTGCTTACAGAAGAGTATTTCTGAGCAAAATTTGCACACAGCTAGACAGTTTTCCTGTGTGGTCATTGTGATTGGTTTGCGTCCCCATTTTCAGGAGTTTGCCTTTAGCTTCTCAGATAAACACACCAAACCACACATGTGTCTTTCCAGACATACTGACATCTTAAATTCACAGAATATATAGAGTATATAATATATGTATTATCCTGTATACGAACACTTTACACGTTGCTCCCCACAAGAACTAATCCATGTTAGCACTCTTTGTATCTGTTCTGTCTCCATAAAACGTATTGCCCCTCATCAGATGGTTTATAGTCCTATAGCATGGCAATATAGGCTACTTGTATTTGCTTATTTTGACAAGCATACTGGATTTCATCATAGATTAACATGACGTGATTACCTTTCCCAGTACATTCCAATGGATCTGGACACTCCAGCAGATGCAGCAATGCTCATGACTACAGATGATGTATGTTAACTCTTTGTTTCCTCCAGCTTTACAACTGACAACACACAAAGTGTCTTTACGGCTTATGTTGGCTTTTTTATGCTGACCAGTGCAGATTAAATAAATATAAAAACAGACAGACGATGGCAAAACCAGGGGAAAAATCCAGATTATAGTGATCTTATTTATATTATATTCTGTGGGCCATTGATCATAATTTTATATTTAAAGTTGCACTAAAACAATTAACATAGTTCAGTTCCTGCTCTTTGCATACATAGGTGCTTCCGCTTTCTGTGGAAGGGTGTTAGGTTTTTCAAATTGTAGCTTTTGTCGTTATCTATTTTTTTCCCCACATTATATTCATGAAGATATCATATCAAGATAATTTATTGCTTTAAAAACGTGCTACTGATTGTATCTTTGATGAGAGCAAATGATTATTATTTGTGTAAAGTTGCACTTTCATTCTGTGTTTGGCCTTATTTTTTTCTATGTATTTATGATTTAGATTCATGTATATATGTACAAATTGTGCCTTTTAACTAATTCTTTCAAATTGTTTTCTACTTGTAACAAAACGAATATTATGCAGTGCAATCTCAGTTTTGTCAAAAAAACAAATAAATGATTGCAGACGGTGTCTGACTGCTGGTCTTCTTGAACAAATCAATAACATGAGTGTTGAGTCTCATGGATCACACAAGACCAAAGGGGTCTGAGTGAGCTTAGAGCAGTGGTTCTTAACCTGGGTTCGATCGAACCCTAGGCGTTCGGTGAGTCGGTCTCAGGGGTTCGGTGGAGCCTCGGTGGAACCGTTAATGCACGGTTCATTTTGTGCACCAGTAAAAAAAAATTTTTTTTTTTTTTTTTTTTTTTACTATAGAAGGTTTCAGTGAATGAGCATATGTAATGTAATGAAACTGGTGGGGTTCGGTACCTCCAACAAGGTTAAGAACCACTGGCTTAGAGTGTTCACATATAGGCCTATAATGCTCAGTTAGCGACCTGAGTTAGCTTTAAATGCTAAAAAGGGACCAAATGGGAATGAAAGACCCTGCACGGTTGTCTTTTGAATATTATAGAACAATATTAAACAATAAACAGGTTTATTAAGGCATTCCAAACAGTGATGGTGAGGAAGGAAAAAATGATTAAAAAGCATTTACTATAAACTGGCTACTTCATTATGAAATGGCCAAATACTTCGATCCATCACTAGATTATTATCAGGGCTTAGTGAAAAGCAAGTAAGGACATAGACCTCACCTATATATTGATACCAGGGCATACAGCACAACCCTAACACATGGCAGCACAGTTGTATTATATATGTTATATATTATCTATTAATTATGTGTACCAGTGCACCACCTCCAGAATAAAAGACATTATAGAACCAGTTTGATGCTCTATGTCTTTGAAGGCAGTCCACTATGTGATGCTGGTGGAGGAAACACTCAAAAAAAGCAGCTGAAGATGTTTCTAAGAGAGAACAAGGAGGCGTACAAAAGGAAGCTGGACAGCGGGCTCCACAAACACAACATGTGGGAGGTATGGAGTGGCATGAAGACTGTCACGGCATTCAAAGTGAGGGGGAGTGACGCTGACTACTACATGTGTTTATGTGTACAAATGAGAAGCCCTGTCAGTCCAACACAAGTCTGGATGTTGTAAATCAAACAAATCTTGGCTAGAACTGGGTACCATGCTATGGCAACTGAATTCACAAACACTCATATGAATGCCATGGTATTGAGTTTATTGATAAGGGACTTTAAAAGTCCATGAAGCGTATGCAGCTATGTCGGTCTGTCTGATTAAACCAGATTTCAAAGCACAGATTAATGTATTTATGTGTGTGTTTGTTTTTTGTTTGTTGTTTTGACTAATTGTCCATGACAATGCAAAAAAAGTCCATCTTCTTATATGCTGCTGATTCCGTCCATGTGTGTGTGTGTGTGTGTGTGTGTGTGTGTGTGTGTGTGTGTTTGTTTGTTTTTTGTTTGTTTTTTGTTTGTCCATTGTTGTTTTGATTAATTGTCCATGTCAATCCAAAACAAGTCCATATCTTATATGCCGCTGATTCCGTCTGCCCACTGGTACCACCTCCTGGGGATGGTCCAGAACCTCCTGATGGGAGTGAAGCAGAACCTCCTCATGGGGACGGAGTAGAACCTCCTCCTGGGGGGACCTGGAAGGCGCAGCAGAACTGGACCTCCTGCCCCACCGTATCCTCCTGCCTGTTTCTGATCCACCAAGGCCACCACACTCTCTCCTGCTCCCCTCTCTCCAGCACTGGGCTCCACATCTGTACAATATCGAGAAAATAAGATGATGCAGTGAGACCAAAGCAGTAGTGTAGTCAGACGTGTTACTGGCTTTTTGTGAATATATTTGCCAATTACAAAGTTAATATGTGTATATTAAACTGTTTTTGACCTCATGCTGTCATTGTCCTGTCTACTCTTCTACTCACTCAGAGTGCTGTCCACTTGGTCCACAATATCATGCAGCACAGCCTTCACCTCAGCTGTGATGTTCTGGTTCACTTGGGGTTCAATACTGTCCGACTCTGAAGCTGAATATATCAGAAAATACATTATTGATACTAATGTTAACCACCGTTTCAATACAATTGAACCAGGGATATTAGATTTGTTATCATCAATGTAAGATGACTTCTCCTCACCGAGAGTGAAATCCACTGCAGCCAGAAGATTTTTAAGCACAGGTTTGGCATTATCTTTTATCTCTTCAGTCTTCTCTAACTCTTCCAATTCCTTGTCCAGCATAGCATCTAGGTCCCTCAGAATATCAGCAATATCCTTGGGAATGTCCATTGGGAAACAAAGTCCATCGCCATGCTTAGTGGGTCCTTGAGCATTTAGTGAGTCCTTCATCAGTTCCCTTACGAGCAGCCTTTGGAGCTTCCTTTTGGTCTTTTTGACCTTTCTCTTCTGTTTATCATCATTCTTATCAATGTTGACTCCCAACGCCTCTAGCTCTGTTTTGAGCTCATCCAGGTTATATTTTTTAACCCTCCTCTTGATTTCCTTATCATGTCCTCCACCTCTGTCCTGCCGTGCCGTCAGGCAGCAGGTCAAGAAGCAGAAAAACCACATCAAAGCTCCAGCCAAACCACAATCAACTTACTTGAACACAATCTCCAGACCAAATGAAGACAAATGAACAAGAGTTCCAATTTATAGTGAGTGATGTTCTAAAGGCATCATGATGTTACCCAGCAACCACTGTGACATAATGGATGGTTTGCTGCATAGTTAGAGCTATGAGGTAAAAGTGTTATTTAATAGAATTCTTTCACATTCTATTGCCTCTTGACTTATTTGATAATGGGGATTTTTTCATAGGCCTATCCATAATTATTGGCCGACTACATAGTGTGTATTTAATTCTAAAAATATCCATGTCACTATGTCAATATGCCAATTTCACCAGCTGCAAAGATAATCACCTAAAAAGGTTGACAACTACAAAAAACAAATATCTTGAAAGCAAAAGAAAGCAAATTTGAGAAATAAAGTTTAAACCTCTGGAGGATCCACTCTACTTTCAGCACGAAGTAAATCCACTGTGATATCTATTAGTAAATATGTTCACTATTTACCAATATAACCCTCCATAGCCCTATAACATAAACTAGGTGATAAAACACAAAAGCTAACATGAATGAAGGTAGGTTTAACATTTGTCAGTTCACTGTATTTTGACGTTAATTTAGTCTCTTGCGCCATCGTCCGGCAAACGTGGTTATAAAGAGAACGCTGGTATTTTCCAGGTGTATTTCAGTGTACATGGACTCATGCAAAAAAAAGAAATTACATGACTATCAAAATCTCAGGGAAAACATCCAGGGAAGTCGTGTAGCACTTTGTCACGCTACACTCAGTTTAACTGTATAATTTAAAGATATGTCTGTACTACAAACAAGTCTATTGTAATTCTAACTTTAGAAACAAAGCACAATTTCAGAGAAGGAGGTTGCATTTTGCGAGGAGCCTGTCTAGACGCAGTGTAATGTGTTACAGAGTATGTGTAAAAACGATATTTGTTCTTGCAAAGTGATAGATGGGACGTTTCGCAAAAACTCTGCCGGAAGTACACAGCGGAGTGACACATGACGTAGTTATTCTCACCTGCACCCTGTTATAAAGAGCTCCGCCCACTTTCAGACCTCAGGTAAAGTTATGCGCGTTGTTCTCAAGACAGTTTCAGAAACGCCACTCCTCTGACAGTGGGAGATACCGCACCTACAAAAGTGCATTTTGGACCTATTTACGGGAATAGCAGAGGCATAGCTGCAGGTAAAAGGAAATGTTAATTATTATGATTTTGTGGTGGGACTTATGGGTAGAAACTAGCACGGCCTCCGCATGTCAACTTAATTTGGTTTATCAGCTGCTTTCCAGGTAAATTAGGCGATTAAACCTGCGCACTGCGGCATCCTTTCCCCCATCAAATGTAATGGAAGGATGCGTAGCTGAAGTGAAACCAGCACTGTTGTTGAACAGACAGTAACTTTGTAAGTTAACAGAAAGACAACAAATAATGGAGTAAAGTGAGTCGCATTTCGGTGTACGAAATGGGCATATTGCGTTAATGTGGAGTTTAATTTCTCTAGCGTGACTATGTCTTGTTCTGGATTTGAACTGATCATCCAGCAATGTAAATACTGTGGCGTCAGTTGTTTTGTATCTTTTCTAATGTGTTACAGGTCCAGCTGGTCGCATTATTGTAACTTTCTTCATGTGTGAATAATTATTTGTCTAGGTGAGCTGTCTGGCATTCCATGTAGGCAGTGTAGTCAGGATAGATTCGTACAAACCAGTGACATGTTTTCTGTGATCATCAACTTAGGACTTGTAAACCAAGAGGCCTGAAGTGTGGCTGGTATTTGCCTTGAGCTCTTTAAGATGTGCTGCCTGTCTGAGTAAGGGGTGTTTTTATTGCACAATTTAAGCTGTATTGTCACCCTCTTTTTGTCAACCCGCACTACAGGTTTGCCTGCTTTGCAGGTTTCCACATGTTCAGTAGTTTAGTTTCACTGTAGTTTCGACAGCCAGAATTCCAAATGACAATGTTACTCTCTCTTTTCCTGTCCTTAGTTTACATGAGTTCCATGAATTTTTTGTAGTAAACATTTTCTATAGTAAAAAGTCAGACCCTTTAAGGTACAGTTAGGCTTTCTAATGTGCCTTTATTTGAAACATGAAATTCATAAAGATTTAATGACGGACTTACACACTAACACAGACTAATCTTAGTTTTGGATATATACTATAAATGACCTATCCTTTCTATCTTAGATCTTGACTTGATGCACTAACTTATGTAGCAATGTCCTCTATCAAGTGCAGTGCATAATTGTCTTTCTCTGTAGTCTTCACTTTAGTGTTATTTACCCCCTTACAATCTGTGGATGTACATCATATGTTGTGCTGTAATAGGTTATAGGAGGTGTCATAAATAGTCTTTATCCAGAACCAGTTTTGCTGTTAAACATTTACTACAGCATAGGCAGCTAAGGCATGACCGGGGGTTTCTGTTTAAACATATCACTTTTTGTTAAATGTTGATAAATGTCTGTCTGTTGCTTGTGTGCAAGGTCGTTTTTCACAGTATCAATGACCAAATTAAGCAGTAGGCTATTTGGTGACACAAAAGGTAGTTTCCCCGAGGTGGTAGGTTGCGCCCCTTGGAAATCGGGAGTCATTCTCCTGTGAAACTGTTTACAGAAAGAGTGGGAGGGGCACACCTTTTAAAGCTACAAGATGTTTACCCTTCATAGCTGTTTGCGTTTGTTCTTGCTGTCCCGGAGTTCCTGTAAAGTGCGACTAAGGTATGGCCCGAGGCTTGTAAAAATGTGGATCAGCTGGCTGCCTGGAACTGCTCCCAATGTCCCACACATCCCCTTGAGAGTGTTTCATGATTCAGTTACAGTGACTGTAGGACATGGATGCAATGTCAGGAGAACAATTTCGCCTTTGTTTGTCACAACTATGTGAATTAGTGTAACTTGTGTGGAATGCGTAGATGATGTGCATTCTATTTTTAGTGGGCGAGTCTTGTGGAAATATGTGCAAATGAGAGCGGCACGGCAGACAAACAGGTGTCTGTCCAAGTAAACAGACCTGGTAGGAATCAAGCTGTCACCTCGAAAAGCGTGGCAGCGCTTTCTGAAACTCGGCCTCGGCCTTTTGTCCTGTAAGCACCTCGTTAATAATTAACACACCTATGGTAATGATTCCCTCTGTTACCATGGCAACCCACCAAACTCATGTCACCCCCCCTTTGCCTGTTCCGCTGGCCAGATGATGGTCTGTTGTTGATGAAATGTGGTCAGACATTTTGGAATGCGTTTTCTGTTTGTGTTGCTACTAGTTTTTAGTGCTGTGCTTTCTCTCCATCTTTCTTTCTCTCTCCCTCCCTCCCTGTGTGTGTGTGTGTGTGTGTGTGTGTGTGTGTGTGTGTGTGTGTGTGTGTGTGTGTGTGTGTGTGTGTGTCTATCTCTCTCTCTGTATGTGTGCACACATCTGTGTGTATGTCTATGCCAGTATGTATGTATGAAATTTCATACCAGTATGTGTGTTTTTATGAATGCAGGGATTTGTATACTGTAGGTGTCAGTAACTGGTTACTAGAATACTGTGCCATTCAAAAAAAGCATTTCTTACTAAGTAGTGTGTTGGCAAGTATTTGGATTAAGTATTTGTGGCTTTTTAAAGGAATTGGTACAGATCCGCAGAAGAGTGTCTATGCAGAATAAGGATATGGCACACTAGAGTTCTCCACTCTGGTAAAACTCTCTTGGCTTTAGTCCATTCGGCTTCTTGTGTGTTGTGGGTATTTGTGTATTTACTGTGCTCCCCCCTAACTCCATGGTAACGGTAGGGAGAGAAGAAAGTCTGGGCATTCATAGCAGGAAGGTGGGAGAGGAGAGAACAGAGAGGGGGGTGAGGGGGAGTCTCCTGAGGTGGGCGGGCCTAACTCAAGGTGTTTCTCCCAGCAAACACCTAACGGTCAGGCTTTGATTGCTCTCCATCTCGGCCATCGATTCATACATCAACAAAAATGGACTAGTGTTTTTATTTAGTTTGTTTGTATGTTTGTTTCCGAGTGCTGTATGAAGTACTGGATGTGTTTCCGTGGCTGTGTTTCTCCTTGAAAAAGCCCGGAGAGGAAGGGAGGGAGGTTGTTTGCTTGGGGAGGCTGAGGCTGAGGCTGCCGAGGGCACAGGTGTTCTCTGGTGCTGTGGGAATGGAAGTCAGGTTTGCCAGCTCGGTGAGTGCTCGGGCCTCTTTACTCTTTGCTCTGCATGTGTCTTTAGGCAGTGTGCTTTATTGCCCTTGGGTTAACAGAAACAGGTGGATTGGGACAAAGTAGGTCATGTGCTGCCCTTTACAGACCTTTGTTCCCCTGTTCTAAGTTGTACGTGTAGGCCATTGCTAAGCCTATGGCAGCAGCTACTACCTTTATCGGCATGACTTTAATACCTGAAATATAAACGCAGGAATAAATAGTGTACTATTAACACCAGCAGGATTATTGACACTTTAAAAACATAAACAATAATGCACTTAGGAGGTCTATTGTTCCTGCTTTTGTGGGTGTGCTTGTCTTTTGTGGTTTTCGGTTTCTGTGATTAGTTTATTCTAATACCTCACCTTCGCAGAACTGTATCGATCGCAGGATTCATATTTTGCCCGAAAGCACCATCAAAGAAATTGATCACCCAGGTTTACACAGTTTTGCTTAAGGTTACTTGTATTGCTCATATGAAAAACAATACTGCATTCATGTTCTTGATGTTATTGGATTTTTGTAGCACTTTGGTCATTATCTGTCACTTTAAATCCGTGTAAATACATTTGCCCCACCTTGTTGTGCCTTATCGTTTTTTGTGTATCGGTCGGCTCTTTTACTAGGCTAGCCAACATGACCAATTATGTTTGCCCGAGAATGTTAATAGGTTACTTAGTAAGTGCCTTTTAGAGGCTCCAGGGAGCAGCCAGTACACTATTTCCTGGGCGGCCTCACTTGGAAATACCCAAAACACTGATCATTTGCATCGGCGTGATAAGAAGTGTGGTTATACTACGTGTATAGTGCATATTATAATGTGTCACAGGAAGCCCGCTTTGTGTCTGTGTGTCTGTGTCTGTCTGTCTGTGTCTGTCTGTGTGTGTGTACGTGTACGTGTCTGTGTGTGTGTGTGTGTGTGTGTGTGTGTGTCTGTGTGTCTGCCCTTTGTTTGTGTTCCTCCTTCCAGAGGGCAGAGAAACCCACCCCTCCCCCCTTCATGTCGCCATGTCGCAACCATCTGGCTGAGTCATCCTATAGTGGCCCCCACCAGCCAGTTTCAATGTGAAGTCAAACACAGAATGACAAATGTAGGCTATAGTAAGGCTGCTTGTTAATCATCATTTACGTCACACTTTCCTGGGGAAAAAAATACAGTGGGGAGAATAAGCATTGAATGCAATTACTTTTTTTAGAAAAGGTATATCCAATTGTGCTGTGCTGATATTTTCAGCAGGTGTTTGTATTAACCCAGGAAATCCATGCCTGTAAGGAAATCAAAGTTTTATAGCCAATAACCAAAATTATGCGTAATGAACTGAAATTACAGGGAACAAGTTTTGACCACACTATGGGCAGACAATGCAAATAACCACCTGTAGTTTGAAGGTACTTATGTCTCCCATTATTCCATGTAAATATTAGCCTGGTTAGCATATTGTGGTGGGCTACAATGCATTTTTGTTACAAAAGTGTACAAAAGTATCTATATGTGGGTAAAGGTAGTTGTATTTAGGGTTAGGGTTAAGGTTAGGGTTGGGGCTATAGTCACTGTGCCATTTAGTCCACTTCACTGTCCTCCATGATGCTGGCTCTCCCACAGGTGCCTGACCAGGTCAGCATTTTTAGGATGCCTCAGCCCTGATGTTCTTGAAAAGAGATTAGCAGGTAGATTTTGCTTCCGGTGACGTGTACTCCTAGTTTGGATTGTTTGAATTTCTTTTAAATGTCTCAGCATCCAACGTCTTCCATTGCTTTGAACACATTCTTAATAAGCTTTAGTGGTTTGTCATTGTAAGTGGAATTATGCAATGCACTTAAAAGTTTCTGCTTTAGATTCAGATACACTGTAAAATATGCTGTGTATTCTGTAGCATTAAATAATTGAAGCTTATGTGTCTGACAATTTTTACAATTGTATAAACTGTTTGACATTAAGCAAGCGATTCATATTAATGCTGCATGGAAACCAGAATTTTATTAAATGATAAAACATTAATATTCTGACTACATGAGTCCTGAAGTCCTGAAAATATTGTAGTGTGAAAGCTTAAAATGCTTACATTAACCAATCCCAATTTAAAACTAATTCTGTTCATAAACTAACCAACACTAAGTGTAACCATGTAAATGTGTGGCCATGTTTTCAAAAAGCTTGCCTGAGTGTTTGGTTTTGAAATAACTAGCCATACCTGAAATGCAGTGACGAGAGACTAGGTATGCTAAGAATGCTTAAGCAACAACTCTTAGTGGTGGTCTGTGACTAAAGGGCTGGCGCAGGGTTTTTTTTTCTTCCTTTTTTTTGTTCTTTTTTCTTTTTTTTTGAAGTGGGGACGGTCCGTTGGGTTATTGGTGTCGGGTGTCGTCTCTATTGAGACGCAGCGGTGAGCCAGTCTGGCAGCAGGTGCTGCAGGGGGTATGTTGATTGGTTGGCTGGCAGGGACAGGCTCCTCCCCTATTACCTGTCCCTCAGGAATGTCACAGGTGTGGGCATGCTCTTGTTGACTCACTCTTCCTGTTTCACCTCAGACCGAGAGCACACAGGGGAGTGAGCTCTGCCAAAAAAGTAAGGCCCTGCACAAACGGGTTAGCCGAGCACCGCTCTTGTTGGTTTGTCCTGTTTGGCTTTATTGCTGTCGTTAGGGAACTGTAGTTAGTTACTTACCTTCTAATCTCCATTTCAGACGGCCGTTTTTGATTGGATGTGATGCTTCAACCTTTCTGTTTTTCTTTCAGCACCCAGACATGGAGGAAATGACGATATGGGAGCAGCACACTATAACACTGAGCAAGGTAAGTGTGTTTACCTCTGACTTGCCGTTGCTCGCAACAATACACACCCTGCACAGGGATCTGTAGTAGCACTGGGCAAACAGTGGTGTGTTTTTTGGGTGTTGTTGCATTATGGGGGAAACCAAAATGCATTATGGGGCAAAATTAAATCGGTCAGTTGCGCAATGTTGGTGACAAGCGTGACACGCTTCACACCCCCATTATTCTCGAGTCTCTGTCAACCACACCCTGTTTGGAATTTCAGATTAGGGAGGTCATGTGACACAGGAGAGTCAAATGTTCTCATTCTCTCTGTCTGTCTGTCTGTCTGACTGACTCTCGCTCTCTTTACTTTTATCTTTACATTTCACAGGATCCAAAAATAGGCTTTGGCTTTGCATTGTCCGGTGGCAGAGACAAGCCTCACCCAGATTCGGGAGACACGGCCGTGGTGGTGTCTGATGTGGTGCGAAATGGCCCCGCCGTGGGGAGGCTACAGTGAGTTTACGCTGTATGGCTGTCAGTGCACTGACACATCAACACTTCCGTCTCTTCCTAACACACACACACACACACACACACACACACACACACACACACACACACAGTTTTTCAGGTCTAACCTGCCATGTGTTTACTCATGGCAGTGATAGTGACTTTCTCCTTCAAACTCACACACACACACACACACACACACACACACACACACACACACATGCATACATATACCCGTAACTACATACACACACACATACACAAACACCTCTACCACACTAATGGTGCTGTTGTTCTTCTTCTTCCCTTTTTCTTGTTGAATAGGACCCGAGACCAAATTGTTATGGTCAACGGGGTTTCGATGGAGAATGTCACGTCCAACTTCACAATTCAGAACCTGAAGGCCTGTGGAAAAGTAGCAAACATTGTAAGAGCTCAAGCAGACCCTGTGTCTGCTGCCTCACTAGCTATTAAAGTTTTTTAAGTGCTGATACAGCCTAAGCAAATATTTTCACAAGTGTTTGTCACAAGGTTACAGGCACTAGCCCCAGTGCACTTAAGTACAGCAGGGTGACTGTGTAACTCAGAGGACATGATTTTGGAATTGGAGTTTTTTTGTGTTTGTGCCAGCTACAAAAATGTATGTATTAATTCGTAAAATTGGTAATGTATTGACATGGGTATGTGTTATAGAGGATGCAAAATGAGTTTAGTAGATTTTTTAAGTTTTATCTCATTTTTGGTATGGGTCCATATTATCATAGAGGGAGCCTAAAACATATCTGAAATCTGCCTATCAGTAAGCACTCATCACCATCTGTCCATCTTGCCTCCAGACAGTGAAGAGGCCCCGGGTGATCCAGATCCCCGTCACCACCAGGCCGACCCGTGCCCAGTCCAGCTCCAACCTGCTGGACGACCCCAACCACCGCCGGCCCCGCAGGGGCTCCGACACGGCCAGCTACGACCGGGGACCCCGCAGGGGCCGCAGCGCCTCCCCCCCACGCAATGGCCACGACCTGGCCCTCATGTCCGGCTTCAAGCGCCTGCCACACCAGGACGCCCCGGACAAGCCCATCAGAACCACGCTCATCAAGAAGAAGCCCACGGACGGTGAGGCCACTGGGGACTCTGGAGTTAGTTTTAGGAAGCAAAGAGTTGGATTTTGTTAGTTTTTTTGTAATAGTTATGGTTTTGGTAAACTGTGGTTGAGTAGATTAGGAAGAATGAAGTTTGATTTGATTTTTTTTATGATTATGGTCATTAGAAATTGTAGTGGACATTTGAGATTACAGTGATTGTGTGAATTATGGTTTATATGTTTTTTAAAAAGCATGATGTTGTTGTTGACTTTTTAGAGTACGGAATGAAGCTGGGAAGCCAGATCTTCATCAAACACATGACACCAACCGGACTAGCTGCCAAGGAAGGAACCTTGCAAGAAGGAGATCTTGTTCTGAAGGTATCATACACCCTTGCACTTTTAAAATGCACACTCCTCATGGTGTTTAAGTGTCACAGTAATCCTCCAGCATGAACATGACCCCAATCTGCTCCATAGATCAATGGAATGACAACAGAGAACCTTTCACTGCTGGAGACGAAGCATCTCGTGGAGAAGTCCAGAGGCAAGCTCACCATGGTGGTCCTGAGGGACAACAGGAAGTTCCTGGTCAGCATCCCGGAAGTGGAAGACAGTCCGCAGAACAGCGAGGACGACCTGCACGGAGACAGTTCTGAGCTAGAAGGTGAGGCTATAGGCTATAGGGGTGGGGGGCACAAGGTCCACTGATAATCAGTATCTGTGGTTAAACAGAGAAGAAAATGTTACTCAACAAATAGATGGTTTCCAGATAGATGGTCCAAATCTGTATTTTTCTCTCCCCAGATATTTCAGATCTGGACTCCGACTCACCAGTCAGAGGCAGGTCAACCCGTCCAGCCCGTGAGCGCCGCACACACAAGTATGTTTAGCTCTTTCATCATCATTTCATTTATTATTATTATTAATATTATTATTATTATTATTATTGCATTTATCCAATGTATAAAGATCTCTGGTCTGAAGTGAGCCTTTGTGTTCTAGAACCAGAGCGGATCCCCCTCCGCCCAAACCAAAGTCCCGTGACCCTTCGCCTGTACGCTCCACACTCAACCGATACCCTGTACACAGCCTCCCCAGACGGAGAGGTGAGCCCCCCCCCCCCCCCACACTCACACACACACACACGCACACACACACACACATATCTTGGTACTGGACATAATATGCTTATAATGTGATATAATAGTCAATCACTGTAAGGCCAAAGCTATCAATGTGGAATAGCAAATAAAAAGCGTCACCAAATGGCCTGTAGTGTTTTTTGTTATGTCCACTATGTTCCACACACCTGACCTTTATACCTTTTATAATACCTTTTTTTTTAACTTTTTGTATGCCTACAGCTCCATCTGAGTCTGAATCAGACAGAAGCAACTCTCCACCCCCTGCAAGGAAGGACAGCCCAGACACCAGAGACTCTGACAGATACAGGTGAATATGGGCCCTCACACATGGGACAAGACCACACCAGTACAGCACTGTGACACTGCACACAATTGGGCTATTGTGCCTAACAGCCATTTTCTCCAACCCAGGCCATCTGTCTGTGGGATTGTTCTATTTTGAGAGTATTTGATAAATGCAGTTTGTTATGATTACATCTATATACAGTACAGCTCAGCCCATGTGTCTGTGGGACTGTGCTTTGTTTGTCTCTATGGTATGGTAATGAGTGTGTGTAATAAATGAAGTTTATTGTGATTTACAGGGTCCTGTCTGGCGTCTCCACACTGCCCAACCCTCGTGCCTCCCCCATGCCCCAGAACTGGAACACCCCACGCCCCACTTCCTCAGCATCACGTCCCCGCAAACGTACGACTTCTCCTCCATCTTCACCCTACATAACTTACACTCTTTACTCTAAAGCAGTTGAATGAGTCAGCAGATACTTATAATAACATACAGTAGAGAGCTCAATAAGTTGTAATATTTCTAAATGTAAATGACTCAACAACAACATTGTGGGATCACTAGTTGAGATCACTAATGATGAACTGTGTAGTGTGCAGTGAAGCAGTGTAAGGATCCAGTGTAAGCTGGAGCAGGTGGTGCATAAAATAACAGTGAGGGAAGAAAGTAGTAAACCAACACTGTACAGTGGGCTTGAAGGTACTGCTCAGGCTTGACCTAGTTGCTGTCTTACCTCCACAGCTGTCTCAGAGTCTGACTCTGACAGGGGAAGCTCTCCCCCGCCCAGGCGGACCAGCCCCAAGGCAGACAGCCACATGAGGTACAAGGTACTGCCCGACATGGCCCCCACCAACCTGCGCTCCAACTCCAGGGGCTCCTCGCCGTACAGGCCCCCCCCACCAGGTCAGTGTTGAACTTGCATACACTTCCATAACAGTCATGTCTTCCACCTGTTCCCCCAGTAGCAGAGCCCAATGGGCCTCTTGATTACCCAGAGAGCCGCCATCACTCATTTGACTGTCCCACAGAATCTGCCATGCATGTCTTATGTATGCTATCAGGGGTATAAAACAACTAGTCCTATAAAACAAACCTGATCTTTGAAGACATGGGTTTCATTTTTTCATAAAATGCAGATTGTGGAGATTGCATAGGTCTTGGCTGGGGAAGGGGGGGTTACACATCATATCAGGGGAGATGTCTAGTTGATTGACGTGTTTAAATGTTCATCCCTGCAGATTCGGAGTCGGAGTCGGATGGCAGCCGCAACCAGGACACTAGCAGCAGATACAGGTACTAGGAGGAGGCCCTAGCAGTCCCTAGCAGCCCCTAGCAGCCCCTACCCCTGCTGGCCCTTCCCCCTGGAGCCTCAGGACGGGGGCCCACTGACACAGCGGCCTCTCATACAGGGGCCACTGACTGTTCACTGACCACTGGTCACTGACCTCATGCCTTACTAAAGCCCCAATCCAACCCAATTTCTGGTCTTTTTTCTTTCTCCCCCTTTTTTTGTCCTAAGTTACATTTTGTTTTTGGTTTGAACTTGTTTAGATCTTTTTTTGTTTTGGCTCCTTGTTTTGTGTATAGTTTGTACCTTTTATTTTATTTTTTTAACTGGTGTGTTTTACTGTGAATACTGTGTGCTGTTGAAATAATAAAATGGAAGAAAATCATTCTGAGCATGTCCCTGTAGTGTATGTGCTTTTCATTTTTTTTGATCATTTTATTTCCCCCAACATCTGCCCTCTCTTTAATCATTAAAAAATATGCAAATATGTTGATTACCAATCAACTGATCTGAGCTCCCCTTCCCCCACATGACACTGAACATTAAAATATAGCCATTTACAGATCTAGCCCAATAGAGATTAAAAAACACACATAAACAATTTAGCCACTGATTGAAAGTAATCTGGTAAAATAAGCCCCCCTACCTTTCCGGTCCATAGATATATAGCTAAATATGGCTACTAATAGATCCTGAATGAGAGTTGTAAGCCCATTCCTAATTATTCTGGTATTTTAATTGGCACTCGTCCACCCCCCTCATGCTCCCTCTGCCTTCCTCACTCTGATCTCCCAGCTCACCTCTGACCTCTCTGTATTTCTGTGTCTTCCAGAAAGCCCTCAGGCATTGTTAAAGCCCCAGCCGTAGAGCCCCCACGCTGGACCGCTCCCTCAGGGCCCAACCCAGTCACTGACCGGGGTGAGTGAGTGACAATCACCTACAGCACAACATCATAAAATATCTATATCAAATATGTATTTGCCTACACACAGATTGCTCAATGAGCCTTCTCACTGAAGTACTTTTTAAGTTACTGATAAGGCTAACACTAAAAAAAGCAGAAATGAGGCCAACTAAACAAACAGAACTGTCAAATCTGAAGAAAATGTGTAGCCACAAAGAAATGGCAAACCATATCAGCATTTAACTACCACCATTTACGGCAAATCGGGTTTCTGAGGAGATATGCGTGTGTGTGTGTGTGTTTTTCAGTGGCAGTATCTGCATTCCTGATCAAAGTGTGACAAGAGTCTCTTTATTCAGTGACTAGTCGTTTTACCCCTGTGTGTGTGTGCGTGTGTGCGTGTGTACGTGTGTGCGTGTGTGCGTGTGTGCGTGTGTGCGTGTGTGCGTGTGTGCGTGTGTGCGTGTGTGCACGTGTGTACGTGTGTACGGGTGTACGTGTGTGTGTGTGTGTGTGTGTGTGTGTCTGTGTCGGTGTGCGTGTGTGTTGAAACAGGTCACTCAGATTCTGAGTCAGAGGCCAGTTATGCTTCTGTACCAAGACAGGAATCTCCCTTAAGCAGGGGCTCCAAGAGGGGAGTCGGGTGAGTTAAACCAAAAAATGGTGATATCATCAGAAACAAATAAAATACAGAGCCCAAATCCAGATGTAATGTAAAAGAATATATTTAAGTAACACAAATCAGGTTAAAAAACTAGTTTGTATGGATGTACAAAGTGGGAAGTTGGTGCTTTATTAGTAATAACGGTAACATGTTTTACTTCCTGTGTCAGAGGTCTTCCTGAAATGAGGTCATCACCAATCGTGGTCAGACCGGTGGGCTCTCTACCCAGGGCCACTCCTCCTACAAGACCTCCACCAGAAGGTCTGTACCACTACCTGTACTTTATTAAACTCCCAGCTTTATACAGCAGCAGTATACAGAATATCTCAGGGGGAGCTAAGACTGAGACATAACAATGTTAGAACAGTAATTATAGGAAAGAAAAAAAAGGATTACAACAACAGAGCTATCTCTGACCTCCCTTAACCTCCCTTATTGTTCACTATTTCTCTTATTTTGTGTGTGTGTGTGTGTGTGTGTGTGTGTGTGTGTGTGTGTGTGTGCGTGTGTGTGTGTGTGTGTTGTAGACTCCTCCGAGTCTGAGCGAGCCCCTTCTCCCCCCAGGCGCTATGAGAGCTCGGACAATGGCAGCGATCGCAGGTACACAATCACGGCATTCTCCCTCTCCCTTCGCTCCCTCGCTTTTTAATCGGGGCTCAGTGCACTGGGCACCGCCCCTCATGGCTTCTCACCAGTCTCAGGTGTCCATTAGCCAAACAGGCTCAGCACTTCCTCCTTCTGACTGCCCCCTTGTAATCAATGGGAAATAGTCAGCGGTGGACATGCCAGATTGAGGAAGTAAAAGTTCTGCTAAATGTTGTTTTTAATTACCACAGCTGTTAGCTGGGTAGATTAGTCATGTCACCTGTTTTTAAGTGCACAGAACAAAGGAATACATGGCAGAATCTTTACTTAATGAAGCCAGGGTGCCCACTCCTGGGAATATTTGAGCTCGGTCCCAATTATATCCTCAGATGTAATGTCTGGTATATCATTAGATGTTTAGATTAATTAATTAATTATGTTTTTACTTTTAGTTTCCCTCGTGCAAATGGTACTCTGCGCTCCAATGTGTCCAGGGCAAGCAACAGCAAGCCACAAGGTAGGTGGGGTTTTCCTGGTGGAGTAGTGAGACCATGAGATGGTTAATGATTACTGTCGTAGATGAATGGGAATAAAACCTTTCCTGGACACCACAGATAAATCCTAAAAGGTCTTTACAGCATGACCAGCTTAATGTGTACAATCAGCCACAATGATGCTGCATTCCACTTACCAAAACATAAAATACACAGGAATTCTACATTTATCCACTTGTAAACAGAACATTAATGATTTTTCAATGAGAGCGATCTATGTTTATGATGAATGTTTTATCTTTCAGCTAAGGCCATTGAAGAGCCAGTTTACTCCCTCCCACCAGATGCCTTTCCCACACACACCCCAGGGTGAGATTTTACCTTCCCCCTCATTCATCAGCCCAGCAGCAGGGCTCTAGTGGAGGATACATTTGAGAGAGTTTATCCACCTCTCAACAGAGTTTATCCACCTACGTATGCACCAAATACAACTGATAACATTCCAAAATTACATTATATATATTTGCAATGTGTGCACTATATAGACTATTTAATACCACTGGTATTGTTCAAACATGTTGTGAATGTCTTCTTAAAAGCAATGATGCTGCACAGTGCATAATCACGAATTTCACAGTTTACTGTCTGATTTTACCTCTACACCCCTCCCCAACACAAAGAGAAATTGAGAGCATTTGACAGCAGTTTACCTTTGATTTACAGTCAGAAACTTAACTGGACTCCATGTGTGCTGCTCTTATATAGATATAGCTCAGATCAGAATGTTGCGGAATTCATAAAGGACGGCAGCGTGGGCTTGCGGCTGATTGGAGGAAATGATGTCGGGATCTTCGTGGGTGGCGTTCAACCCAACAGCCCCGCACAAAAGCAGGGGATGAAGGAAGGCGATCAGATCATGCAGGTAAATAAAGCGGCACATTAAAAACCCCACTAGCTCAAATATAGGAGAAAACTTCAAACATGTTTTAACCTGTTAGATGATTGTGTAGGAGGTATTTGATGCAGAAATAAGTTTTTTGTTCAATTTTGATATCCCAAATCCAAAAATAAAGAAGATGTGGAGGTTTATTTTATAGGATTAAATGTGATTTAATGTGTGATGTTAAATGTTGTAATATTACAACACGGGGCTAGAGGGGGTTCGGTCACTCTGTATAGCTATTTCGGACAACACAGGCTGATCCTCATTAATCTCTACAAATGGCAATCCAATGTAGTGCCACTTAACTCTGTTCAGAAGCTCACAGACTCCCACTGGTCTGTCTGAGGTGTTGGAAACATCAGTTTACACATAACTCTGGGGACTCTTGCAGGTGAATGGTGTCGACTTCAACCACTTCACACGAGAAGAAGCTGCCATGTACCTGCTGAACATCCCCACTGGGGTGCCCATCTCCATCCGCACTCAGAACAAAATGGACAGTAAGTATGCAGCTGTTTTTGCAGAAGGGAGACATTTTGGCCTTTTGGTCTTAAGGTAGCTAGTTAACTTCCTGACAAAAGTAAGACACCACCAACAGATAAAAAGCTGATACAAAGGTGTGATGTGGTTACATTGTAACCAGTATCTCTTGGTGATTAGTCCTCCATTAGCTCAAGTCTTGCAAAAGCTGTCGTTATATAATCTCAAGGTGTGCCATACTGGAACTCAGAGCTAGATAGTGTAGGTTAAGTATGATAGTGGGTAGAGGGGGACAAGTGCTGTGCTTATCTGTCGTTAAGACCTTGACAACCAAAATTCATTTGAAGACATTAAAAGTCATTGTTTATAGGAATGACCTTTAAAAAAAGGTGTGTCTATATTGCTTTAACTGACTCACTGGGTATTGTGACTGATGTATATATATATATATATAGAAAAAATGCTGTGTTTGCAGTGACCTCTATACTACTAAGTCATTTGTATGTGTAAGGGTCAGTAAAGTCCTTTACGGCAACCCACACCCAAATTTTGCAACGCCATGACATTTGTCTAGACAATTCCCTCATTGACTCACAAGTTCCTCATCCCGTTTACCATAGTTTACAAAAAGATCCTCAAGTCCAACATCGGAGACTCGTTCTACATCCGCACACACTTTGACCACGAGGCGGAGGGGAACATTGGGCTGAGCTTCACGCGGGGAGAGGTGTTCCGCGTGCTGGACACCATGCATAGGGGCAAGCTGGGGAACTGGCTGGCAGTGCGCATGGGAAATGACCTGCACGAGCTGGACAAGGGAACCATCCCTAACCAGACCAGGTGTGTGTGGAACCGTACATGACTGGGTTATTATGACAGCCATGCTTCAAAATAAATTGTGATGTATCATATAGCTTTTTTTTTAAACAATTTCCCAGACTGTTTCCCAGAAGTCGTCAATTTCCCGGAAGTCCCAGACAAAAAAACACTTTGCTTTACTTTTCTATTGAAACTTAAGTTTATTTCGAGTTCCAGTTTTTGTGAATGCTCAGCTTAAACCAATGTGTGCAGAGTTTTGGGTTGTTGACAGCTTGCATTAGTGTCCCATGTTTAAAAAAAGAAACCCCAACCTGTGGTTACAAAGTGACCTGTCCCCTAGTTTAAGCTGACTTTAAGTTGATGCTGTCTGTGCTGCAGGGCTGAGAATCTGGCCAGTACAGAGCAGGCCATGAGGGTGTCAGCGGTGGAGAAGCAGGCCTCGGGCCAGCGGGCAGAGTTCTGGAAGCTGAGGGGTCTGCGTGGGGCCAAGAAAAACACCAATAACAGGCGCACCAGAGATGACCTCCTGCAGCTGACCATACAGGGCAAATTTCCGGCCTATGAAAAGGTCCTGCTGAGAGAAGGTGAGGAGGCAGAGGCACAAATACCCATTGACTTTTGAAACGCTGTCTTTTAAATGACCTTTCCCTTGTTGCTTAAGTCATATTGAGTAGTTTAGAGTGTGGTTAACCATGGGATAATATGTTGTATGTTCCGTCAGTCAATGTTGTTTTTTAGTTTAATTTTTTTATTAAATTTTTAATTTTAATATATTTTTTCACTTTCAGCCAATTTTAAACGACCCATTGTCATCCTTGGCCCCCTGAATGACATTGCCATGGACAAGCTGGCAAAAGACATGCCAGATGAATTCCAAGTTGCAGGTTAGTTGTTTTACAGTTGACAGTAAATGTAACTGTTTAAAGGCCATTAGAAGAAATATGCCTTCTTACTTGGTGTACATTACAGAAATGGTTCCAAGGACTGGAGCAGACCGAAGCTCATCTACTGTGATCAAGCTGGACACCGTGAGGAAAATAGCTGAGCAGGTAAAAAAAAAAAACAAGCATGGAGTTTAAACTTAAGTTTAATAGCATAAGGCCCCGCCTGCCACTGTGACATCCAAAGTCACAGTCCTTTACAACATTTAATTAAAATCCAGGCTGATGTCATTAGATGGTGGCGACTACTCTGTCATGCCCTATTCAGATTTGGAAGCGTATATTACAATGTCCCTAGGCGAATGTTTCAGTTAAGTTTCAGTTTATTTAGACAGAACAGTGTGCAATTAAAAGATAAATGTAAAAACATTTGCTGCTGATGCTTAAACATTCCATCTCCCTAACATTCTATCTCTTTAACATTCCATTTCAGGAGAAGCACCCTCTGCTGGACATTACCCCCACTGCGGTGGAGAGGCTCAACTACATCCAGTACCATCCCATGGTCTTCTTCCTTAACCCGCACAGCCGCAAAGATGTGAAGGCCTTGAGGCAACGCTACGCTCCCGACTCCAACAAGAGCTCTCGCCGCCTCTACGCCTCCGCCGTGAAAATGAGGAAAAACTACAGTCATCTCTTCTCTGGTAAGTTAAGCTATTTTGTTAATACACATTAGTCAATACACCAACGCAACAAAACTGTCACGAACAGGGAGTATCTCCTCACTTGCTCAAGTGAAGCTTTCAACAGTGCCCTGAAGGATGTTTTCTGGCGCTACTGGACTATAACAAATCTTGTCTTTTATTTTCTGCTGTCTTGTGTTTTCTTGCCAAACTGTTGAAACACTCTGAGCTACATCCTTTATATGAAATGTACTATACAAGTAAAGATTATTAATAATAATACTATCAAACTGAAAGTACATTTTATGTTTTATGTGATTTAAGATAAAAGAACTGTATTATCAAATGCTCACCACTATCACTAAAATGAAGCAAACAAACACTTACTGTTGAATATATGAAATGAAGCTGACAATTAAATTTGATATTATCTACTTGCTTCCACAGCCGGCATTGATGTGCAGCCTGGCTCTGCTGTGTGGTATGACCTCCTGAAAGACAAAATACGGCAGCAGCAAGCGAAGCCTGTCTGGGTCTCAGAAGTAACGGTATGCATGCCCACTTATGCACACACACCGCTATGCTGCCTCAGTGTTGAATTTGTGTTGAATGTGCATCCCCCTTGAGATCAATATTACACCTACAGAGGTTAGATTCTGACCGCACTTTATAAATCGATAGAAGAGGGCACTTTGTCCTGACGAGAGAAAAGAACTGATATAGATTCCATCCTGCTTGTTTCCTTGTGCTTTTGTGTAGCTGTCTAGTACTTTGATAGTCTGTATGAAAACAGCTTATTGATGTAGCTTTTTTTTTTTTTTTAAGTACTTTTTGTTTATAATGTGCTGATTTTTAGTATTTTCCATCCCTTTGGAAAAAAGGGTCTCCCAAATAACAAACTCATTATCATGTAATGCAGCTGGAGGGAGGTGAGACGGAGGTGCTGGAGGAGTTGGCCCCCGATCACATGTCCGACTACCTGAGCTGTGACAGCCGCGGGGCCAGCGACTACGAGGACACAGATGGCGAGGCCTACACCGACGGAGAGCTCGGGGAGCTGTACACTGACAATGAGGACATGGACGACCCCTTCAGTCCTGGCGACATAACGCGCCATTCCAGAAGCAGAGGCACGGCCCTGGCCCGCTCCTCCGAACCCGCCAGAGCACACGACAGCCCCAGCCCAGAGGCCCACTACAGCCCAGAGGCCCACTACAGCCCCGCACCCCAACCCGCAGAGGAGGAGCCCGTGTACCAGCTCCCGCCAGATGAGCTGCCCCCAATCCTCCACGTCCCGGAGCCCCGCTCTCGGAGACCCCCCTCAGACAGCCCCCCGCCACGTCGGGATGCTCCGTCTCCACGGAGCTTTACCGACTCGGACGTCAGTGATGCGGAGTTCCAAGGCCCGACTACACCATCGGACGGACCGCCGGACTTCCAAGCCCCAGATCCCAGATCGCTGGCTGCTGCTCCTGAGTCACCCCCCCCAGAGAGCCCCCCACCACCACCTGTCACACTGTCGTTTATAGAGGAGAAGATCAAGCAGGTCTCTGTCCATAATCAGTCATTTCCTATTCATTTTAATATATGATCTATATATATTGAATATCATATGATGGCAAATGGGTGATACTTTTACATGGGTGTCTTGGCTTCATAAGCTACAATACAATATTGCAGATTTGCTCCATCCAGTCACTTAATCAGATGATAAGCACAACTTCTCAGCCAGGTAGAGCAGTTCATTAGTGAAATCACCTGTATTAGGTGCACAGCTGGAACCTGGTGATTTGGAATATGTGGCACTGGACTGTAGCTTCTGAATCCAGATTGCCACTAACTGATGCTCACATGGAATATGATGATGAATAGGTGATGATGTATTACAAAGGCCCATGGTATGACTTTAACAGATTGTTTACTCTCACTCTCTTGCTCCTTTTAGACACGTATGGAAGAGCCTGAAAGGAAACCCTCTCCTCAGTTTCTTGTGTAAGTAAAAGTAAAAATCCCACATGTGATAACCAGTAGCCACATGACCACCCAGAGGAAAATATTTATTTTTAAAAACACTATGAAGCCCAATGTAGGTCCAATTTAAATTAAATTTAAGACCTTATCATATGTTCTTTTTCTCTTTAATGGTTAGGGTGAGATGCCAATAAGGTCTATTTATTTTTGTTGTAGGATAAGTCTGTTGTAAGAAGTAGTATTTTCCCTTGGGCAGTGTACAGTAGTATGGCTGCATAATATGCCATTATGTTCTATAATAGAGAGATATAATCTAACTCCTCTCCTCTTTGTAAGTCACTTTGGATAAAAGTGTAAGTGTCATGTAATCCATAGTGTTATAATGACCATGACCATGAAGCTTGAGTAGCCTACTTCAAAAGAAAAGCACTAAATAAAACTAATGCATCATCATTATTATTATTATTTTTATTATTTTTATTTTTTGAGAAATAAAGCAGCTTTGCTAACTGACTATGGTTCATCTCCGACAGGCTTGCGCATCACGAAGCCGTGCAGAACCGTCGGATCCAGATCAACGGTGACAGCTCAGAGGAGGAAAATGACCTGGACTCCATCGAATGGGGTCCAGCCACAGAACTGTAAAGGACACTTTTTTTACTGTGCGATATATCCTGGAAAGACTGGCTGCTTTTATATTTCCTCATGGTCTCTTTGTTGGGATTGCCAAAGAAGGGGATGACATGGCTGACCAGACCACTGGAGGCACTGACCATTTCTAAGGAGGTCTACTGTTGGCTACATTTACACCGTCATGGACTCTATGAACTCTATGAACTATGAATAACTGGACATAATTATGTCATCTTCTGCATGAATAACTGACCACTGTGCTTGATGTTTTATACTGACTGGATGCGGTATGATGGATGGATCTTTATGTTGATTAATTTTAAATAAAATTATTTTATTCTAAAATACACAGGATTGTCAGAATTATGCATTAATATAATCTGTACCTAATTTGGTAAAATGGCCAAGATTGGTAATGGTCAGGATTGTTTAACTGGATTATCTCATGAAAAAGAAGCAAATGTTTGTGCTGAACCTTAGCTACCTAGGGATTTAGTTTTGGGACTAAACGAAAGTAAAGAGTAAAATAAAATAGCACAACCATTTCGGTTTTATTTTATTTTACCTCAAAAGAGACACACAACAGTTGCCTTTTTAGCATATGGAAACACAATTTAGCATCCTAAAAAGATTTACCATTTTAAGATTTACCATGTATTTACCATACTTTCAGTGATTTAGTGACAGAAACACCTGTATGGGCGGGCAACCTCACCTTAATTAAAGTGGTCAGGTGGTCGCCGCTCAGGTGGTAGCCATAATCCATCTGATTGATGTTGCTGAATGACTGCATGCTTTCGCGTCTCTGGGCAGTAGAGAACGGTATGAGGGGACAATAACCGTTACAGATTGAACTACTATGTTTCTACTGTTTTCTGTAACATCAAGCTGTAATTTAGTTGGTGGCCCTGTTGCCCTCTCGCATGGATGACGGTGTATCACACACACGCCGCACTGCTTGCCACCGTCGTACATTGACAGCGGATGCAGCCATGACTGGAGTTAGTGATCACGCTGGGCGTCAACAGTCTAGGAGTGATGCCAACAGAGCATTCAGACAGCTGTCGTGGCTAACGATCGGAGTTGATGGAAGAGAGACTACTAGAAGCTCTAAGCCACCTGACTGGAAAGTAGGGGGGTGGGTGGGGGGGTTGTGTGTTAAACTTAAAGAAATCGGGGGTGAATCGAAAAGCAAAATAAAAATGTTCAAAAAGAAACGGGAAATTATTAAGACTCCATCCATTTCGAAGAGAAGTCGAGCAGGAAGTCCATCGTCTCAGAGCTTCTCGTCAGTAAGTTGCACATGTATCATCACTGTTTCCTCCTGTCACTCAACTGAATTTCCGACTTTTTACTCTGGTGTGGGAGACGATTAGTCGCATTCAGAAAATAATCTTTTAAATTGACGAATTAAATGTTCGTGTGGGAGCGCATATGTAGGGAATTGTCTTTTTTATTTATTTGCTTGAAACAAGAGTTATGTTGGGTTATTTTAAAAGATTTTCTGGTTTATTAACGACAATTTATCTAAGAATGGATTTGATTTACGGTATACAGTAGGCAACCGTTGACTTTACGTGAGTACATCGCTGTTGTTGATTTGGGAATTTAATGTAGCCTACTTAAAAAAATAGTATTCGAGGTACAGATATAAAGAATATTAATAATGTAAAAAATTGCGTGCTGACTATCAAGGATTGTTTTATTTAAATAGCCTACCATATTTAGAAACCATGCAGCAAGTGGGATAGTTGGGTATAGTATAAGGTTTTAATTAATAGCGCTCAAACATATGCAGTAGGCCTACGTTGCAAAACAAAACCAGAATGCTGAAACGTGGAACAATTGGTAAAAACACATACAGCCCTTATGCAACTGGCCAGAGAGTGAAGAAAGCTGAGTCTAAAAGTAAACTGGACATTTTGCCAAATAAACACAACATTTGGCTTAAGCAGGTAAGTTTTACATAAGGTATTCATTACACTGTATGGAACTGTACTTTTAACATTCCTTGTACTTTACAGCGCCTTTTAAAAAAGTGAAACATTTGATCAATATGGACGTCACGTTGACTAGTGTGGTGTTGTGTGAGTGTGTGTTGATGTAAATTGACTAGGCTACATGAACATACTTTGTCTAGGTCAGCTGTCTTAAATGAAGCAGGTGAATAATTTGAGTTTTTTTTTTACTGAGAATGCCTAGTGTAAAAGTTTGCCAGAGCACTTTAACAAGTGTTTTCTGTAAAATAGTCTGTACGTGTTGTTGGCAAGATTATGCTTTCATGATGACATGAACATGTTGTACATATGTATTTGTATATAAGGCGCTCACATTTAACCACAACCAAAGGGTTTTAGAGGAGTGTTGGCATCAGGTTTCAGTGTGCTCTTGCGTGTTCTTTCAGTTTTAGGGTGTGACTGGGTATGTAGGAAGTGAGTCTATTTCACAAGAGATTCCTTTTTAAACCTGGTGTTTACCAACTGTTTTGGTTACCATCAAGAGGAAAAAAAGCTATTTCCCTGACATAAATAATAACTCGACACTTGAACTTGTGATCGATATAATAGCAGTCTGTGTCTGGGTGTATAGTCCCTGCTCTCACAGCCCCGTCTGTCTCCCCTCTGTGTAACCCAGCTGTCTGCCCTCCAGGAGCAGCCGAAGAGAGGAGACCTCCCCGATGGCACCTCCCCGACCGTGTCCACCTCCTCCGCCGCCACCCTCTCTCCCCCCAGCCTCAACAACAGCCCCCTCTCCTGCCCGGGGACCCCCAATGTCCAGCACGCCCGGCAGGGGGGCCCCTCCCCGGGGGGCACCCTAAAGCGCCCCTCCACCCTCAGCCGCCATGCCAGCGCGGCGGGGTTCCCGCTGCAGTCGTGGGTCTTCAGCAAAGGCTACCAGAAAGGGGTGCTGGTTCAGAGCCCGTCCCAGGAGAGCGTGGAGACGGTGTCCATCGAGGCGGAGGACATCCCTCTGCTGCTGCGAGACGTGGCTCGCTTCGCCGAGGCCGTGGAGAAGCTCAAGGATGTGGTGCTGGGCGAAGGTGAGATGGGGATGACACTGGCGGAGACACTGACTGCTGCCTACTGTGAAAGTTTCAAGTTTTTAAGAGGCACCATCAACCAGTCATTACCATTGTCTTACCACATGCATTTTGTTCAGTTCTAAGGTGGTGTGGTTTGGTGAACTGGTGAACTTATGTGAAATAGTCAAGAGTGACATAATTAAGATGAATTGGACACGTGTATTATGGGGGATGGGGCATACAGGGTTTCCCTGATAACCATTTTCATATGAGCATAAATTTATGCTTAATGGCAGGGGCATTGGCACCATTGCATGTGCTCAATTCCCCCTCTCCCCCCCTTTTTTCCTTTTCTCACTCTCTGTCTGTCTCTCTCTTCCTGTCTATCTGTATTTTTCCCTCTCCTGTCTCTCTGTCTATGTCTCTGTCTGTCTCTCTCTCTCTCTCTCTCTCTCTCTCTCTATCTCTGTCTCTCTCTCTCTCTCTCTCTGCCCTCTTTCCTTTTTCTCTCTGTCTGTCTCTCTTTCCCCTACTGTCTCTCTGACTGTATTTCTCTCTCTCCCTTTTGTCTCTTTTTCTCTGTATTTGTAGGGCTCTCTCTCTTTGTCTGTCTGTATCTCTCTCTTCTTTCCTTCTTTCTTTCTCCCTTTGTCTTTTTCTCTCTCTCTGTCTCTTTGTCTTTTTCCTTATCTCTCTCTGTGTCTCTCTCTTTTTCTCTCTTTTCTTTCTGTCTGTCTCTCCTTCTCTCGGCCACGTTACTGTGACATGAGTGTTTGGAGGCGGGCCCTAGTTTACACAAGCTGTCGGCCGCTTCCTCTTGAGCTGCTCAGCTCAGCTTCTGCGGCTACACCGCACTCCAGCAGGAAGCCAGCGCTTGTTTACAGCAGAGGACACCATATCCCCCCTCGTTACTTTCTTTCTCAAGGCACACAGCCACGCTGCCTTGATGGAATGCACAGTGACACGTGTGAAAGAAGAATATAATACAAGGCAAAGTGTGGAGATGCTGCTCTGTAGATTTGGAGAGAGGCCACTAGATGGTTTGTGTGTTCTCCAGTCTGTACTATTACCTTGACTTGTAAAGTTTATCAAGGGGTAAACAAAGTATTAATCTTGGCCAGTCAATGAAGTCAGAGGTAAAACATGTGTCAACAGTCACCTCGTTTACACACAGACGTTAGAGCAGCAGTTGGACAATTTTTTTTTTTACATTTTATTTGGTAATGGATAAAGATGGACACAGATTTTCATTTGAGGGTTTATTAAGAGCCTCAGCATCTGTAGACACTTTATTGGACCATCTATGTGACCATCCAAAATAAAGTGTGACCTTTTAGATTTGTTTTTGTGAACAAAGTTAACAAACCCATGTAACAGAAGCTTGAAATGGAGGCTGGTTAGGACCCTTATTGCATGTGGAGCACCATCTAATACCTCTTATATCTCTTATATCTCTAGGGTGCAGGCATGTCACAGACGAGGTTTTGTATCAGGCTCTCAGAAAGCACCTGGCGCTCTACCTCTTCACTCTGTGGACTGTGCTCTCCAAGTTCATGACCTCAAGTCATATTTTGTGCCCCTTTATTATTTTTTTTCTTCAGTCTAACGTCAGCTTGTCACACATTGTGCAAATTGTGTTGCATCCAACCAATTTCATGCTGACGAGATAAAAGTGGTTGATTTATGCAGAAACAGTTTGACTCTGCGGTTCTACAACAACCATCAACACCCATCATTCGCTAATTAGTTTTTGGTTATTTCACTTTCAGTTGGTCCAGTGTCTGTTGCACCTCTTGTTCCTTCACCACCATAACTGTCACTGGGGCAGATGGAGGGGGGGGGGGGGGGGGGGGGGGTTGGGGTGGAGAGAGACGTGTGATGAGGGCGCACAGGATGCTGTGAGTCTCGGTGTAAGGCCAAAGGGAAGAGGAAGTGGTTTGCAGAGGTGTCGCAGCAGGCTTCAAAGCAGTGCTAACAGAGCACAGAGCAACTCAACTGAACTGAATGACTGACTTTACTTGTCTGTCACATGTTTTGTGTATGGGGCCCATTATGCAACTATCTGTGTTTGTGTCAAAACCCCTCATGGTCTCACTACCCATGCACACGCCTGACCTAAATCTATTGCCTATCATTCTTGTTTACATTAGTCATTACACAAGAAACGGCTAATCAGATTTTCTAATATTAATCCATAGTTTGTGTCGGTGTTTACTAAGGTTAAAATAAATTGTGCTACAGTGGAGAAAGGAATTAAAAAATGAAGTTCAAGAGTGAAAACTGAAAGTGCAAGGTGTGTGGGTGGTGTGGCGATAACATGGATGGACCACAAATATTTGCAGTAGAAACGGCAAAGCTGAAGGCCAATTCCTAAAATGGGTGTAGAAATGTTTCTACTAGAATAAGTAAATATAAGTAGCCTTCAGGGTCTGTATAAGCACTACAGTGATGCAAACAAGATGAACTGAATGTAGAATCTGTTGTGAGCTATGGCTTGTCATAAGAACTTATTGGTTGTCTTTATTTTGTAAACTTTTACAACAATGAGATTCTTTCTGAGCTGTGTAGCAGCATAAAATTGCCCTGGCAGGATTTTTTGTTTTCCATCAGTCTTTTTAATGATCCGAGGATTAGCTGTGACATTTGTTGTGTTTTTAATCTACAGCCACTTCCTCAATGCTGCACAATCGTCTCTGCTGCTATCTAGCCATTGTCTTGATCTTTTTCCGGTTTAGTGTTTTGAGTGTTAAAAGTCATTTTCTATGTCGGTGAATATTCATGGGTGTGTGTGGATGTTCCCGTGCAGTTAAACTGGAGAACCGTCGGCCCCTGGCCCACGAGTGTTTGGGGGAGGTTCTGCGGGTGTTTAAGCAGGTCATCGCCATGTACCCGCTGCTCAACACCGTGGAGACGCTCACTGCAGCCGGAAAGCTCATTTCCAAGGTCAAAGGTAAGCAGGGGTAACCGTGTGTGTGTGTGTGTGTGTGTGTGTGTGTGTGTGTGTGTGTGTGTGTGTGTGTGTGTGTGTGTGTGTGTGTGTGTGTGTGTGTGTGTGTGTGTGTGTGTGTGTGTGTGTGTGTGTGTGTGTGTGTGTGTGTGTGTGTGTGTGTGTGTGTGTGTGTGTGTGTGTGTGTGTGTGTGTGTGTGTGTGTGTGTGTGTGTGGAGGTTGAGTTGAATTGACTACCCAGGGCCACAATGATGGTAGCCTTAGCAGGGCAGATGCAAGAGAAATCTAGAAAGGAACTCAGGTAGAGACC
The DNA here is from genome assembly GCA_030347295.1 of Setipinna tenuifilis. Classification (NCBI taxonomy): domain Eukaryota; kingdom Metazoa; phylum Chordata; class Actinopteri; order Clupeiformes; family Engraulidae; genus Setipinna; species Setipinna tenuifilis. The sequence continues at coordinate 23,427,240 of CM059276.1, forward strand.
CAGGTAGCCTTAGCAGGGCCCAGAGATTAGTGCTTGTTATATTCCTAAAGGGAAATATAATATGCAACTGCTGTTGACTATGTTTCAAAGCACAAAAGTATACAACTTTATGTACAAGTCTAACTGATCCATCTCTTGTGGGCTCTTCTTAGGCTTTCATTATGAAACCAGCAACGATGGAGAAAAGAAGGACTTTGAGAAAGCCATCGAGACCATCGCCGTTGCATTCAGTAGCAAGTGAGTGTCCCCCCCTGTGCCATATGTGCCTGTGTCATGTCTGCGCTGATGTAAATACATCAGGCACAGGTGGAAACAAAAATAGTGCTGGAAGATTCACGAGGAGGCCATTTCATTTGCATGACAGAAGCTCCTGTTGAAAAACAGGAAGTGGAGTAGTGATTCTCTTTCTCTTGAATCAACCTGAAACCATAAGTCAGCCATTTGGTGTTCTATCAGAGCACATCTTTTTTTCGTGAGATACAGAGCATCCGCTCTCAATCACCTTAGAACCGGTTTAACCGTAGGAGTTTCATACAATTTGCACAGTGTACGGTGTACAATTTGCACAGTGTTGTCAGCATTTGCTATCTCTAAAAAATGTCCTATCAAAAAGGCCCTGATCGTTGCTAAATTCTAATGTACACATGCATTTTGGAGTTGTTAACACTGCTGTGCCAGTGTCAGAAACCAATAAACTATATCACTACTGAAATATGCAAAGTGTTGTTGACCACAGCCATCGGAGCATGTTTTATTTGGTCCACAGTACGGAAAAACCATGCTGCAAATACTTACCATAGCTGAATGAGCTACATAGGTAGGGGACAGCAGAGGATCAAAAGAGGAAGTGATCCGCTTCATATAATCCAGGTACCGTCCGTCAGTGTGTCTGCTTCCTCGGCAGCAAAGCAGTCTGTTTGGGGATTTCACAACGCAGCCGTCGATTTACAGTGTTGTGCCGTTAAGTGACGGGTTGTTCTTAAAGTGTGAAAGATGCTCAGAAGCCTGCACAGGCTGTCCCTACCCATCCCTCTGATGCGCAAGAGCAGCAGGTAAGACATGAAAGGCAGCTGTCAGTCAAACACGCGGAGTTGTCAAGTTAGACCAGTTCTGAGGGGATGTTGCTAGCACCTTCCGCAACGTTTGTTGGAGAACTGTGTGGTGGAGTCGGTGTGGTTGTAGTGCACTCTGTAATACAGTACAGAGAGAATTGTGACTTCTGTTTGACTACATGCATTGTGTCAGTTTGCAGAGCATCAAGTTGACTGTTTGACAAGTTAGAACAGAGAGTACGAGAATTCAGCTTCAGGAATTTGTAGTCCACAATCCAGTGTATTGACTTATGCAAATAAAACGAGGACACTCCTAATCAAAACAAGGATATTCCTAATCAAAACAAGGACATTCCAAATCAAAAAGGAGTTGTAAACAGTTGTGGGCTTTTGAGTGACTGAGGTCCCCACATTTTGGGATGTGGTCATACTGGACCAAAAGCAAATCATTCAAGAAAAACCCAGCAGCTTTCACTTTTTAAGCATTGCACTCTGTTTAACAAAATTATGTTGTTGACACCGTGCATTGCTAAGACAACCCAATCCCAACGCTCAAGATATCTTGAGGATGTGATGAGTGGACATTAGCCATTTTTGTGATTTTTAATGTTGGTCTATATTGTAGATATAGCACCTACTATCACAGCCCTACTATGTGCGGTCCTCGGGGTATACCAAGTAGGATGAGGTTTAGGTTAAGTGAGTAACCCAGATAGGTTAACTCCGAGTAAGTTGTAAATCTTGTAAAGGAGTTGTCTGGCTTCATTCTCCTAGCAAAATGAAGCCACAGGATTCTCCTTTCAGAAGGCTTACTGCTCACTCTGAGTGACTAAAGCTGCTCTCTGGAATACCCCCTGTTGTCTTTCTGCCACCCACACACGTTGTAGCAAAGAGATATGCGGTGTGTTGCTACAGTGAGATTGATGTTTGTTGTGTCTCTCTGCAGTGTTTCAGAACTGCTAATGGGGGAGCTGGACAGCAGTTCGCTCCTGTCAGTACCACCCACAGAGAAAAGCAGGGTAAGTGTGTGTGTGTGTGTGTGTGTGTGTGTGTGCGTGTGTGTGTGTGTGTGTGCGTGTGCAAGTCATTATTTCAGATGTAAGACGTGTACACTGTTTCATGTTTGAACTACTTGGTACATTCTGTAGAAAGTGTCCTGTCACTAGTGCATCATATTTTGTAGATGGTTATAAGGAGGAATACTGTTGAGATTCAGGGGTGCTGCTATAAAGGTAGACCCCCATGTCAGAGTACAGTTTTGGGCCTTCTTTTTGTTGTTTGGGGGGAGGGGGTGGTTTGATTTGCATATTCTAAAAACAATCCCAGTAAGTTGTTGACCTCCTCTGATCTAGTCTATGGAGAACCTGTATGGAGCGTCATCTCAGGGACTTGATTCCCAGATGAGGAGCGACTTCCTAGAAGGTGGTACGTGTTCCTCGGATTCTATACACTTTTACAGTAATAGATAAAGTGTTTATCAATATTATTAATGGTGTGTGTGTGTGTGTGTGTTTGCGCGTGCGTGCACGCACAGGTATGACTCCTGAGGAGGTGGACATTATCTTACAGCGTAGCGAGGGAGGGGTGGACACTGCACTTGCTTATGCCAAGACCATCTCCAAGTACATGAAGGACTTGATCAGCTATGCTGAGAAACGCACTGCTCTGGGTAAGTCAACATGGGAAGGAAGTGAAGTAGTCTTCTCAGTCTTGTTTACCAGTGTTTACTAGTGTGATCATTCACATGAGTGAATGTAAATGTCATAGGAATTTGCTTTGTAAATATGACGTGTGTTTTTAGAGGTGGAGTTTGCCAAGGGCCTACACAGACTCTATCAGTCTTCAAAGCAGAGCATAACGCTGGTAATTCCTTTTTCACAACTGCAGATTTGATACTAAAACACATGGACATACACACACACACACACACACACACACACACACACACCTGGAGGACTCTTGACATCCACTGACAATACACGCAAGATAAAACTGTGAATGAATGAGGCATACACACACACACACTTTCTCTGTTAACTCTTGTCCTGCGTCTCCCCCTCTGTTAGCCCCATATGCCCCTGTACTCGGTGTACTCCCAGGCCCTGGAGCAGGACATGGAGCAGAGCGCAGGAGTGCAGCAGGCCTCGGTCACCCTGCAGAACAAAACCTTCATCCAGGTAACGTCCAACTCCGCCAATATATGCACTTTCACATCTCTTCCTCTCAGTTTGTTTTTCTCAGTTTTGATCTAAAGTGGATGATGGACAGTGGTTTAGTTATGGACGACTGATCATCTTTTTGTTTTGTAATCGCGTTTCACGGCTTGTACAGTAGCTTCTGCTTCAGTTTGTCTAATGCACTGATGGACAGGGGTTGAGTTTTGAATCAAGGGCATTGATTCTATTTTTTCTCCTTGTTGCAGCCTCTGCTTCAGCGCAAGCTTGAGCATGAGAAGAAGCGCAAAGAGCTGAAGGAGAGCTGGACCCGGGCCCGCAGGAAACTGGTAGGCTGGACTTCCTGTGTGATGTTGGAAATGGATTCATTTAAAGGTGATACCAGCGGCCCCAGTCTGATCCCGTGTGTCTGTGTGTCTGTGTCTGTGTCTGTGTCTGTGTCTGTGTCTGTGTCTGTGTCTGTGTCTGTGTCTGTGTCTGTGTCTGTGTGTCTGTCTGTGTCTGTGTTATTTTGATTTTTGTATAGATGGAGTGCGAGGCGAACTTGCGCAAAGCTAAGCAGACCTACATGACCCGCTGTGAGGAGTATGACAAGGCCAAATCGGCTGCCTGCAAAGCAGAAGAGGAGGGAAGCAGCTCCACAGCAAAGACGGTGGACAAGAAGAAACGACTGGAGGAGGAGGCAAGAAATAAGGTCAGCATGTTTTTCCAATACCATTCTGCCATTTAAGAATGTTCCTCTGCATAAAACTGACTTGACAGGCCTTTGTCAAGAAATGTTTTGGGGGTAAAAAAAGGAAAAGGAACGCACACCAAAAAATACTTATTAGGTGCTGGCTATTGGTGTTACTTTGAAAACAAACATGGAAGCATTGCACACTCTAGCTCTGCATATTTTTTTTTTTTACACAAAAGTAGGGAGTAAGGCATGTTTACTGTATGTTTTTTGCCCCAGACCTTTGCTTGCTGTCATGCTACTGTGGCTTTGCACTGTGAGGCCCTTGTGACACAGACTTTGTTTTCCTAAACCAGGCGGAGGAAGCAGAGGCGAGCTACAGGCTGTGCATCGCAGACACCATCACTAACCACGAGGAGCTGGAGGACATGAAGGTCATGGTGCTCAGGCAGATCCAGGAGCTCATCAAGCAGAGCGACCAGATGCTGCGCTCTGTGAGTCTGCTAAAACACACACACACACGTGCTGTTCGTTCGGTGTTATTTTATATGCGCAATAGCTTAGTCAACTGGACAGGATTACAAAGTGGTGCATTTAGTGAAGGGACTATAGCATTAGAAGGCACATAATATTTGTTAGATTGTTGACAGTTAGGGTTAGCACAATATATATTACAGCTAGAATAGGTTATATGTGAAACTGATGTGCTTACAGAAAAAATGAAAACTAAATCCAACCTTTTGAGTGACCCTTGCCTCATGCTTGTACAATTCTGCCTGTGTAGGAAGTATGTGTGTCTGCAGTTCCCTGCTCTGGGAAACTTACTTAGGCACATGCATCTCCTTGTGTGCATGAGGGTAATCTGCTTACTCTGTGTTCCTCTACACCTCTGTTAGCTTATTATGTCCTCCTTTTTGTAAGTCGCTTTTGATAAAAACATCTGCTAAGTGTAATGTAATATAGTATAATGCGTGATACATCAGTGGCGCTCGACTAACACCTCTCTCCCCTCCAGGTGACCATCTCCTACTTCTCCAACATGCACATGCAGACGGTGGGGCTGCCGGTGCACTACCAGAGCCTGTGTGAGAACAGCAAGATGTACGACCCGGGCCAGCAGTACGCCACGCACGTCAAGGAGCTGCAGATGCCAGCCGAGCCCGAGGCCAGCTACATCTTCGAGCCCTACTCCGACGCCTCCAGCCTGTAAGTTACACACTGTCTCTCTTGTCGGATTTCGGGTTATCGGGTTAATGTGCAATTCAGTTATTCAAACAGGAAGGCAATTACTGTGAATGCACATGATGTGAATAAGTTAAATGGAAACCCGACTTCTGATTACACAAGCTGGTAGATGACTAGAGAGAAATGCCATGCAGCACAGGGTGAAAACTACTGAAACTAATTAATTGGTCACTCGAGGACTCTATGTAGAGGTTGTTAAAGGTGATTGTACATGGGTCAAAACAATTTTTGCAGTGGATCTTAGTTTTCCTCATAAAAATGTGTTGCCTAATAGGAGTGATAAAGTGCCCAAATGGCATCTGTTTGTAACGTTACTCAAAAACATTGCTAAAAATGTTGCCCAGTGCATCATTATCTGTATAAACTGCACTGTCTGACAAGCTGTCCAGTCCAATCACAAATGGGTGTTTTTTGCACTTGTTAAGGACGGACGTGTTTATCTGTAATGCAGCATTGGGTCACCAGGCTCTACTAATAGTGGCTGACTGGAAGAGGCAGGATCATTTATGACTTGGCTAGAGATGTAGTTCAAAGTCTCTCTCTCCATTAGGCCGCAGTCCAGACCACGGAATGACAGTTTCAACCCTGAGACTCAGGGCACGCCTGATGCTTCAGACTCGGCTGATGGAGCAGCCACCTCCAAGGGTGAACTCAAAAAAGGTAAGGTGTTCACACCTGTAGTTCTTCTGCATTTGGGATTTTTTTTGGGAATCTTTGTGGTGATGATTGTCTGTTTGTGTCGTTCCAGCCCGCAGCCACCTTACCCATAAATCCTGGGGCTCAACAGTGAGCGACACAGACAGCGTTGGAGCTGGCAGCGGTCTGGGTTCTCCTACCACCAGCACAGGTCATATAAGCGTTTAGAAATATGGGCCACTTTCTAGGCCTTTATTTGTGCTTTTATGCCAAGCCATTAAATGTTTTATATATCAATTGTATATATTTTCATATCAATTATCTTTTTTTTACTTTCAGCATAAAATATTTCAATATGAAATATAATATTTAATAAAAATGTTAATTAAATTGAAAAATAATGTCAATACTTGCAGGCGACATCAGTAAAATGGCCAGAACCTCCTCCACGGGGACCATGTCGTCCAATGAGGATGCTGATGAGAAGGATGTGTCAACGTTCGAATCCCCCAGTGAGTCCTCATTTATATCTACTGAGCTATATATTCAACTTATTTTCATCAGTTATGCACATTTAGAGTAATTCGACTTTACAGATGCCCATCAGTGGTCGTTTAAGATCGCAATGGGAGCGCAATTTCCAAGTGAGGATTTCTTATTTGAGTAAATAAAATGAGCATTAAAAGGTTGGATGCAAACCTGGATAATAAATGCACTACAAATTGTGCTTTTTGTTTGTCATCTATATTTGCCCTCTAATCACTCAAATTTCCCTCCTTGATATGAGTTTGACTTTTACAAATGCTGCTAGGTAGATGCTGGTTTCATCTTGGTTTTATATTCACACAAGCACATTATTTTCCAGACTTGAATGGAATTGAGCCAGAGATTCCTGTTCCTACGGGACCGTTCCGCAACATCGGCCTCTCTAAGGCGGCACAGACACACAAGCTCCGCAAACTACGCTCCCCAGCCAAGTGTCGGGAGTGTGACAGCTATGTGTACTTCCAGGGAGCAGAGTGTGAGGAGGTGAGAAGCCCTGTAACACATACTCAGAGAAGTCCAGATTGACGTGTGAATGTTTTTGGCATGTGTCATTTGTTATCGTCTTGTCATCTCTTATTGTCTTCATGCGTTGGATGTTTTTAATCAAGAAGACCCATCCAAGGTTCAACCCCCTCATTGGCTATTATTGTTCCATATCCATGTTTTTTTTTGTGTTGTTTTTTAATCAAGAAGAAAATTCATCCCCCTCCCTGTTTGTTTGTTGTATATTATGAATTTCAACTAGAATTATCGGCTATTTTTTTAAGTGCATACATGCACTGTGTTTTTTGTAGCTCCAGTCAATTAATGTCTATTCATCCTTCACTTGCAGCAGTGATGGGAAATACCGCTACCTGTGTGTGTGTGTGTGTGTGTGGTATACACATGTGTGTGATATACACGTGTGTGTGTGTGTATGTACCTTGCAGTGTTACCTGGCATGCCATAAGAGGTGTCTGGAGACCATGGCCATCCAGTGCGGCCACAAGAAGCTCCAGGGCCGCCTGCAGCTGTTCGGCCGGGACTTCGCCCAGGTGTCTGGCAGCAGCACCGACGGCATCCCCTTCATCGTCAAGAAGTGCATCTGTGAGATCGAGAGGAGGGCTCTCAGGATGAAGGTCAGGGGCTGGGCTGACTGGGCTAGGCTGGGATGGGCTGGGTTGGGTTGGGGGATGGTGAAGGGGATTTCCTTCAGTTGTGTAAACTTGCGTGGGGGTTTGTTTGTCTTTCACATGGCTCAGTGCTTGTGCTGAGAAGGTCTCTGTGGAGAGCTGTATGAACACACACATTCAAATGTTTTTGCACAATAGAGAAGTTTTCGACTTGGGCCTTGCTGAGTCCACTTACATGCTGAGTGCGCTTTTGTTTCATAGAAAAGACACAATAGCAGATTTTAACATCTTTATTGAGGATATTGTTGGGCTCAGATGACTCTTTCTTAGTAGCTGCTTAAAATCCAGTAGTGAAGAGGTGACCAGAGAGTTTAGCACTGCATAACATAACTTTTAGACAAAAGTCTTTGCAAAAATGTTATATTTATTGACAAATACCTGGTAAAAAAAAGAACACGTTTCAGCCTGGTCACTTGTCAATGCTCGGCTGATGACCCTACATATTGTTCCTGGCCGTAGGGTATTTACCGCGTGAATGGAGTGAAGACCCGTGTGGAGAAGCTGTGCCAGGCCTTTGAGAACGGCAAGGAGCTGGTGGAGCTCTCGCAGTCGTCGCCTCACGACATCAGCAACGTGCTCAAGCTCTACCTGAGACAGGTGCCACTCATGTCAGCCTTCACCTGTGCTAACAGTTCAACTAGAAATCTGAGCCATGCACATTATATACACACACACACACACACACACACACACACACACACTACACACACTGCAAGCCTTTACCTTCTGCCTCTGCTCACAGTGATCAAGACCTATTCACCTTACCTAGTGGTCATCAGTGCGGTGTTGTGTGTTCCATAATGGCTCCACCTGGTGGTTACTATGTGTAAAGACACCTGTCACCTGTTTGTCCAGCTGCCAGAGCCAATCGTGCCCTTCCACCTATACAACGGCCTGATGGGGCTGGCCAAGGAGAGCCTGCAGGCAGAGGGCCCAGAGGGAGGGGAGGCTGGCAAGGGGCCCGAGCTGAAGGACCTGGGCCCAGACACAAATCCCGAGGTCTTGGCCATAGTGGAGAAACTTAAAGAGCAGCTGTCCAACATCCCCAAAGCGAACCACAGCACGCTGCGCTACATTGCTCGCCATTTGCACAGGTGGGCAGACTGAGTCTGGGTGCCAGGATGACTACCGAGTAGGATAGCTTGATGGTATTCCCTCTGTAACCTGTGAAGGGGTTGCTTAGGAGTTAGAGGTTGAGGATATTAAGGGATACTCTGGGTTGAGGATAGCACCATGTTAAAGCTGTATATTTAAGTATTTGTTTATATACTGCAAGTTATTTTGTCTACAGTATTCAGCACATTGCACATTTTCCTAATATTGCGGCATATTCTATTGCAAAACCTAATTCTGACCTCAACAACTTCCACTCCATGAAATTACTATTCCTTTTTCTCTTTCTCTGCAGGATTGCAGAGCTGGAGCAGGATAACAAGATGAGCCCCAATAATCTGGGCATAGTGTTCGGCCCGTCCCTGATGCGTCCGCGGCCCACAGGCGCCACGGTGTCCCTGTCGTCGCTGGTGGACTACCCCCTGCAGGCCCGCATCGTGGAGATGCTCATCGTCTTCTACCTGGGCATCTTCCCCTCCGACTCCAGCCGCTCCAGCTCCACCAGCCACATACACACTCCCACCGTGCAGCAGGTGTGTGTGTGTGGTGTGGTGTGTGTGTAGTGTAGTGTAGTTTGTTACTTTGTTTTTAAGCTTTTAACATGCGTTTGCACAGCATGCGTGCGTGTGTGTGTATCGATTGTAGATATACAGATGTTCAGTGTAGTTTGTTGCTTTGTTTAAACTTTTTTACATGCATTTGCACAGCTGTGCAGTAGCTGTGTGTATATGACTGCAGGTATGCAAATGTACAGTGTACTTTAAACTTTTACATGGACTTGGGTTGTTGTTGTTGTTGTTGTTGTTGTTTGTGTGTAATGAATGTATAATTTATGCCACCTGTTTCAGTTTCTATTAACCAAAATAGAATAACAATTCTTATTCATAGTGACTAAAAGCATACATTTAATCTGCATAATATCCCTTTGCTTACTATTTGTGACATTCTGTGAGCATACATAATATCTATTGTTACCTTTTGTAGTTCCACTTATGGCTCTGAGAGGCTTGTAAAATCCAACAGACCCTTTGAAAACTACAACTCCACTGTAGACTACTAAAGTATTAAAACCTTGAAAGAGAACTAATGACTTCTGCCTGTACCGCCCCCTGCTGTTTAGGACTGTAATGTAACACCAGATGACCCAGGAAGAACTGATGGAGGCACCGAATGTGACGAACACGGAGGCGTCGATACAGACCCGGTGCAGGATGAGGAAGGTATGGCGTTCAGGGAAGTTGCCATTGTGCCTTTAATGATAATCAAGCTGTGCTCACAAAACTGTTGGCAAGCAATAGTCAAACAGGTTTGAGTGCGTTTTACTTCTTGCAAAGAGTGTGGATACTCTCAATAGTCATTTTCTTTTGAATGTAAATGTAAAACTATTGGGCCTGCCTTCAACCGATTACTATGTATATTCTCAATCTTAATGCTTAAGGTCAACAACACTTTCACCTTTCCACCTAGCTACATAGCCCTTCATCTGCTCAGTGATTGGTTGCTAGAATTTCTAGTTACACAATCAGAAGTGTTCAGAGAGTACCCTGACATGCAGCGCTGTAGCAACATACAATGTTGAGCAAGGGTGATACAGCAGCCAAAGCCTTGCTTAATAGTACAATCTTGTGGCCAATGGTTTTATGAGTTATATTAATGAGCCATCACAAGGGTACTGACCTCCTCTTGTATCAGTATTTAACCCAAAGCACGCTTGCCGTCACTGCAGGGAGCTCTCCTGGAGAAGGTGAAGCGGGGGAGCAGAACCTGGACTCTGACGTGGAGGCTGACCACACGGGGGAGGAGGCCGAGCCCCAGGCAGGCATCCATGCGCAGCAGGACACCGACAGCAGCGCTGAGGAAGAGGAGCATGAGGAAGAGCAGCAGGAGGAGGAGCAGAAGGAGGAAGAACAACATCCAGAGGGGAGCAGCTGCAGTGGAGACCTGGGCTCCACGCCGGTTATCCTGACAGAGCCAGAGAGCGTGTGTGACAGCGACCCTACACCACCGGCCTTGCCCGACACAGAGCCCCCTGAGTTGGACGGCCCAGATGTGGGTCCAGAGGGTTCCACGGTGGCAGCACTCAACACCAACCAGTCTAATAATTGCCTGCTCAGGATCGAGCCTCCCATCTCCCCCTTCCCAAAGTCTGGGGCACATAGATTGAGTGTTTATAGAGATCAGGGTCGAGACGCAAAGCCAGAATTCATTTGAAGTGGCCTTGGAGTATTTTTTTTTAAGTATTTTAAGTTGCTATCATAACTGTTTGTTTGTCCTTTTTTATACATATTCATGTATTTGAAAAACACAAATGTGAAATTATTCCTCAAGAAAGCCTATAACTGCACATATCTGAAAAAGTATCCCTATATAAATTTGGTCATTCCAAATCACACCATGCAAGAACGATCACCTCTTGCGATTCCATATTTTCACAGTTCCTTTTTGAAACTTTTTAGCACTAAGGCAAAAAATATGTTGGGTGAGTCCCTATGTTTTGTATTGTAAAAATGATTTTTACACGTGTTTTTGTATGTTTCATGTCTCATGCTTGTCTTTTAATTAATAAAGTGAAACTGATCCAATTATTTGTGTGTCGTATTATGTTTCTGATTTTAATGCTTGTTGGCGGTTGGTGTTCCCGTTTACCACCACGGGGAAAAAAAACAGAACACAGAAGTGCATCAGTGTGAAATAAGGAAGACAGCGATGCAAAGTTTGAGCTATGAGATTAGACATTGTTGCACACATTGCTACTGCTGGCAGTCATATTTGTGTGTGTTAAACAGAATGGAACATGGCTTTTAAGAAGAAGGCAAAGAAGGTATGAGCGGAAAATGTGTCAAATTACACTATGATCGACTTTGTGTGTGTGTGGGTGTGTGTGTGTGTGTACGCGTTTGTGTGTAAACATGTATCTCAGTAAGGCTTTACTCTGTCCAGCGGTGAGGTACAGTGCACTGGATGCAAATCAGACACCTGTTGCTGTGTTTAACATGATGATCAGTTTCGACTTGTTGGCAATTCGTAGACTGTCATCTGAAGCAACAAGACTGAAGAGATGCCAGTTTCTTCAAAGGTGCCGACAAAGTCATCAGGTTTTTTGTTAATAGTTAATAGTTTGTTGTTAATTGTAGTTTCTCTTCATTTGTAGATTCTTAAAACACTACATAGAAATAACCCGTTGTAAAATTAAGTAATTGATTAAATGTGTGACGGCTTTAGTTTAAACTGTATATAATGTATGATTACCTACTTGGCTACACTTGTAAGATTCAAGTAAAATCATTTATTTTACATATAGCTAACTGTAAAACAATAGAGTGCAACCCAAAGTGCTTTACACTGCCCACAGAATACAAGTGTAGAGATGTAATGGACAAGAACACCAGTGAGTAAAATGTCAACTCTATCTACAAACCAAAACAACTACTGCTGTTTGTCCTGCCTGCAAATACCTATCAATTAAGAAAATGACACTGTAGCAGCAATATTTGCATGCTGCTGTATGTTTGGGTCACTACTAACTTTGGGAACAGGACTGTACTGTATGTATGCATATTGTGTGTATGTACATATAAACACAATGCCCTTTATAATAATTTTGTTTTATTTTGAATACAACACTATGTATGCAATGCAGTGAATTGCAAACACATTCCTTTTTTTAGTTGGCATTCAGGTTTAATATTATGGTCCCACAATCGCAGATCAACCCAAATGTTAAAATGATTACACAAATCCAGCAGTGAATAGGCTACTTAGTGTGAAACTAATCTTGTGCCATTTCTTCAGTTAATCTTGCTGAGGCAGTCTGTAGTAGGTGTTCAGTGCCTGTGGATGTTTGCGCGGGAAGTAATCATATGAGACATGGTATGAGCTTTCGTGATCAGTAGGTGGCTTTAGGCTTTTTCCACTCTCTGTTTCATCCTAATTTTTTATAGCCTACATGCCAAATTCTTGCATGCAATCTTTTCCATAGTTTTGTTTAATTGTGTACATATTTTGTGCCACTTGTGGCTGCTTTTGTATTAATAGTTTTTTGTAGGCTTTTTATTTCTTGACCCTTGCGATCTTTTGTTAACCTCTTCTTTTGTTAACATCACAAAATTCTTATGATGGCCTGAAATCTCCATTACATCAGTCTCATATCTCTAACCAAACAAAATATATTTTATAGGCCTATTTACCTTACTATTTCCTCAGGATGTAAGATAACATATCTTTAATGTTTTTATTGGCTTTATTGTTTTACAGTTGTATTTTTCCATTGCGTCATATAACTTTTCATGATTACTTCCAACAGGTTGTGCTATGTTAAGCCCCTTTATGTTTGCTAAGAGATTATGCATACTTAAACTCAGAAATGCTGTGGTTGCTACAATGTTGGTAGAACTACACAAGGTCTGTCATCAATATTTTGTGGTAAAATTAGTTTGAAAGCATTGTGGGGACTTCACCATCAACCAGTCTGTTAAAATCAGCATTACACAAAATGTGTAAAGCACGGGAAGGTTTCTTTTTTCTCCCCCTTTTTTCTAGAAACTTTGTCAAACAGAACATGTCTCACTCTTGTACTGCAGCTAAATAATCTGTACTGATTGTGTAAGACAGTCACCTATGCCCTATGAACCTGTTTGTTGTACTTACCCAACAAGTGATAACAGAGAACTGTATAAAGGCCATGGAAGGAATGCTAATCCTCTTAGCTTTTATTGTCAGCATAAAAGCAACCTATGAGGTCGCAATGGCCTGACTCCTTATTAATGATTAATGTGGGATGTATAAATTAGGAGTTGGTCTCAGGTCTGTGCCTTTAAGGGTCTTTATAGCGGCAGAAGAAACTCGGGAACAGGACTAAAACCCAGTTCGCTGCCTGTCTGCTGAGTAGCTTTTGCTGAGCGGCAGCCATGCGACTCATTGGGTCCTCTGTCATTCTGTCACTGGTGCTGCAGGCTATGGTAGGCGTGACTTTACTGGCAAATGTTTTGTGTATTTATCAATGCTATGAGTCACAGACCACCTAATAGTCTATTGAAATTTCAGCAGAATTATGTTTCTTATACAGTCCTGTCCTGGCATGGAAATGTCAGTGTGGGATGACATAATGTTGTTGTGACAGCCGTTCATCCTGGAAGTAGCCCACTCACTGAAGAGCAATGGAGTTTTGTGAGTAATTTTTCTCAAATTCTGTTTCAGTCTGCACCACTGGAGGATTGGCAGACGGCCAAGTCAATTTATGACTTCTCAGCCACAGATATAGATGGCAACGAGGTGTCCCTTGAGAAATACAGGTAAGGTGCCTGGCTTTCTAAAGAGATCTTCTTTGTGGATAATATTCCAATTAAGGCAAAGAAAATTACATCTATGAGGCAATTCATTCGTAAAAGATTTCTTCTGACTTGAGTGTTTACCTGTACTAATTGATTGGTCTAACTTTTTTTGTGTGTCTGGTTTGTTGCTAGGGGCTACGTTGTCATCATCACCAATGTTGCCTCTAAATGAGGCAAGACCCCCGTAAACTACTCTCAGTTTGCAGAGATGCACGCCAAGTATGCTGAGAGAGGTTTACGCATCCTGGCCTTCCCCTCTAACCAGTTTGGAAGACAGGTACGCTGCTCCTTTGCACTTAGCCATATACAATTACAAATAACATATAGTGGACAATAAGGTATAGTGTACACAGCACACAGTAATAGATTATAAAGTATTTAACCTGTAGGATATAGCTAATCACATTCTTGGTATAACATTTTTACTCTTTAAAGTCCTGTGAAGACGATTTTGAAACTGTACAATGGAGTCTGATTTCACTATTACATTACTACATTTGTTGTTGTCTGCATATACTGCATGCATATAGATAATCTTGGTGCAAAGATAAAATAATGAATATGTATGCCATTAAAATCAACGTTCTTTCATCTTTTCATAGGAGCCAGGCACTAATGCTCAGATAAAGGACTTTGCAAAATCATACAATGCAGAGTTTGACATGTTCAGTAAGATTGATGTCAACGGAGACAATGCCCACCCTCTGTGGAAGTGGATGAAGGAGCAACCCAATGGCAAGGGATTCTTGGGAAAGTGAGTCCTTTTCTGATACAAGAAAGAATGAAATGTGTTATCGAGTCTATGACCAACGGACACAGTGGGTCTGACCTTCTAATATAAAGTAACAGCATGACGTCCCTAGTTTCGCTAAAACAGGGAAGGGTTGTGTAGGTGTTTGGCCTAAATTCGGGTGGGGGTAATTAACTGTTAGTTTGCTAAATATTAAATTACTATACGAACCCTTCTGGAGGTACAGGGTGCTGAAGGTGCAGCCATTTCAACATAAAACTGCAAATGTTTAGTTTTCAAATGTGCAAGGCTTAATGATCCTGTCATCAACTGTTGTGTCAACATTCAATACAAAATCTTACTGAATTGATTAGTAAATTGCTAAAAAGTTGTAAGCCTGTTAGTAGAAGAGCCCATGGTTTCATTCTCTCAACTAAACAAATGGCAACAAGCACATTTTCTATCAGGTTTACCAAACTGTAAAGCAATGCCAAACTGCAAAGTACTTTGAACTGCATATTGTATGTATGGACTGTGCTATACAAGTAAAGGTTATTATTATTATTATTATTATTACTTTTGGGTAAACGTAACCAAGTTTGTCACTACATCACCTTTGTCATATGCACTCCAGAGACAATATATGAATTCATGTATGAAAACAGTGAATGTTTACAGTCTTTGTGTGTACATCCAGAGGAGATACCTATTTGGACCAAAATCATTCTGATTACGCAGAGTATATTTCCACTAAGATTTGCCTAAGAAATGCTTTGTAAGGGGGTAGATTCTTGTGAATGTCCAAATTAGTATGTAAATACAGCATAACACAATATTTTGGTATAAATTACATCTGGTGTTTTTCTCTCCTCTAGTGGCATCAAGTGGAACTTCACCAAGGTATTGTATGATGAGAACATGTCTCATTTTGTATCATAGTGCATAAATGTTTAAAGGATGTCTTTAAAAATGTTTAAAAAAATGTTAAAAAAATGTTTTGCTGTTGCTCCATGTGTTTACAATGGTGCCTTGGATGCCTTTACAGTTTTTTCTTTATAATTACTGTTTTATATAGCTTATGTGTTTTGGATAATCAAAGCCTTCATACAGTATTTGAAAACTATAAACATAATTATGAAAACTGAAGATATAGCTCAGAGGTCCTTTTTAAAATGCAAACTTCAATCTGAGAGGCATTTAACTGAGGGCTATAGATATATTAATGTACCTTATTTAATTCTACATTTTATTTCTAGTTCCTAATCGACCGGCAGGGGAATGTTGTAAAGAGATATTCACCACTACAGGATCCAAGTGTAAGTTTAAAGCAACAAGGCAGTTTTGCCATTTTTAATGTTTTTCCTTGATCCAACCAAAAAGCTAAAAATAGTTTTCATTTACATCTCTCTTCTGGTAGAAAATTACAAGGTCTATTAATTATTTTTTAACTGATATAATGTTATTACAGAAAATGAATTTAAAACATGGCTGGCTGAACAGCTTAAAATAATATTTTTCTAATTTCCTATGATCTCTATGGAAAACTTACTCATTCTTTCCTCAGTTTGCTCAGATCTTTGCTATCTGTTTATTTTTCATTTTCAGGTAGTAGAAAAGGATCTTCCCAACTACCTGTAACTATTTAGGCCCATGCCATCGCAGTGAAGCCCTCTCCCCTTATCCACTTTCCAGTGATACATCAGGGAATCAAGGCTCTGTCCAGATTAGTGACGGTCTGTCCCTAAACCCAGTACATGGACAGGTCAGACCTGATGCATTTGGCGTGCAACATTTCTGGGAGAGCCCTATCCCTATCCCCTGATGACCCACTGGAAAGAACCTAAATCCCCTCAACACTCCAACCATCACATCACAGGCAGGGCTCTACTGGTTCACATTGCATTAAAAGATAATTCTTCTCTGGTTGTAAAACATGTGTGTTAATAATCATACTGATTAATTACGATAGTGACAATAAAGTTACATGTTCAGTGCTGTGGCTGTCTGGTTTATCGGGGAACACATGCACACACTTAATTCCATTTCAGTTGTATAAACTTTAAAATATGTATTAAAATAGCCAGTTAGTGTTTGCATATTTTATGGAGCTTGCGAAGGGTCATGTTGGTACATATTTTTAGACCCCACTTTTTGCGTTTCCTTGCAATACCTTTTGCATTCCCTCTCAATAATTTTGCATTTCCTCGCAATAGTTTTCCCCTCCCTAACACAAAAGTGAGGTCTAAAAATATTTATCAACATGACTTTTGTGCCTCCCTAATATTTCCATACAGCATGGACACATTCACTGCATATGAAAATTACAAAGAAAATGTTCCACCAATAGACTAATAGGCTACCACAGTCCAGTTCACCAAGGACCTAAACTGTCATTTAGCTGAATTATTTAAAATTTGTATTGTTGGATAAGATTATGGTTTATTTAGGACATAAGCTATACCCTGGTGCTGCTCATATTCAAATAATGGAATTGCATAGTAGCCAAGTAGTGGCTACTATCCACAATTTTCAAGGTTCACAATTTTCCAAGGTTGCCGATGCCAAGCAGACGTCACATTTTGGAGGGTATGTGACGTGACACCAATAGGGAGCACTCGCAGCTAGGAATCCGTCACATCCCTCCCGTTCCAGTACAGCAGCTGATCGCAAAATACCGTGGAAGGCAAGAAGATATGCACTAATAGTACCTCTGGCACAGATGAGAAGACGACGGCAGAGGAAACACGTATTTTTGCTGTTGCCTCATGTGTTTTCGCTAACGTAGATTGGGAAGACGTTTTTCACAAGAATAAAAAAGGTGGACTATATTCGGGGGAGTCGTCCTGTTTTTTAAACCAGGAATTCTGAATGGAAGCAGAGGGAGCGGCTAGCCTGTCTGAGGTCGGAGATGGCAGTCCGTTATCTGGGGCCGCAGCATCCGATGACACGGACACAGTCATCGGTGTCGGTTTTGGGATGGAAGCAGGCGACATGGGTAATGTTACTATGAATACGTGGTTAAATGTTGTATTCATCATATACCGTCTCTTCAAATGATAACCTTTACGTCCCAGCTGCTAACATGGGCTAGCTCAGTTACTGTCATCTAAGCTAGCTAGCTGTCTCAGGCTAGTCAACTTAGCTGTCAACCTTCTATAGAAAGCTAACGTGAGGTGGACTGTCAGTGCAATTGAACGCAGTCTTACCTTCTTTATTGTTAAAATAACAATAGAATACACCTTCTATAGAGGAATGATCTCTGTCCCTGTTTATTTTCTTTCCTTATTTTTTTGTTTTGTTTTGTGATGCATCTCGTGCTAAAATAGTTCCAACATCACTGTTTTTACAAAACTGACAAATGAAACCGGAGGAGCCTCACGTGAACCAGGAGACAAAGCTAATCTTGTTAAAGCTTCCCTTGTAACCTATGACGATAAACACCTCACTGAGGCAGCGAGCCTGTTTTACCCAATTCACCAGTGTTGTTAACAAATGCATTAGCTTTTTGGCAAGGATCATACAGCGACATTTAAGTATAATATGTTGCACAGCTGTATTCATAGATTTTTCCAGTAATCTTGTAAGCTATCCTTTGGGTGAAGCTGCCTAACTGGTTAGCTGCCGAAATAAGATTGCCGAAAATATTGTTGTTTTGTTCTTGTAATAGACCAAGCTGGTTTCAGTGTTTGTACGTGAACATTATGCATCCATATGAGCTGGTGTGTGAGGCAAATAATCTACTGCATACTCTTGATAGCTTTGACCTCTTTGCCAGATGTTACCCCTAAAATCCCACTAGTGAGATCACTATTAATGATCCATTCGTCCATATAGATTTAATTGTGAGTAAGAACCATTTTGTCAAAATTGTGTTGCCAAAAACCATCTTCAGTCGTCCGGTGCTGATGAAATGAAGTTGCCACCATTATAAGAGCGAGAGGATAAGTTGGGAGATGGCAAGTGCAAGTTACTAAAGTAGCTTAAATGGTCTGTCTTACCTCCTCTTGAAAGTTAATCATCCTCTGCTTTTTAGATGTAAATACTAAATAAATTGGGTGTGGGATGCAGAGCTTGTTGGTATAGGCCTACATGTTTGTTTAAATAAAAAAACATTACAGCCACCATTTTCGTTAAGATTGCTTGGGGGGTTTTAATTCGCCATAATGACGCCTGCATTGTGGTTTTCTTTGCATTAATGTGCAAGTTGCTAGCTTTAAATTTTAACCTTGCAATTAGGAGCCACACACTTTAAGTAACCAGAGCTCTAACCTTGCTTTGTCTATAAGTAAACACACAAGCCTGTCTTAACAATTAGGCTTAAAAAATAAGGGATATAGGCCTACTGTGATGACATTTCAAATGAAACCTTTTCTGTTTGTTTGTTTTAAATAAACGAATACAATATAATACTATGAATCTGATCTTTGTCAAGTCTAGACCTATATCATCACACCCCCCACGCTTAAACCATTTCTTTAAAAGCTTTAGTTTATAAGCCTCTTTTTAGTTCAGCTGTATCCAAGCTCCAGCAATTACTGAATAGCCATCTTTCAAGGTCATCCCACTGTCTGCAACCATTTCATCCTGCACAATATGCCCACGTATTACTGCCTAAGGAGGTAGGCTGATTAAATGTTAAGTGAATAAGCATAATGCCTCATGATTTGTTTGGGTGTAGCCTTGGCTCAGACTCAAGAGGTTTAATAATTTGATTCTTTATTGTTTGTGTAATATGTGTAGACTGAACGGTTGTTTTTTTTGTTGACACAGGCATTGCACAACAAGGCTACTGGATGGGTAGAATCTGTTTAGAATCAGTGTGTCAGGGTCTTCTAACCTATGACTCTGGCTGTTGTCTCTATTTTGTACACTGGGTGTTTTAAACTGCTGACGGTAATACATTGTTGACTCGATAGCTTTAGTGGCCGACCCAAAGCCCTTGTACTCTGTTCAGTTTGTCAGGTGTGCACTGAATGCCTTTAGGGTCTCTGTCTCGATTCTAGTTTGTCTTATTTGGTGTTTTCAGTGCTGACGTTTATTAGCTACTCTGTTTGGCTGCAGGGTCTAACTATTGTACATTGATATTTTAGACTGTGTCTATTCCTGTGGCATGTTTTGCAATTCTGTAACAGCAAAGGAGTGGATAAAACATGACTGTGAAAATCTTGCAACCAGGTGGATAATGCCAAGATCATTTGCAGAGAAAAAGACTCCGAGCAGCGGAGTTGCTTATGTCAACATAGACAGCCTAGACAATCTGTTGTTTGAAGGTCTGTAAGATGAAACACAGTTTATGCACATATGTGCCTGTGCCCTTTTCATTGGTTTTGCTGAGCCCTAGATTTACTCATAGACAGAGTATGATTTTACTGTGGCATTGCTGTGTTTTGTTGATGAGCTCTCCGTCAGTTTGCAAAAATACTGGTTAAATGAATGCAGGGAATGAACTGAGGGCTCCATCCATCCATACCCGTTTTTTAATGTTGAGCACCAAATAGCCTTTAGACTACTAGTCAGATGTGGTGAAATCATCCTAGCTTATTACATCGCATGCTTGTAATAACACACACACACACACACACACACACACACACACACACGCACACACACACACACACACACACACCTTTAGCCCAGTGACATTGTACACCCGTGTTGTTTGCCTAATTGTTCTGGGCGTGCTGTTTGTGTGTCTCATAAGCTACACTTTCATGAGTTGTTTTTTTGGCCAGATTCAAGCTCTTGTTTCAATGCTTTGTATCATGCCAGTACCTTCTGCAGTTCTTCTCATCCAACTTGAGATTTCATTTCATGGTGACAAAAAAAAAGAAAAGAAAAAAAGCTAGAATTGCATAATAGTGTCTCTCTAATCCCCTTCCCCCTCAGCCTCTGGGCCTTTGCTTATTTTAGCTCCACGCCCGAAGATCAGGGTGCCGAGTGGCATTCATCGACTCCACCGCGACACCTCTGCCAGGGTGGAAACCCTCCTGTGGGGGCGAGACTGCATTCGGATATGGGCTATTATTCCCCTTTTTTTTTTTTTTTTTTTTGCTCTCGTGCCTTTCGGCCGAAACCAACCAAGCCCTTCAGTCTGGGCGAAAAAGGGTCCCCAGGCATCTCCTAAGAGCTGCACTCATTACGTTGAGTCACTCGGTCGGTCTACTTATTCATCTCAGAGATGGCCGCAGCCACCTTGACTTGTCCTCATTTGGAAGCACGAGCTAATATGAGGCATGGTGCTTTTACAGCCCTGCACTCGTGAAGCACGATTATTAGCCCGCGGGCGGGTGGTTGGGTGGGCGGGTGGGTGAGGCAGAACAAGAGAAAGTCGTTTCGGTTCGTGAGTCAGCCATATTCCCACTACCCATGCTTCTCACCTTTTGCCCCCATGAAAACCGAAGGGAGAGAAGGTCTCTGTTGCCCATTTTGTTGCCTAATGAATACACATGTAAGGACCTCTCTGCTGAGATGGAACGGTCATGATGGAGGGGGTGGGTAGCGGGTTGTCGAGAGGGGCAATTAACCAGCCGTGGGAATATCACCGACTCGTGAAGTGGAGAAGGTGGTGCAGTGGAGCGAGCCCTAGTGCTGTTCTGTGCATGCATTACAGCGCCACACACACACACACACACATACACACACACACACACACACACTTACACACACACACACACACACACACACACACACACACACACACACACACACACACACACACACACACACACACACACACACACACCACTGTTGTTCTACAGCTAGATCCAGTCAAGAGCCCCCACTGCCCATTTCTGACTCAGTGGCTCTGTGGGTGGATGGGGGTGGGCAGAGGAGATCGGAAGAGTGAGACGGATGTTCCAAAAAACTACCTCAGTCAGGGAGGGAGGGAGAAGGTCCTGCCATGATTAAGCACTGCGCCAGACCCTTTTAACATTGACTGAAGTATTTCCTTTCCCCGTTTGGGCGAACCTGCCCGTTGCTCTCGCTCTCGGGGTTTTTGTTGCGGCTCAGCCAGGCAGAGTTCTTGGTGTGTCATGTTTGGGCTTTGTTTAACCAGATGAAGCAGATTACAGGCACCTGCCAAGGCAGGACCGCAGCATGTTCTGGCCTTAATCCCTGAGGATTAATCGTTAAAAGTGGTTTGGGTGGGCACCCCAATGCCCACTGCCCTTGTTTGTTTTTTTGACCGTAACAAAAACATAATTGAGGTGCCTCCTCATTGTTCAGACAGCGTAGTTCATTACTTTGTGGTCTGGTATTCAGTTTTGACAGTTATGTAATTGACAAAAACAAAAAAAACGTGCAACATGAAAATGTTTTTGGAACAGGAGTGTTAAGAGAAGAGCTACAGGGACTCTGAAGGGTTAGCAGGCCTACAGTGCAAGTTCTGCCAGTTGCTTGGAAGCTAGCAACAGAGCGACAGCTTTCAGCCAAAGGGTATGGTAATTACTTAGACAGTGCAAAGCCTCTCACCTTCCAGCTGTCACATATAACGAGCTTATGTGTCATGCCCATTGGTTTAGAACTCCCCAAAGTCTGAGGTGTGTGGACCTCTTGCTCTCCCACTCATTTCTAGATCAGAGTGAATCCAGGTTGCGTTGTCAAAACAGGGGGAAGGAAGAATGATTAAAGGGTACACAACATTTTTCAAAATAGTCCCATCATGATAAATTGGTGTTGTCAAAGTATCTTTTTATCTTTTTTTCCCCATAACTGCTTCAGGTAGTGCACATTGTGCACCGGTTCCATTCAAGCCTTTAAGATGTATTTGAAAAAGCTTTTCCATAGTTATATACGCACCGTATGAGCCTGACAACATTTTTGTTCCTTCAGCATATAATTTTGTGCAAGATTGTGTGTCTATGGTATGGAAGTAACGGGAATGGGCTGGGGGTGTAGGCTAGATGGTAAGTGTTGGCTGAAACGAGCTTAAATCCTGAGGCTAATAAACTGCATTTGAATGGAGACTCTTAATTTGAAATATGGTAGACAGCAAGACTAGACGTGTCTTAAATTTGGTCTTAGAAGCCAGCACTTAAAGCTCTTTAATTTGATGTGAATTCAAGATCCACAAACTATCATGCCATTCTCAGGGGAGATCTGGTGGTGTTTGTCTTCAGAGGTTTACTTCTGGAGCTTGTTTGGCACTTTTAACAACCAAACAATGTTGTTGTAAAACAGCAGTGCCTAGTAACAGGGCACGATTTAAAAAAAGGGTTTAACGCATCTCTCCGAGACTACATCATTTTTACGATCGCCCTTACTTTCTGTCTGCGGAACTCTGGAATGTGCCTTGTTTGTGTGTGTAATTGGCAGGAATGTGTAAACCTCTTAAACAGCGTCACTGTAGCAAGTCCATGGGACCTTAATTATATGTGTGGGCAGTCTCTCTGGTGGAGAGGTCTGGAGTGGAGATGTGAAAGGCTAGGCCGCAGCGAGCATCGGACCTGACAAGGGAGTCAGTTACCGGAGCCTCTTTCCACCCCTTGCCTGGGCGGAGGCCAAGTGCGTGTTGTCAAGGAACGCGCCGTCTAAGCCCTGGCTTGGCAGGTCATGGAAAAACACTTGCGAAAGAAAAGAGAAGAAGGGAGGAGAGAAGAGAAGAGGCAGGACACCGCTGCCCACCATTCCTGTGGTTGGCGCCCGTCTCAAATGCCTACCACCTGCCTCTTGTGTAGGCTCCCCGTCAGAACTGCAGGAGGCTCGTGCAAAGCCTGAAGCAGCACTCCAAAGTCCTACCAGTGGAAAATACTGCTGCTTAGAATTATCTCGTCTTTGTCTCTCAGTAACAAAAAAAGATCTCATATTAAGATGATCTAGTGTCTTTTTCTCTTCAGGGGGTTTTAAGAGGAACAATTCAGAATCTGAGAATTGAGAAATACTTGTTCTTTGTCTTGTACATTTTAAATTAAACTCCTAAAAAAACAGTTCAACTTAAGATCTTAAAATTGTCTTACACTGTTCTTATTCTGCTAAGGGGGTGTAGGAGAAACAGACTTGGAGTCAATAAGACCTTTTTCATTTCTGAGCAACAAACAAAGACAAGACTGTTGTAAGAAGTAACATGCTCCTCTGGGTTCTCTCTCTCTGTCTCTGTCTCTCTCTCTTTCTCTGTCTCTCTGTCTGTCTCTGTCTCTGTCTCTGTCTCTCTCTCTCTTTTTCTTTCTCTCTTTCTTTTTCTCTTTCTCTCTTTCTTTTTCTCTTTCTCTCTCCCTCTCTCTCTCACTCTCTCTCTCCCTCTCTCTCTCTCTGTCTCTCTCTCTTTCTCTCTCTATCTATCTCTCTCTATCTATCTCTCTCTCTCTCTCTCTCTCTGTCTCTTTCTCTCTCTCTCTCTCTCTCTCTCTCTCTCTCTCTCTCTCTCTCTCTTTGTTTGCCAGCACTCACCCTGCTGTGCATCACTTACCCAACAGTAGATCCGCAGGACTCACTCAGCACCTAATCCCCACGGCACTCATATTCACCAAGCACCTCATCTAATGCAAGCGTGTCATTAGTAATCTGCAGCGCGCGGATCAACCCCCTTCATACACCACCCCCGCCATCACCACCACCACCCCCACCGCCAATCTGCAGTTGTCACTCAGTACTTGATGTACAGTACTTACTCACTATCAGATACATTACTCAGATACGCACTCTTCTAATCTATGCCGTTTGCTCACCGCCTCATCTGCAATCGTTACTCATTACCTAAGATAAATGACCACAGAGCTGGCAATTTGTAAAAGCTTATAAACGACCTGATTTAGCCAGCATTAAACATGAAAAGACGACCAAGTCTGACCAAGAAAAACATCCTGCTGAGAAAATACTGTTTATGAACACTATTTGTGGATACTGTGTAGAATATTTTGCCTTATTTGACTGAAGACCTTTTCGTTCTCCTGTCTTCCGACATTAAAATTGCTAAGCACGAACAACTCCTGCTGCACTCTGCACTCTGTCTTTTGATTTAGTGCACAATGACATTGTTTTGGATAGGTAAGTCTGTAACCATTAGTGACTGGAGAAACAGACAGCATATACCCCACTCCTCACACCACAGTGCAGAGTCGCTAAGCTGCTGTTTAACCGTGTTGTTTAAACACACCACTTTATTGAACATGATACTGTGGAACCGACTACTGATAGTGATTTAACACTAATGGATTTCACACATTACGTTAAAAAAGCTGACACGTTAGATTGAACAGATTAGATATGCGCTGCATGGATCAGTGGGGAGGTTGCATGTGGTGTGGCATCCCCTTTTTCTTATATAGAACAGCTGACGGCGCACATTGACTGTGAATAATGTGTGATGTGTACAAACTAACTGAGTTTTGAAGAATCCAATAAAAATACATTGACTAAAAAAAGGGCTGATAAGTTAAATTGAGCTTGCTTGTCTTCAGCAAATAATTGCTGCTCTGTGCCACTAGCAAAATGGAGTACTGTGTCCTGTGTGTCTTCTATGGCTTTTATTTTTTAAATTAAACAACTGTGGGATGCCCACTCCTGTGAGGTCACAATCTAATCTGAGCCATGGCAGTTGTTGTTTACGTTGTTCTTCTGTCTTGTTTAGAGAGCAGCTATCATCACTGTTGTCATGCAGCAAAAGCGCTGTATGAAGCTCAGCAAGCCAGCCAAGCCAGGGAAGCCAAGTCAAGGCAGGCAGGCAGGCAGGCAGGCAGGCTGGCGTGTGGCATGTGTCTGTTGATTCCACTCGCACGTGCAAAACTCATAAAGAGCCGGTTGACCTCGATCGGGGTGCCATGGCAACCAGCGAGCGGAGTGGAGCGGAGCGGAGTCGTGTCGAACAGAACAGAGCGGCGCAGGAAAGTGAAAGGGAGCGTGTGTGCTGTGTGTGGCCGGCTGCTGCCGCATCTGGGCTGATTGGGACTGGTATGTAGAGATGGGAGAGGAGAGGGGGAGAGGGGCCCAGCAGGATTCCTGTGGTGGGCTCTCTCTCTTGCAGCGCGGCGCCCGACCCTCCTGAGGGAAATTAACTGTGATCACAGATGGATTCCACTCCCGCTGATTCATCAGCCAATATGTCCGTGTTATCCCACGCAGTCAATCTGAGACATCAAAGGCATTTTTCTTTCATTTGAGTTGTTTTTTTTTTTTGTTTTTTTTTTTTGGTCAAATCAGCCCCTCAGTCTGTGAAACACGTTATTACGTTACGGGAGGTGTGAATCTGCCATAGGACATTGGCCAGAGTGAAGTCACAGTTGGCTGAATTGGCTTATTCGGGCAGCTAAAACTTTCACGAAGACAAGTCTTCAGTGCCTGCCTACCTAGTAGTGTTTCACTGCAGAATGTGTTTCTGCTTTGTCGCAAAGCAACTGAAGGCCAGGCTTATTTCTGTGTACTTTCGTTCCATTACGCTCATTTATTCATTGCAAACAGTGGTGTCTGTGGAGGAGCCTGAAGGAAAAAGGACACTCTTTCTGTACATCCCTGCTTGTGAAAACACTCCTTTTATTAATTCATGCTTTCCAGGAAATGTGAGGAGGGAGTGTATTGGCCCTTCCCTGGTAGGGCTCAAAGCGGGCATTGAGTAAACGGTGTTGTAAAAAATCACTGCCAGGCAGGCAAGCTTAGTCGCCCTCCTCTCTCTCTCTCTCTCTCTCTCTCTTTCTCTCTCCCTCCCTCTCTCTCCCTGCCTGCTTAAGGGAGCTCTAAACCTCCTGAGTCTTGAGCTGGTAGAGTGACTGGGCACTGGGTTCGACATCCGCTGCTGTCTGAATGGGGTTTGAATGGACAGCAAAGAGGAAAAAGGTGGAGCTGTAATAATAACATAGCTTAAATGCTTCAGCGCACAGAGCAAGAGAAGGACAGGATCTTTACCTGAATGAATATCATTAGCAATGCAGGGAATGTGTACCTTCTTCAGAGAGGCTAGGCCTATGTTTTCACCATGTCTGTTCATTGGTTTGTTGGTTTCTTGGTTTGCTGATTGGTTGATTTGTTGATTAGCAGGATTATGCAATGGCTAATGACCTGTTTTTCATGTAGCTTGTTGGTAAGGTATAGCCTGGGTGATGCAAGAACCTACTGAATTTTGGAGTAGATGCGATTCACAGCTCGCGGGTTCACTTTGCAGGTTCACTTTCACATGATGCAAGATAAGGCATTTGGCCTTGGCTGAAGGCCGCTCTCATCGAGTCCCCTTCTGGCCTTTTTTAATTTTTTTTTTTTTGGTAGGTGGGCTTTGAGTGCTTTGCTCTTGGCTCGTTTCCAGTGGTGGATTACATGTGCATGTTTATGACTAAGAGTAAAAGGGTTAATAACAGGTTAATAACACAGACAGAGACAGGGAGAGAGATAGAAAGGGAATGACTAAGAGTGAACAAGAAGTAGGGGAGATGAGAGGAGATGAAGACCGCTACAGAAGAGAGGAGAGACGGCTTTTCCTCTCACCTTGGTCACATGACTTTGCACACAGGGGACCCTTCAGTACAGCAGCTCACAAGAGCATCGTATCCCTCCAACACATCTCCACCTCAGCTGAGCAACCTTATCCCCATGTTCCTCTAAAGCCTACTGACCTTACCACACCGTCCCTGGTTCTGTTCGCCATGTGCTGTTTTTTTTAACCTTGTTGTGAAGGGAGGGTAATTGGTGTACTGTGTGTGTGTGTGTGTGTGCGTGCGTGTGTGCGTGTGTGTGTGTGTGTGTGTGTGTGACTAGATAGATTATCATCATGACCCCCAGGGGAACTTCCTTCTAGCCTCAGCGACCTGCATCTCTTGTGTGTGAAAGGTTGGATTGTTGGAAAGGTATGATTGGCCCGGGCAGTTAGTCGTGAAGAGTTAGTGGTATGCTGCCAAACCAGTGATCTGCTCTCAGAGCTATGCACCAGCCCCCATGATGCATCATGGACCATGCATCATGAATACACAGCTCATGACTATAAAGCAAACATGCTAGTGATATGATCAGCCAGCAGGGTCCTTCCAAACTAAAAATGTTTTTGGTGCGAAGGGAGGAGGAAAGAAGGAAGTATAAAGTAACTGATTAATATATTTATAGTTAATGATCAACTCTGTAATAATAGAGAGATGTTAGTGGATATGTTAAAAATTAATTCAACTTAGCATTGTATCTTTATCTACCACAAAAATGTGTTGCTGTGCTGTCAGTTGTGTTATGATCAGAAAAGAGATGCTGTCATACAATACTGTAGGGTTGTTCAGAAAAAAAGATGGTAAAAGTAGATTCATCTGGGAGGTTCACCGCAAACTGGTATTATTTGCTCACAGTTGGCTATAGCAAAGGAGTATGACATCAGATGACAACAATGAGACCCATGCAGGAAAATATGATCCTGACCAGTACATGAGGTGACACCCAACAAGAGAAAGTAGAGGAACTAGCGAACATCATCTGCTAAAAAACAATCTGTATTTTTCCAAATGTCAACAGATGTATAATGGAGCAGTTAAGGCCAGCTATCGGCTGTTGTTGCTAGGGAATCAATTTGAGCATCCAATACATTTGCAGAGGATGAATGTTAAAGATCTCGATGCTACTCGATGGTACGCTGAATACCCATGTTTTGAGTCTGATAGATTTTATAAGAGATCTTGTAGGGTTAAATCAATCCCAGTGTCTAACATGCGTCAGATGCCCCTTTTCTAGATATGCCCTGGTGTGTTCAAAAGCAATCAGCTGGCGATTTTGGGCGGCGTGTCTATTTTTGCCCGTAGGCCTTCTTAAATGCAGGGGTTGGAGGAAGTGCACATTCGCAGGAGTTTCACTGGGAGGATTGTATCCAGATGCACGCTGCTGCTGCTGTCTCACAAGAACAGGGCAGAGCTTCTGGCGTTTCTCCCACTGCTAATAATGATCACTGTTGATGTGGCTCCAAGCTTCAAACAGACTGGAAGCCTTTATCAACTCACACTACCCCACCCTACACCCCCACCATTTTGCCTTTTCATATTGATAGACTGAGGCACAACGAATTGGATTGGGTATTATTGTGTTATCTGCTGCTGGGGCTCCCCCTCCCACACACACACACACACACACACACACACACACACACACACACACACACACACACATAGCCCCTCACACACACACACACACACACACACACACACACACACACACACACACACACACACACACACACACAGAGCCCCCTTCCACACATATGCAGGGAGTGCATGGGGTGAGCTTGTAATTACGCGTCTGTTTTTAGCTGCAGTGTGAGGGCCATTTGTGTGATGACTTCCTATCTGTACATCTGTGAGAGGCAAGATGTGTTGGGTGTGGGAAAAAAAGAATAAACTGACGCAGACGGGTGTTTGTGCTGATGAACATCTTTCTGTTCTGAGCAATGAGACATTTTTTTATCCTTCATCCTTTCTTTTTTCAGAGTAAGAATTTGCCTTTGCTGCGGCACTACAGAGTAGTTACATTTTCTTTCTTCTCTCTTCACAGATGCTGCCAGAAAGGCCTACATCACAGAGGTATGTCGCCGCTAATAATTACAGACTGGCGAGAAGTCTTCGCCTTTGTTCACTCCATAGATTGAGATTGAGATCTAAGACAATACCACCTGTGCCCGTTGCCTTAAATGTTGTAGTGTACACAAGTGTGATCTTTTGTGTTCAAACCACAGTAAGGCATGAAACAGATAAACAGGTGCAAACAGTTGGCTCTGATCTCTGGTGTGTTTTGATGTGTGTTTTTAAGAGGAGTGCTGACGTTGTGCTATTCTCTCTCGTCCCCAGCTGCCCTCATCATCGGGCCTGCCCGGCCAGGGGAAGAAGATCGGACACAGAGGTGTGGACGCCTCTGGCGAGACCACGTACAAGAAGGTACCCCAGCAACCCAAATACCTTTACAAACAGGCCTTTAATGTCAGTGCTTTGACTACATGTGCAGTTTGTTTTGAAGTCCACGCCATTATCAGGGAATCTTCAAGGAGAGTCTGAAGATGGAGTTCATAAGTGCAAGAGCGTGCTCTGTGTTTAGATTAGCATGCAGCAGAGCCTGGTTCACACATTTTAATCACAAGTCCTTTTTCCATCAGATATTCAAGCTAGTTAACTCTTAACTCGAATTAATTTAGAGCGATTTAAGAAGCATCAAAATGGCTTTCCATTAAGAGAACAATTCTACCGTAATGTGCTGATGCACATTTTTTTTAACCCATTGGACCGTTTTCCATCAACATTGTATTTAATTACAACCAAGAGTTTCTGATTAGAACATAGGGAATGGAAAACAAAATGTGTGAGCTAAAACTAATAAAGCTCAGATTAAACTGTCATCGGATATTTGAATTCTCAGGCTAAGTCTATACATACATTCTGCACTTGCGTGACTTTACTATATCGCTTTAACACTTTTCCATCACATTAATGTCAAATTATCTCTCGCAAATCCAACTCTGGTGAGAGAATTAACTTAGCACGATATAACTCTTTTTCCATTACGTATGTCGCAACAACTTTTTAATGTGCATCCTTTCCCAGCGAATTATCTGGTAAAATGGTTTTCCAAATCTAGCCTTACATAAAAGACATCTCTAATTCGCTTCTAGAGTGATGTCCAAGAAATATACATGTACCTATGTATGAAAAACTCCTTAATGTCAGCCTTACAACGATTACATTTGGTATCATTTTTTAGAGTCAAAGATATAAGCATTTAACATGTGTCACATAGTTTTGCACCATCCTGTGTAATGTAAAACGATGTAATCTTTATTTCCTGTATCTCTCTTGCTCTCTCATCCTCCCAGACCACCTCGTCAGCCCTGAAGGGGGCCATTCAGCTGGGCATCGGCTACACGGTGGGCAACCTCAGCTCCAAACCCGAGCGGGACGTGCTCATGCAGGACTTCTACGTGGTGGAGAGCATCTTCTTCCCCAGGTAGATTCTCCACACTGGCCCCACTGGCCAATACTGCACAGACCAGCATGTGTCTGTAGTGTCCCTGCCCCGGGAAACTTATTCAGGCACATGCACCTCCCTGTATATATAAAGGTTGTCTGCTTACTCGGTGTCCCTTTACACCTCTGTTTGCTTATGTCCTCCTCTTTGTGAGTGGCTTTGGATAAAATGCAATGTAATGTAATGTTATCAGCAGGAGAAACCTACAGAGGTGGACAAACCAGCTTGAGAAAGTGAAAAAAGTCCTGCCCTGTCTACTAGCTCGTCTACATAACTGAAGAGTTTTGCTCATTTGGATCAGCTGTTTGTTGAAATGGCTGGAAAAAATATGTGGCAAGACTGTAAAAAATCACTGCCAGGACAGGATGTCTGCCTCTGGTAGCGTATAGCTATCAATTAGCACTTCTGGTTCACGCTGTCAAAGTCCCACATCTTCTGAGCTTCTCACCATATGCTGAGAACAATGACTTTGCAAACCGAAACTTATTTTGGACCCAGCTGACTCAAGTCACAGTAGGCGGTGTGAAATCATGCCCATGTCTTCTCTCTGAAGTGGAAAGATCGCTGGTGTTGTTGTTTGCAAGATGTTTTATTGTGTAATTGTCGGATGTACAGTACAGTGGGCGCTCATTTCTCTCTCTCCCTCTCTTTATCTCCCCACAAAAGCGAAGGCAGCAATCTGACTCCTGCCCACCACTTCCCAGACTTCCGCTTCAAGACGTACGCCCCGGTGGCGTTCCGATACTTCAGAGAACTCTTCGGAATTAGACCAGATGACTACTTGGTAAGCGTCCATATACTAAGAGCACACAGAAACCCACATCCCAAGACAGCTTGTCAGTATCTCTTCCAAACTATTCATCCCAAATGTTTCAGCCCTCTGCCTTGGCCATCAGAAATAAACCGCAGATAGATAAGTGATGCCAAGCATAAGACGTGCGCGTACACACACACACACACACACACACACACACACACACACACACACACACACACACACACACACACACACACTGTCTCTATCTCTCTTTTTCTCTTTCTCTTTTGCTTTCTCTCTCTCTTTCTCTTTTTTTCTCTCTGTCTCTCACACACACACTCCACACTCACACACACTCTCACTCTCACTCACACACACACATAAACACCCACTCACACTCACACTCACCCACCCAGACACACAGCGGTCATGTGGTTGACAGTGTTATCTGGTGTCCCCTGAGGCTTCCTCAGCACCTGCTCCCTCTCAGCTCAGTGCCCCCCCCCCTGCTCTCTGCCTCCCAGACCCCCTCCCCACACACACACTCCCCCCGTCAGACTCTGCTCACTCGTCAGGCTCACACTCTGCTGTGCAGCCAGGCAGGAAGGACCCAAAGTGAGAGATCTCTCTCGTCACAGACACACTCTACACTGTGAGACAGGGGCAAAAGGCAGGAGAGTCGAAAAGGCGGGGTGTGTGTGAGTGTGTGTGTGAGAGTGTGTGTGTGTATGTGTATTTGTGTGTGTGTGTGTGTGCGCACATGTGCATGCCTGTGTGTTTGCAAATGTTTGTGTGCATATGTGTATGTGTTTGCGCACGTGTGTGTACATGTGTGTGTGCGTGTGTCTGGGAGCATCTTTGAGCGTAGTTGAGGATGAGGCAGAATCAGTGACTCACTTGATGGCCGAAGGGGTCAGCTGTCTCACAGAACAACAGAAGGGCGGGCTATGATTAGTCTGTCTGTCTGTTCGCGTGTGAGTGTGTATATGTGTAGGTCGTTGCTGTGATATAACATTGTCGTTTGTGTCTGTCTGTGTGTGTGTGTGTGTGTGTGTGTCCGTGTGTGTGTGTCCGTGTGTGTGTGTGTGTGTGTGCGTATGGGAGTGTGCTTAACATCACCCCTCATGGCTGTTGTCACATTGCATTTCGTCCCAGTCCCACTCCCAGCCTCAGTCCCAATCTCAGCCTCAGTCTGCCTGTTCCTGATTATAGCCCTGGCCCTCACGTTTTCCTCTCTGCCCTGTCTGTAGCCAATATGCTAACACAATATGCAAACACACCATTTTCCCTCCTGTCCTTTGTGCTGGTACCTGCTGCTGTAATAAGTTTTGTGTGCAGAAGAAGCTTGGAGGGTATTTTAAAAACATCATATAGCAGGATATTTTTTAAATAACGTCTGTCTGATTTTTAATACCGTGACCTTCTGCAGGTCACAGTGACACGCACTGAATTAGTTTGCCAACATAAGACACATGCTCTGGTTGATACAAAATAAGCAATTTATTCCATTCCAAAAGTTAAAATAACGGGACAACAATCCAGTTTATGAAACCCTCCAAGGCTGCTTTATACGCACTACTTGTCTGATTCATGGTGATTAAAAATACCTTGAAAATATCTACTGACATAACGTATGTACATTTTTTTTGTTAATTCTTAGTTAATGTCAGGAAAAACATTGGGTTATGAAACATTGGATAGTGCAAAAGCATTATAATAGATAATTAAATATGTTCAGTCTATCAGACCCACTGTGTTTACTTTCTTAAGAAGTCACCTGCAGCCAGCATGAAGGTGCGAGGCTAAAACCATTGTCACACATGACCTAGCTAGAATGCGTAATCCAACACCGTCTTTTGTTTATTTAATTGAGACACCGTTGCCAAGATACCAACAGCCTTTACTGACTTCATAATTTGATAGAATTTTAGATGTTGAAGGCAGCATGAAGGAAACCTCTATGCTGCCTTGAAAACAGAGCAAAAATAATGTACCTTAGAAGGCAGAATGTTATGCGTTTATTTGACTTAGACATACCTCAATGCCTTGCTGCCACTGAATACTTCCCTAGTAGGCAGCATTCTGTCCATTGTGGACATACTGAAAATGGTATCAGATACAGGGCCCGTGAAGCTAGATCTGCTTCCTTCAGGCAGTGCTTTTCGGCAGCTCCTCCAGGCCTAATCCTCCTGCTCAGTCACCATGTGCTACTGTCTCTCTCTCAGTCAGGGAGGAGAAGATGGTGCACTTTAAAGACGGTGATGGTAACCTGCCCAGTCTATCCAATCTGTTCTGCCCATGCACATGATTGCATATCAGGAAAATGACTGATTTGTCTGGCAAATCTGTACCAGACAGACAACACTGAAATGATTGACGACTAAGCAAGACATCTGGCGCTTTATTTATTTCACAGCGTCTGTTTGATACATTTGATTTATGATTAGAAACGGATCAGGCAGGCGCTGGGGCTGGGGTTTGTGTGCTGACAGATGGTCTAGATGCAAACTCACAAGTGTCAGGAGGTGAGGTTCACTGAGTGCACAGCCCTCTAATCGCGGACCACCATCTAAACGATAAGCCCGACCTCTGACCCCTAGTTCTGTTTGTGTTTGTGCTGGCAGTACTCCCTGTGCAACGAGCCCCTGATCGAGCTGTCCAACCCCGGGGCCAGCGGCTCCGTCTTCTACGTCACCAAGGACGACGAGTTCATCATCAAGACCGTCATGCACAAGGAGGCAGAGTTCCTGCAGAAGCTGTTGCCCGGATACTACATGGTGAGTGAGGAAGCGATGATGTCATGGCGTCCCAATGTGAACTCTGTAGGGTGCGCACAGCT
Source organism: Setipinna tenuifilis (assembly GCA_030347295.1). Lineage (NCBI taxonomy): Eukaryota > Metazoa > Chordata > Actinopteri > Clupeiformes > Engraulidae > Setipinna > Setipinna tenuifilis. Next base: position 23,461,410 of record CM059276.1, read on the forward strand.
GGCCATTGATTGCATCGATGTCGGACTGGAATGATGAAGGGGGGGTGGGGTGGGGGGTAAACAACATGCTAATCCACAAAGGCCGGTAGGCATTGTCTCAGGGTTGGCTAAGGACAATTGACCAAGGGCTTTGGAAGTGAGGTTGGACGTATTACAATGTTTTTTTTTGTATACAGCTTTTTAATTAAAAGTAAGTTGAGAGAGGAATTGTGATGTGGATATGTGTGTGTGTGTGTGTGTGTTTGTGTGTACTGCCAAAGTGTGATAACAGTGTTATGAAGGTGTAAGTGGAAAGGAGGAAGCAGAGGTGTTGCTTCTCGTCTGCAATGTGATAAGCCTAGCTGCTGAAATGGTAGCTGTTAATAAACTTTTTTATATAAAATCCAATGACAGACAGTACAGAGCAAAAATATACTGGTCTAAAAGAGCCAACCCAACAGTCTATTAAGACAGTGAAGAAGAATTAAGTAATGACAGAATAGGCTGACTTTCATTATATTAACCACTTTAGTTGTGGTGGAAGTTCATCAGATGGACTGAAATGGCTGTATCTACATTCACTGATGTTAAGCTTTTGTATGCTAGGTTTACTCTGTCAGCAACAGGCAAATTTCAATTACAAATATCAGTTCAATATCAGTTATCGTCCATCAGTAGCCATTAAATATTGATATTGGTATCAGCCGTTTAAAAGGCATATTGGTTAAACCCTACAGTGTAGCCTTATGTATGGCTTGAAACATTAAGATGAAGAATGAATGAAAGAATAGAATGACTCTGAATCAGCCGTTTGCTCTGGGAGGCATCAGTCCTACCAGACGGTAACCGCGGCAGGGCTGATTTGGGCAGTCACACTCCAAACTACTGCCTCAGAGCACACATGGCCATATATGTCCACTTTCCTATTTTTGTCCCAGCCCCCCCCCCCCTACCGAGACTCATGTCCAGCCAAGCAAGCAGACAGGCCGTTATGGACACGGTCTCGGTAGACGGACCACGAAAAACGAAAACGAAAAAAGCGTGGCCCGGAATATTCATGATGTGCCTAGTCCTCCTTCTGCTTCAGGCTGTAATGTGTAGCCAGAAACAGCGCTCAGGTCTGGAGGGAGCCCCCCCCCCCCCCCCCCCCGTCACTCCTCCACCTCCCTCCCTCCCTCTCTCCCTCCCTTATGTGGATCACTGCTTACAGTCTCCTAAGTCAGGTCTCTGTCCCCAAGCTCCAGCTCCCTCTCGTCCCTCTACTTCCTCTCTGCACTCCTCCTCCTCCACTGCTGTCCTCTTCCTCCTCCTCCTGTCTTCTGCCCTTTTCTCCCCAGTGAGCTGACAGGGACTGCACCGCCATTTCCTTCTCCCTGCATAGACACCAGACTCGCCGGTTGGCAACCAGAGACTGTTTCCCTGCACAACACTTTGTGCTTGAAGTGAGGGAACCTCTGCTCGCATGTGATGATCAGTTTACCGCCCAGTCTCAATTGGGGCAGAAACTTCTGTATGTGTGTGTGTGTGTGTGAGCATGGTGTGTGTGTGGGTGTGTGTGTTTGTGTGTGTATAAGAGTGTGCTGTGTATGTGCGTGTGCGTGTGCGTGTGTGTGTGTGTGTGTGTGTGTGTGTGTGTGTGTGTGTGTATATAAGAGTGGTGTGTGCGTGTGTGTGTGTGTGTGTGTATATAAGAGTGGTGTGTGCGTGTGTGTGTGTGTGTGTGTGTGTGTGTGTGTGTGTGTGTATATAAGAGTGGTGTGTGCGTGTGTGTGTGTAAGAGTGTGTGGTGTGTGTGTGTGTGTGTGTAAGAGTGTGTGGTGTGTGTGTGTGTGTGTTTGTCTCTGCCAAGTAGCTTGCTATAAGTGGATAAGGCCTTGACCACTGTGTAATTGTACTAATTGGATGCAGGTTGCAAAGGTCAATAACTTTGTAACATGAAGCTGTTTCTTGGCTAACTGCATTTGTGCAGTCACTAATAAGGAAGAGATATTTTTTGAAAGCATAAGTCTTTTGCCAGGCCAAGTGCTGTTCTCATTTTGGCATCTTGGGTTCTACGACTGATCTTTCACACTGTTGACGTTTGCTTTGGTCATTTTTGCAGTGTTAGTTTCTAGCCATCATAATCGACTTAAACAAATAGGCCTAGGTTCTTTTTTATTCTGAGAATTCTTTTTTATTCTGAGGAGTCTGAATAACCCTGCATGTAGGTTCCTGACTTGTGCATTGTGGCATGGTTTCTGTTTTACCCTGTTAACTGGCTTGAGAAACAACAGGACCTCAGAAATGTACACTCTCATGAAACCTTCAACAAATGCGCCCCTATTTTTGTTCTCCACTTGCACAGAACCTTAACCAGAACCCTAGAACACTGCTGCCCAAGTTCTACGGCCTGTACTGTGTGCAGTCCGGCGGCAAAAACATCCGAGTGGTGGTCATGAACAACATCCTGCCCCGCGTCGTCTGCATGCACCTCAAGTACGACCTGAAGGGCTCCACATACAAACGACGAGCCTCCAAGAAAGAGCGCGAGAAGTCCAGACCGACCTTCAAAGACCTGGACTTCATGCAGGACCTTCAGGACGGCCTGATGCTGGACACGGACACCTACAACGCCCTGGTCAAGACTCTACAGAGAGACTGTTTGGTACGCAACAGCTTCAAAATTATAATAAGAAAGTGTTATATGTAAGAAATTTATGGCACGTAATCATGACATGGTCCTTCTATGTCACCAGAGAGTAAGCAAAGATGTAAATACTACAGCCAGAAAAAAAAAATATATATATATATATATATATATATATATATATATATATATATATATACATATACATTTTAATATATATATATATTTGAATATATATATAAAGCCCTGGTCAAGAGTTAGCAGACAGACTGTTTGGTAAGCAACACCTTCAGAGTTCAGTTCTATCAGACCAGCCTCCTAAATTCACTTCACATTGCTTCACATTTCAGTGGTTTTGTTCAATTATTAAGCTGCAGTGTATTAAGTCAAAGGGTGTATTTCCACAGCAGTTGCCCTTTGAGAATACCGAGCCCTTCCTAGCATTTTACTTTCAGACCAAAAACTATTTCTGCACTAATTTGGCCTGGGGCACAGATAACACTTACTTGTTTAGAAAAGGGCATTAGCAGCAAGTGCTCAAAATTGCATTGACCTTAATTGGAACAGTTTTTAATGACTTTTTGTTCAATCAATTGTTTTCCTAACTCAGACCAAGTAAAGCTGTTCAATTTCATTTTAATTCGCAATTACCAGTTCAAGTCACAATCAACCCACCAATGCCAGCATTTTGATGGCACAGAAGAGGCACAGAAAGCTTCTCTCATCAATGGTTATGTTTATGTTTCATTCAGATGTTCCTCATCTCACTTTTGAGCTCGATGTTAGTGATAAACATAATATATATTGGACGGCAAAAAAACAATACCATTATACTGTTGTGAGACTTATAAAATCAAACTTTTAGCATGTGTTAGCATCTGTCACACAGCTGGATGTACCAGTGATGCAACCAGTTTGTGTGACATCACCACACTCTGATGCTCTCTCTTTTTGGTCGGAGTGTCCAGAGTACACCCTGAACACTCTCAGAGTGTAACGCTCTGAATAAACAAACAACAATTCCATAAGCACTTTAAATTTACAGACGGTTTAAAACTGCCATAGTGTGCTCAAACCGCTCGGAGTGGCAGTTTAGAAACACACCCTTTGTCGCTGTCTAAAGCACTTTCCATGGCATCCACACAGACTAAGTAGTAAATCCACCAATGTTAATTTCTTGACGGCTGAATGTTTTCAGCCTGTAATCCCACCAAACACACAGATCTGGGAGGCCATAATCTCCCATGGCGGGCAAGAAGGACATCATGTCCCTGAGAAACCTTGTTTTTAACAAACAGGTCCAGCTTTAAATAATGAGGTTTCTACTTCTCTGTCATGAAGAGATGAGACCTAGTTGAAACTGCATGTAGATGTTGTGATTTAACAGGGAATGTTATTTAATGTGGCAGTGTAATCTGTTTATTTTTGAGATGTCACTGCCAATACATGCATTTATTAAGTAACTATCATTCTCTGACATACTGCCATAAATTAGAAATTATTATTTGGAATGGTCATGAAACCAATAGCCAGAAAACCCTAAAAGTGTTCTGTGGAGATTCTTCTATAAGACAATAGGAACAACCAGTTGGAGCCGATAACCCAATGACCACTACCATCACTAGTGTACATTACATTACATTGCATCCAAAGCGACTTACAAAAAAGGAGGACATAAGCAAACATAGGTGTAAAGGGACACAGAGTAAGCAGACAAGCTTTATACATACATGGAGGTGCATGTGTCAGAATAAGTTTCCCGGGGCAGGGACGCTACAGACATATGTACTTCCACATAGGGACAGAGAAAGAGAGAGTTGGTTTAGTGATTGTTAGTTTTGTTAGGAAGGAAAGCACTCTCATGAGCTCTGCCCTAATGGTATCTGTCTGTGATGTCTCAGGTGCTGGAGAGCTTTAAGATCATGGACTACAGCCTGCTGCTGGGGGTGCACAACCTGGACCAGGCCAAGCGCGAGCAGCAGGCCGAGGGCTCGCAGGCGGGCAGCGACGAGAAGAGACCCCTCCCCCAGAAGGCCCTCTACTCCACCGCCATGGAGTCCATCCAGGGCGCCGCCGCCTGCGGAGAGGCCATCGACACAGAGGACACGTGAGTACCGCTCACACACAAGGGACTACACACAGTGCCCCCCACACACACACACACTCCCACACACACACACTCCCACACACACACACTCACACACACACACACACACACACACACACACACACACACACACACTCACACACTCACACACAGTTCCACACACACACAGTTCCACACACACATACAGCCCCCCCACACATACAGCCCCCCCCCCCCCCACACACACACACACATACAGCCCCCCCCACACACACAGTCTTCCCCACACACACACACTGTTCCACACACACACAGTCTCTTACACACACACAGTCCCACGTACACACACTGTCCCTCACACACAAAGTATAACACACATAGACACACACACACACACACACACACACACACACAGTTGTGTGAACACACCTACAGAACCCCAGGCACGTCTGCTGCACGGCATAACACATTCTTACTTACTTTCACACCAGGGTTATCACATTTGCTTTTGCATGCACCCTCAAAGGCTGAAGAGCGCTGTCAGTCTGTCTCACACACTCAGCCTGCTAACTGTCATATGCTGCCCTCAAACATACTTCTACAGTTTCACAACATCTTGCACCCACGACCCACCCACACCAAGAAGGTGAAATTACGATAATAAGCAGATATAAATCACATGTTGTTGTGCATATGGTGGAGCTGTCACCACATGCCAAACATGGTGGACTGATTTTCAAGGAAAGCTCCTTAAGCTAACCCCTTTTTCCCAGAGTAATATCTGCCTCTGGCTGTCCTCTCCAACAGGATGGGTGGCATTCCAGCCGTCAACGGTAAAGGGGAGCGCTTGCTGCTGTACATCGGCATAATCGACATTCTGCAGTCCTACAGGTGAGTTAACACACATCCAGCTGTCTAGCTGCTTCACATGAACTCACATGAGTGTCTTGCATGAACTCACCTACTGCAGTGAGACAGTAGTGCATTTCTGCCAGTGTGATTTTCTCATTCCTCCCCCTAGGGCATGTGCGATTTGGGCAAACACTCATATTGTGGAGCAATAGTGAGTGGAATAATGTGAAGCATAGACAGTAACAGTATACATTGCGATATGCTCATTGGTATATAAATTGCAATATAGCTGCCTTATGACAAAGGCATTGCAACGGGAAGGTATACTCTTAACTGTTGTTAGCACGTAGGTAGAATGTTATTTTTATGTAACATTTGCCATGCAAAACTGCAAGTATAGCAAAAGAAAACCTATATTGGAAGTTCTCAGTTTTGAGGCCAACCAGTGGTGTCATCAACATGTGCTATCGTGGTTGGACAATATTATTATTTATAGAATTTATATTTTCTACTGTTTATACCTACCATCCCCATCCCAGCCCCACTGTCCTTGTTTCCCAGCAGGCTGCTAGTTACATTTGGAACTTGTGTGCCTAAAAAAACCTGTTCCTCCACTAACTCTGTGTGCTGCTTCCCTGTGTCCTGTCATGTGCTCGCAGGCTTATCAAGAAATTGGAGCACACGTGGAAAGCTCTTGTTCACGACGGGGTAAGTCAAACCACCACCACTCCCTCCTCCCTCCCCCGCCTCTCCCAACCCTCCAACCGCATCCCCAACCCCGTCCCCACCCCCATCCCCCAGAGTGATATGCAGGCAGTCTGAGCTGTCTAATCGCTGTCAGATATAATCTGACAGAGGAATCATGCAAATATGTTTTTTTCCCTCCTCAGCTTATGTGTTATGTAACATGGCAGCACTCAGATCTGTGCTCGAAGATCGAAAAGCCTCGACCTCGCGAGCTGTCGCCATGGCTGTTTGTTTGTTTGCGTGTTTGTTTGTTGTTTTTTTCGGTCTAAATCCCCTTGCAAATGCTTCGTCCATCAAGTCAAATGTTTTGGAGTCCCGTCTGCTCCCTCTGAGGTTTTCTTTTAATCATTCAGCAGAGAGGGCACAGGCCGTCAGCCCTGCTATCTCTTTCACGCCTCCTCGCTGCCTCTCCCCTCTCTCCCCCCTCTCCCCCCTCTCTCCCCTCTCTCTCTCTCTCTCTCGCTCTCACTCACTCTCTCTCACAAACACTCTTTCTCTCTCTCACACTTTTTTCCCCTTACTTTCGGTTTCTCTCTCACTCTCTCTCACTCCACATTATCTACTCTGTGCCTTTCTTTCCACTCATGTATTTATTTATGCGGTAAGAATAGACCAAAACACAGAGTTTCCTCACTTGACACTGAGACAAATCCGGGCCGCAATTCTCTCAGTGCAGTGACACATGCCTGCATACAGTACAGGCATCCAGCACAGACCACCCTGTGTTTTTAAAGATGGAAGTGCAGTGGTCCTTTGACTCGTGAGAGTCAGTGAGAGTGTATGCGATGGTGATGCGTTGAGTGACTGACAGTGAGTAAAGGTGAGGATACATGTAGTAACTTTTTGAAGCAGTGTTGCCAGGCAACACCATGATAGGCTCCTAATATTCTGATTGGATAATCGCAGCAAATTGCGTGCTGATGATTTAAGTTGTACCGATAAAAATGTGTTGCCTACTATTACTAGGAAAATGCCCAAGCAACATCAACAATGCCTGGCGACGTTGCTTAAAAAGGTTGCCCTGTGTATTATTTAGTTAAGTGGCTGTTTGTGGGTGTGAATGACCAAGAGAGTAAACTGCGGCGGGTGGTTGTTTGTGCCTGAATTGGAGGAGTTGGTGGCCATCTTTGTTCCCTGAAGTGAGGACAGCCACCTGCTGGGCTCACCTCTGCATGGATACCACACCCCAAACTCTGACCTGTAGCTCACAGGCAGTCCCCGTTCGCAGTCACAGATACACACTCACAGCACACTCACAGGCACACTCTGACACACACTAACACGCACACACACACACACACACACACATACACTCCCACCTAGACTAACACACCCACAACAGCAACAGCAGCTGGCAGGTCTTATTATAGTCCAGTGGATCTCGCCTTGCACCTCACACCTCCCTCTGACGCACAGGCTGCTGTGAGAGCAGGTGGAAGACGGGCTGCCAGCTGTATGAAAAATTACATTGCTGAGTTTTTTTTTCCCAGCACCAAGTCCACTTATCATATAGATGATAGCTATGCTTTAGCATTGGGGGGAAAAGAAAGCAGAACACTTTTGTTTTGCCCTGTCTTTTAAAAACCCTGTGGTAGTGACCCCAGCTGTATTTATTGTATTAGTTCTACAGATGGTTGGCATTAAAGCTCCAAACTCTACAGTGCCTTTCCTGCCTTGTATGAATCTTTTCCCATCTTTTTTGTTTTCTGCTGATGTAATATACTATTTGTTAGTGTAACATACTTACAGTATTTATTAAAGCTTGTTTATGCCCATTTGGGTCAGTTTAGTTTAACATAAAACACATTGCTACTTGCTTGATTCTCAGGGTAGGGTGGACTGGATATTGATAACAGTTCTCCATTTGTATGCTTTCAGGATACCGTGTCTGTCCATCGGCCTGGCTTCTATGCAGACCGCTTCCTCAAGTTCATGAGCACGACAGTCTTCAGAAAGACCTCCTGTGAGTAGATTTGACAGACTTGGCTTGTATCCTCCTCCTCTGTTTCTCTCTCTGTTCTCTTCCTTCAGTATGTCTTTACCTTAAGGCCAATTTATAGTCCATGTTAAAAATGTCGTTTGACAAAAAATACCGATCTTGTGGCACAGGAGGCTTTAATAGTCCTTCGCCAGCAAGAAAAGACATAATACAATCAACTGAACTCAACATTTGGTTTCTATTCACAGTGCATGTTGTGTGTGACCAAAGGTGCATTCAGAACAGCCACAACTCAGAACACTGAGTTACTATTAGGGCTGGGTCCAAAATATCGATCCACGATCCGATATCGATTCACTATCAAAAAATACGATATCGATTCAAAAATTTGCGGATCGATCCAGTAGCGGCTTGTGGGTAGAAAAAAAGGTAGGGCAGATAGGCTGATGATGACCGAGTTTATTACAATTAATTCATAACATGCACTAAAGACCGCGTATGCCACTATTTTTAAAAAGCAACCTTGAGGGGGGAAATGCGCGCACCTACACGCCAGAGATGGAAATTAACCACCCGCCAAATGCGGGTAAATATGAGTGTTGGCGGGTGAATTTTGCCATTTTACCTGCCACTGTGGCGGATGTGCAAATGCATTCAGCCAAGTTCGATATAGTCTATGCACTCCCTCACGCATGCTGTAGCGTAGCTATCAGTTAGTAGACAGCGCAGGTGCGTATAAGTTTACCATTTATTGATAAGCAACACTCACGGAGCGTTTCTTGGCATACAGCACAGGCGCGCGTGATTATTTTAAATATGATCTACTGTAGGCAACTTTCTGTTCACCATTTTAAGGTAGGCTAATGAAAGCTCAGTCATGATGAGTATAGCCTAACTGTCCAAACAGGAATGCATCAGTATATTGCCTTCTCACGTTGATGATAACGCCATATGCGCACAAGTTCATTCCAAAAACTAACCTGTGATTTTAACGTAACCTATTAATAGCGCCAACAAAACCGATTTCAGAAGAGGACGTCTGGATGGCTCCTGTTGGCAAACTTACGTACGTCACTGAACCCAAACAAAAAATGCACCTTGCATCTCTTGCATAGTCTAATAAAGAGTCTTTTCAATGTGTTTTGGAATATTTATTAATTCCATTGAAAATATAATCAAATGTATCCACATCTGCACTAGCCCTCTGATTCCCTAGCATCTTGAAGTTAGAACATAACTTTCTTTCACGTTAGGATCATAAGGGGAAATTTAAAGTGACAGGCGCCTAATTAGACCTTAGCCTACAAACATCACATACAACATAATTGCATTATTTTTAAGTGATATCCTAAATAACAGTTTATTTTTTACATTTTTAAACATATGTGTCTATGTAAAGCATGGATTTTCTTTCTGCTGTCCTTTCACTTAGAAGGATAACATTAAGCTATGCACCAGAATGCAGGAAATTACCTTTAATTTAGACTTTGACTGCCCACCAAAACACTGTTACTATCACCACAGAAAAAAGTGCTGGAGCATGATGTGTACATGATGCCCCCTTCACATTTATGATTGCCCCCTTATATATGTCTGCCTAGAAGTGCCCCTGGGTGTTAAACTTGGCATTAAAATGTGCGGAACAGTTGAATATATAAAGTGGCTGGTAAAAATGTTGAGTGGCTGGTAAATTTTAGAATCTACCTGCCACAGTGGCAGGTGAACAAAAAAGTTAATTTCCATCCCTGCTACACGCACCTCACCCATGCCTACACACAAAATAAAGGGACAAACCAGTAGATTGATATCGAATTGAATCGGATCGTGGATCGAATCGAATCGTGGCCTTGTGAATCGAAATTGAATCGATCCAGGAAATCTGGATCGATACCCAGGCCTAGTTACTATCCAATCAGAGTATGCAACATCTGCAGCATTTTGAATTTTTTCTTGTACGCAAAAAGCTCTGCAACACCCTAACAAACAGAAATGTTGTCTTTTTTTTTACAACATGTTTTTTCAAGCCACACTTGTTGACTGGACTAAAAATTGGCCTCTAGGCAGCCACGATAGCTATGCTGTAATGGATATGAGATAATGGAGCTCGATAATACAGTCCCTCTTACTGCACGCAGTGACTCAACCATGTGGTTTTCCGCTGGTCTCTCTTTCCTCCTCTCCTTCCGCTGGTCTCTCTCATCCAGCCCTCAAGTGCTCGCCCTCCAAGAGAGGCCGCGTCTCCTTGACGGCGACCACGCTGCCCAAGTACCAGGGTCCCGGGGCGGCATGGTCCGCCAGCCAACTGCCCTCCGAGAGGGACGAGAACATCTACGACCTACGAGGTGCCCGCAGTTTCCCCACAATGGAAGACGAAGGTAGCAATACTACAAAAAAACAGACACCTGACTGACCTGCTGGCTTAGCTACTGTACTAACAGCACGGGGCTGGGGGCGTAGGGCTGTCGCACGGCGTCTCTGCGGACAAAACCACCTTTCCTGCCAGCTCAGAGTGCTGCACTTGTGTGCCTAACGAGAATTTGAAAACATTAGTCTCAATTTGAAAACATTAGTTCAGTTTAACACGTTAGCAAACTTGGTTGCAAACTAACTGCAGCTCCCAAGCAGTGCAGTTTTGGAAGCTGTGAGGAAAATAATTTTTCTTAGCAAGCATAAACGGATAGATGAACAGCATAAGAGGGAGTCTGTCTTTTTTGCTTTGCCTTTTGCTTTCCCACCTCTCACACACACAGTCTTACAGCATAACAAGAACCTTTCTTTCCAATTTGTTGTTCCACTTGACCTTTAACCCCCGTGTGTCTGGTCCCTGTACCTTCAGGCCGGCCCGACCTCCTACCCTGCACTCCTCCGTCATTCGAAGAGGCCACCACAGCATCCATCGCCACCACCCTCTCCTCCACCACCTCCCTGTCCATTCCAGAACGTTCCCCGTCTGACACCTCGGAGCACCCCCGCTACAGGTAACCCCAGACGCAGCCCAGGGTTGTGATAGTGGCGGGCAGCTTGGCCAATACACGCATTCATGTGATTGTGACCCTAACGACCTTCTCCCCTTTCTCTGCCCTTTTCTTCAGGAGACACACCCAGTCCCTAAGCCATGAGGGCAGGTAGGAGGAGAAAAAATTATGTTTACCACAGTCCATTACACTTCTGTTTACTTGCAGTTTGCAGTAAAGGGCAACTTGAATTCTGCAGCTACAGTCTAGTACCACATATTCAATCCAAATCACCTTATACTATCTTGTGTGGTTAATACAGGTGACTTAACTGGTTAATTCTTAACACCTGGCTGGTGCTAATTCAAATGAGCTGATTTAGTGAGGAGCTGGAACAAATATGTGGCACTGGATTGTTCTGAAGCCACCTTCCCCATCATTGGCAGTATTTGTTTAATTAAGGCTCTTATCTCAAGCCACCCACAGCACAGTACAAGGGTGCTGTTGGTCAGTTTTTGGCCCTCTCTGGCTCATTTCCCAGAGCGAGGACATTGGATGTAATGAGTGTAGGCAGACATGTGGGGCATATTGGAGAGTGTCTCAGTGTATGTCAAAGCTTGTCTCCTCTCCTCTCCTCTCCTCTGCTCTGTCTGTGTGTGTGTGTGTGTGTGTGTGTGTGTGTGTGTGCGTGCGTGCCTGTGTGTCTCTGTGTGCAGGACTCAGGAGGAGGACCAGCAGACCATCACAGTGGAGGTGGAGGTGAAAAGGCACGACAGTGAGCCGACCATCAGTGCCCCACAGCCCTCGCCAGAGACCAGGTGTGACTCATAACCTCATACACACACACACACACACACACACACACACACACACACACACACTAACACTCTCTCTCACACACACACACAACACGCTGTCACACTCACACATAAGGCACACACACACATTGTCACACAGACTCTCTCTCTGTCTGTCTCTCTCTCTAACACACACATACACATACACTCTTACAAACACAAACACATACACACACACATACACTCACACTTTCACACTCCAGTCAGAAGAGTTGAGGGTGTAAACACAAACAAACACTTAATCACAAAAGCACACGGTTCGTCACTTACAGTTAATTTTGCAGATAGCTTGGCAAACAGCAACACACCCATTCATTTTGAGAGGCTTTCACAAGACATGAATAAAATCCAATAAATCATCCCCAGCACTCCAGACAGAATTACATCTTCTCTGTCTCCGTCTGTCTGTCTGTACGAGTCTCTCTCTCTTTCCTTTTTGTTTTTCTTTCTTTCTTTGTAATACATATAAACACACACACACACACACACACACACACACACTGGCTGTGTCCCAGACCTAAGGCAATGTGTGTGACTAACTGCAGCCAGTATGTTAAATATAGCATTGCGTCCTGAAAACATCAGGCCGTGCGGACAGCAGCTCTCCTGTTATGACCCGCGTCCTCTTTTGTTTCACGTAAGTGAATATACACTAATCCACTGCGCCGAGCCGGAGCCCCACTTTAGCGATTGGGAGAGAGAGACACAGAGGGAGACAGAGATGCGTAATGTCTTTTCTATTGACCCAGTGCTGAGTGTGTGGGGAGTAATTAGGTTAAGAGTAAATGGGTGAGATGTGGGCCTTTTTTTAGATGTGGAGTGCGGTGGGTGGGTGGGTTGGTTATAAAATCATGGCATACTGGAGGAGTGGGTCAGGGAGGCTGAGGGCTGAACAAAGACATGGCAGTAGAGGGTTTAGGATGGAGTAAATCCCTCGATGCTTCTGTGTACATCTGGTATGTCATTGGAATGGACAGTGTAGTATAAAGGGAGCAATACAGGAGCAACACAGGTGTATACTTATTGAAACTTGTAACTCATATAACAAAAGGTGCACAGCAAATGATTAACGTTTTTATGTTGTGTACATCTTCGTCAGAGTCTGGTGATGCTGCCTTTATATGGGATAGGGGGCTTTTATTGGGGAGTTGCTCAAGCTGGTATAGGAGTTTGGGGGAATCGCCCATCTACTGATGTAAGGGGGGCCCTCAGAGAAGCCACACTTGCTGGGTTTGTCTGCAGTGTCAGGGGTTATAGTCAATAAGTCAGCTTAGTTACTGTGTAGTTCAGCATGACTGTACTCTGGTGATGGGACCAACGGGTCCAGTTATACCTCCTCTCCAAAACACACTGCACACACACATGCACGCACACACACATATGCACGCACGCACACACACACACACACACATTCTTGGCCAGGTTGTTGTACAGTAGAGCTCATTAGAATTGGATTAAGCACTGATCAACTGACACAATGATATCCAACTCATAACTATTTAAAATGGCTTCCTTGAAGCGCTGTCATTTTCTCTGTGCCTGTTGACCTATTTGTCTGCTTTGTATTTCTGTCTTCTTCCAAAGAAAACAATGATCATTAATCAACTGATGGCTTTGGGTTATGTGGGCTGTCATGACTGAAACGGCAGTAGATTGCGGCTAGCGTTGGTGCAGAGATAGTGAAGGAACAAGTAGGCTCAGTGTGCAGTGGTCTGACTGTAGAACTGTTTAAGAACTGTTCCTTTTTTACTTACAAGGACTCTCGAGGCAGCATTAGACCACTATAATCTTGCCAGGTTGCAACTTTCATTTAGCTGAAGCCAAGTAAAGCAATACCAGTTTAAAGCTCACTGGGAACACTGAAGATATTGCCATAATTTTTAGGTTGGTATTTTTAATTCAAGCTTTTGCTAACACAGCAGAAAAAAGGTGATGTTAAAATGCTGTGATGAAGGTTGCAATTGTAAGGAATCCAGAATTAGTTCTTGCAAAGCGTGTTGGACAGGCAACACTGCAGTTGTCTTCATTGTACCTAGCACTTATAGTTTTGGAAAATGGCCCTGTTATTTCTTGAATGACAGTGATGAAATAAGGGTACATTTTTTGATGCTCAAAACTGCCTGCAGATGGAGAATGAGAATCTGGTTTCTCAGGATGACACTAAAAATGGTGATTAGAGAAGAAGGGAAAAAGATAACTGGATGTTTCAGAGATACAGAATCCAAATCAGATATAGTCAAAAATCCTAGGAAATACTGCACACAGCAGCAAAGCGTAATTCTATACGGTCCAATTTCATCATGGCATTTCAGTGAATTAATGTATGGTGTATGTATTGCAACTACAGTTTGCTTGCTTGTTCCTTCATGCCAGCTAATCAAACACTTGCCAGCAGGCAGCAGGACAGAAGTGCCTAGACATTTTTAATACAATAGATACATTATGGCCACTAACTTTAATACAATAGATACGTTATGGCCAGTAACTATTGTTGTGTTGTAAACAGTGGCAGAGGGTCTGTCTGTGCAAAACTCTTATCTACAAATTAGACTTCACACTCACTTTGCTCTCCACCATAACGATAAGTAGGTGAAATAGAAAGCAGACATCCTCAATATTTTGTATGCCCTCCATTCCCTTTATTATTTGTATTATAATATATCACCTTGTTGGATTTTCAACACCGGTGAGGGAATTGATCTACTGCAGTGCAACTGTGAACTTGGCAGTACTTTTTTTGGTAGTTCAGTTTTTCTCCCTTAGCCAGAAGTTTCCTCAGCTCAGAATAGTTACCCAGAATAGGTGGCATTCAGAAGAATACCCAGCCCAGAGCAAGCTGCATCTTATGCAGAAACCAGCGTGCTCATACAGTGAGCAGACAGGCAGGAAGAGAGAGAGAGGGTGTTCGATCCAAAGTAGGTGCCCTGAATGGCTCTGATTGCAACTCACCATTACTCTCTCTCTCTCTTGCTCTCTCTCCCCCTTTCTCTCCTTCTCTCCTTCCTGTCTCCCTCATTCTCTCTCTCTTTCTCCTTCTCTCTCTCTCTCACTCTCTTTTTCTCTCCCTGTCTACCTTGTGTGCTCTCCTCCCTATTTCTCTCCCTCCCTTCCTCTACCTGTCTGCCTCTTTCTCTTCCTCCCTCCCTCCCCCTTTCTTTTTCTCTCTGCCTCCCTTCTTCTTTCTCACAGTGAGGTGTCAGGGGCCTCTGCTGCTGCCGCTGCTGCTGCCTCTGCCTCCTCTTCTGTCCCTGCCAGTCCGAAAGTGGTGGTGGTGGAGTCGGACCAGGCCAGCCAGACATCCGGCTGTCCGAGCAGGACTTCCATAGACGAAGACGAAGACGTGCCAATCACAGACATCTACTTTGTAAGCATTACTCCTCTTCTCTTTCAGAGACTTGGAATAAGACAAGCAGCCAATGTGAAAAACCACTAGCACTGGGTTTATAAAGTGACACAAGGCGTACCCAAAACCAAGCAAAGTCTCTGTTGATAAACCCCATACATTTCATTTCATTCTTACTTCTCATATGTGCCATTATTCTCAGCGAAATAGAAAAAGTCCAAGGTTTTCCCCCAAACACCATGTTTTTATCCCATAGTGGAAATGTGCATTAAAGTGCTTGCAAGACTGACCAAACAGATGGCAACTAATGCCAGCAAACACAAACAGTTGGGTCAGTGTGAACCATCAGTCTGTGTTTGTTTGTTGTTCTTGTTGGATGGTGGCTAGCTGAAAAAAAGCACTTTTGTCAATTACTGTCTGGGCTGTGTAGAACTAGCAGTTGATTTACTGAACATTCAAAACATTGCCACCTGCCAGGTGCCACCAACTGCCAACTTTAGAATGTTGGCAAAGATTCTAGATTGTTACAACAGTCCTTCAACACTCTCTGAATACTAGCATCTTTGGTGTGAAAGCAAAAGAGTGGACAGTGATGATAGGCAATAGAGTGAGAGTCAGTGTGGGTTCTTTGGAGGAGATGGACTTCTCTAACTGTACATTGCCCCACAGACACCCAGTGGAGAGGAGAGTGTGTAGCGGAGTCGGGTGAGCGAGCTGAAAATCGGAATGCGGGTGCCGTGTTTGTGTGTGTGTGTATGCGTTTGTGCGAGCGCGCATTTGTGTGTGTGTGTGTGTGTGAAGTCAAGTGGCTCAGTCTGCCTCTCGTATCGTCTCCATCCCTGTCATCAGATCGGAGGGCTCTGATCTCAGTCTGAGATTACTGGTAAAGCCGACACCCAGAGCTGGACTGAGCTCACTCATGCTCATCTTGCCTGGACACTCCCCCCACGTTTCTGAGATGTCGGGAAGCAGACTGACAACACCTCCTTCCCTCTTGATCTCACAGCATGCCTTCTTACATGCTCTTGTCATGAGTGAGTGAGTGAGAGAGTGAGTGAGCAAACGTGGGTGTGGGTGTGTGTGTGTGTGTGTGTGTGTGGGTGAGTCTTTGCTTGTGTGTGTGTGTGTGTGTGTGTGTGTGTGTGCCTGTGTGTTTCTTGCCTGAGTTCTCTGAGTGCGTCAGTGTTGTAATTGTCTTGCATGCCCTGCTGTGAAGTGTCTAAGATTAGAATATGATTGTGCCGCCTGGGTGGGTCATTTTACCCCTCCCTGCTGAAACGAGCCGTAATTTCAGTCGGTTGGCTTGGAGTGATGCTCTGTAGTGTGTGTGTGTGTGTGTGTGTGTGTGTGTGTGTGTGTGTGTGTGTGCACGCAAACACGCAATGTCTTACTCATGGGATAGTTTATGTGTGGAGAAGAGACAATGATGAGGGTAGAGGCTAGAAGCACCCCATTGACACGCTAGGTCATCCACCAGCATCTCCAAACACACTCATTCACAGGCCAGAGCCAGGATGCACTTCCACACTGGTTGGACTGGTTGTTTTACTTTGCGGGCAATTAACTCACCTCAACAAAAGGAAATAACAGTAAATATGACAAATCAGCATATAAATGTGTGTGTGTGTGTTCATTCATACTTCCTTGAAATTGTTTGAAAAGAAATGGGAAGCTAAATGTCGTGTAATAATCTACATTGAATGGCATTTGGTCAGAACACCTGCACTGTGCACTGTATGTGTGTGTGTGTGTGCGGGTGTGGTGGGGGTGGGTACAGCGAGTTAGGCCTGAAACGGAGTAGGGCTGCTGGGCTGCTCTCTCCACAGGGCTCCTGTGAGACAGCAGGGAGGAGTTGTTTCGCCTCAGCATCAAATCCCACATGAATCATTCATCCTCTGCCTTGTTCTACACACACACACACACACACACACACACACACACACATATATATATATATACACATGTGCACACATACACACACACATATACACACGTGCACACACACAGACACACACATACACACACATACACACACATACACACACTTACACACACACACACACACACACACACACACACACACACACACACACACACACACCATCCTGCCCCGCTCCCTCAGTTCCCTGTGCTGGATTCACCTCTATCTCCTCACACGCTGGGACCTCTACGCTGCTGCAGCCCAGAGAGGAGACCCAGCAGTGAGGGCAGCAGCAGGCCCAGCTGTGTCCTGCCCAGACGGGGGCTTTAATGTGCCCTTTAATCATACATTAGCCTCAGCTCACCTCCAGCCAGGCGCTCAGCAGCACATCACACCCCTGACTGACTGCCCAGTCTGGCTTTGCACTGCGGTGGTCATGGTCGCTGTGGCGGCACACTAATGGTTTCATTTCAGCTCTGGCAGAGTGGTGTCTAAGATGGATCCCGTCATCTCGTCACACTTTCTCTCAATTTTTTTTAAAAAATCAGCATTACCCACAAGCTACACTGGGTGCCAATTTGGTTTGCAGAGAAGAGGTTTTGTTAAGAAGACTGGTCTCTCTTTTTTTCTGTACATACACACCACTTTAGTGTCTGGTGTAGCCCCTTCCAGTTGATTCTAATGTAATCTTTTGTTAGTGTACACTCTGGGACTGCTTCTGTGCGCAGTGTAGTCTGTGGGTTACGTGTTAATACAACAAAATACTGTCATCTTCATTCTAGTGGTCTGTGCCATCCTTTCTCTTTCTATCATCCATCCATCTCTCTCTTTCTCTCTCTCTCTTTTCCTCTTGGCCTGTGCTCCCAGTTTTCAGACGGGAGTCTCCAGGTCTCTTCCCTAGCACCGAGACCAATCTCTACTGTGTGCTCGAGTGTAAGTCCTACGGGCATTTGATTGTGCTGCTCCAGCCGCATTCAAATAGAAGCCCCCTTCAACACAGCACCCTGATAAAGAGAGTGTCTGCACCCACAAGAAAAGTTCCATAACCATAGCAATGTTTTGGTTTTCTCTCTTTGGAGTGTTTGGGCCTGCTATCTGCAGTAAACATGAGTCAGTCTACGTTGAGTGAAAACTGTAGCTAATTCCACAATGCTAAATCAGTTCACCTCTTTGCTAAATTTAACAGATTACTCTTTACGGTTCCCTTAATGCACTGTCGTCATAAAAATTGACTTGCCCACACAACGTCCTGGTTCCGATATAAAGAAACAAAAATAGCAGTTTGGATGAGCCATAAACAATTTTAGCCAATCAATACATCACTTCAGGAGCACTGAGAGGAGGGATGTAATCTGATTGGCCTGTTGAGCTCAAATATCAAGGATGTGATTTTTAGTGAAATTGCAGACTTCATCTTTGTATCAGGGTTCTGCTGTGAAGACAACCGAAACCGTACTATATAAAAAGCTATGCTTCCCGTTCGGATACAGCCCAGTGCCATAGAAGTTAGTGTGGCACACAAACACAGGCTAGATGGAGATGGGCAATATTAGGGTAGCACAATTTCACCCCCAAATCCTCTTGCTTTGGAGTGACATTAGTGGGCCAAACTTCAGCGTTTTCCATTAATTTCTGCTTGCAAAACATTTATTTGCCTGTCTGGGTAGTGTTTGCATAGTAGATGAAAGTCTCCCGCAAAGAAGTGTACAGAGTAAAAGTTAAAAAAAAACAAAAAAAAACAAACAAAAAGCCCCCTTCCTGCCGCCTTGAGCCATCGCCCTCACAGCTGAGTACAGAGCTCCCATTGAGAAGTTAATGGGTTCCTGTGGGTGTGTGTTTTTTTTGGTAGGGAAAGAGGGAGGGAGGGCGTAAGGGAGGGAGGGAGAGAGGGAGGGAAGGTGAGGTTTGCAGTTCCTTTGCTGTTGGCTGTCCTGGCACCTTTTTCCCCTCCTGTCCACTCAGTTTCTCTTTCCTGGCTAAAGCAGCACGATCCCCTGCTCTACACTACACTGCCCTGCCCTGTTACACTCACCCCCTGTTTCCTGTAGAACAACACAGGGGCTGAAGAAAAACCCTCCTGTAGAGCCCTGGAAAATGTTAGCCCTTACATGGATCTGAATGCATGATGAAGTGGAAATTGTGTTTTTGCCTTTGGTTTGATTGTATCCGTGTGCTGTCCCAGCTCTTGTTTTTCTCTGTCTGTGTTCCCCCACCCACACATGCACACTCCCCTGATCTCGTTCCCTTTGCTGCATTTCTAATTTTCTTCTCCTGCCTTGTCTTCTCTTCTCTTTTTTCCCCTCTCCCCTTCTCCTTCTCTTTGCCTGCCTGTGCTGCCTCTCTCTCTCTCTCTACCTCTTTTCTCTCTCTTTTTCTCTCCCTCTCCGTGTGTTCGTGTGCATCGACGGCTTGCTTTGTGTGGTGCCCTCTGCTGTTTGCCTGGTGTAACAGCACCCTCCGGAGGAGAGGACCTGGGTGTACTCTCCGTTGCACTATGGCGGCGAGCCTAAAAGCCTGGCCGATGGGGAGGGGGAGAGCGACACCGTAAGTGTGAGACCCAGTGCATGTGTGTGTGTGTGGGAGGGGGTCATCTACCACCTGGCCTTTCAGAGCACATCTCTCTTGCACCCTGCACGCTTATGATACATAATGAGCCAGCACTGTCTGGTGGCCTTGTGTGTTTTATCAATGTATGGTTTCAAGTGAGGTCTCAAGTCATATTTGCATGCACATTTCCTATGCCCTAAATCTCCTTACTAGTTAAGGTTTAAAAATGTGAGAGAGAGATGCGGAACATCATAGTATGAAAGTTAACATTACCATACAACACATTTAATTTGTTCAACACTTTTTTTTCTTTTGAGTTTTGTACAGTGTTCATGTTCAAGGTTATACATCTAAATGAAAAGAGAAAATAACCGCACAGCTCCCAATTTTAATGTTTAAAGACACAATGTTTCGACCAGTGTGGAAGTCTAATAGCCTCAGTCTAACAGCCTCAGTGATAAACATGTACGAGTGTCAAGTTGGAACAGGTCACCTGGCTGTGGTCTGTCACACAAAATGTAGAACACAAACACATCATCATAAGACATCTCACTCGACTTTCATGTCATAGCTCCCTTTTTGGTTTCCAAGTGCCCTAAGGATGGCATGTCAGAGAAATGTCTCAACTAAGAAATGGCAATGACGTTTCTGTCCTCACACCAGTAAAATGTGTCATTTCTACGTCATCTTAACTGGCAATCTCCAGGGAGCATTGTTTTTATGTATCCAAAGAGATGTCTTGAGTGGTGTTTTAAATTAGCATGTGACATTTGTCAGTTACATGAAAGCGTCGCCGCTCCTAACCAACAATCCTGTATCTGCTTACTAAATTCAAACTCTCGTCTCATACTTAATTATCTGGGCGTAAATTAAGGGGCCATCTCGTTGTTGTATCCCAATTATAGCACACATGAGAAAACATTAGTCTGAGGCAACCTGATAAGTCAATGCTATTACTCGCCTCCTAATTAGCACGTCCTCGTTATCCTCTGCATAAAAACTTACTGTTGTTTCTGTTGTCTCCCCGATTCTGCCCTGACAGTAATGAGACTGCTGATGAATACTCAAGCCTCAGAGGATGCTCCCAGCATTTAGTAGGAGTCACCTGTGTGTACTGTACAGACCCACCTGCGAAGGACACGAGGACAAATCTTACACTCCTGTCAGCCCCACGTGTGTCCAGTTGTTCTGTGGAGTCACAGCTTCAGTCCTCGACTTCAAATCAGAGGGAAAGTGTTTTCAACGTTGCCCTCCTGTCTGTTTCTGTTTATACTGTATGTATGTATTTCTACGTCTCTGTAATCTCTCCCTGACACTCCACACTTCTCTTTTATTTGACTCATATCACAGTGAATTATTATTTTTCTTTTTTTTGTAAGATTTTTGTTTTTGTTTTTTCTTTATTTGTGCACTTTTCATGTATTACTGTGAAGATGGTGTGCGTTTCACTTTACACAAAAGAAAGCTGAAATCAAAGGTTGCTTTTAGGCGCGAGCCTTTTTTCTACTTGATGACAAGTGATGTACCTGAGGATGCAGCACCCCCTCGCTGGCTAGGCACTATGCTAACAATCTGGTACGACCATTTTGTTCTCCAGGTTTCTAAAAAAAAAGGTTACATTATGTGTTATTTCACTAAAATATTTAAGTAAAATATAATATTTAAACAAAACACAGCATAGTTCTTACATAAACTAACCGTACACTAACTTAAAACATGTTTAGATAGCTATAATCATTCCACTTTATGTCACTGTAAACAGTCTTCCAAGACAGCTAAACTGACTAAAATTCCTCAAAGTGGTCGTTTCATTAATGTTTCTACATTTGCTGGAACAGTTATATAACTATAGACATCTGGTTGCAGTGAAGTGATGTAGTTCTGAATCGATTATGTGGACTTTTGTTACTTCTAATTTTAGTCATTGACCTGATGAAGCCTCAGAGATACAGAGATGTAATTCAGTTATAAGTGATAGGAGCTCAAGCTTCCACAGACGGGTCTAAGACCAGAGCATTTTCAGAGGCCAAATATCCCATAATGCAGTGGAGTTTTTTCCCCCCAAAAAAGCTCTAAATGTTCTCTGTTAACTGTGTGTTCCCCATATTTCAGGCTGCTTCCAAACAGCACTTTATTGTGTTATACATTCGGAAAAAAAATCCATACAATCGTTTTAAAGACTGAGAATTTTTGTTTTCCATAACAGGTTCTTATCTGATTTCTAATTTAAGATGTACATTCACAAGGCCTTGATGTCACCTCTTAATGTTTTGTTTTATTTATTGTGTGTGTGAGTGTGAGTGTGAGTGAGTGTGAGAGTGTGTGTGTGTGTGTGTGTGTGTGTCTCGGTGTGTGAGTAAGTGACAGAGTGAGAGAGAGAAAGATTGGGTTTAATGGGGTATGTTTGTGTTCAGGAGGGATAGCTATTGTCGGAGCAATGTACAATACGGATCACTGATCGCGTGCAGTGGCCAGACAATTGCTGTTAAGATATTACAGCGGGGGAGTAGCAGCAATATATTTGTTTATTTAAAAAAGAAAAAAAAAGCTTAAATGGTTCTGACATAAATTTTCTTTTTCATTGCCTTATGATTGTTTCTTTATTTTATTTTATTTTTTTTGGTTTGTGATATTGTATTAATTTTGTCATATTTTATCCTTACTCCCTTGTAATTGTTTTGAGGATGTGTATATAGGTATATAAATACATATATAAAGATATATAAATATATTTTCCATTGGGAGAATATTATTTTTATTTGATTTAATTTTTATTTTTTTCGCAAGTTGCTTGCAAGAAATGCTTTTGATCTACATTCTGGACTGTACAATATATTACAGGATTTCAATGAGATGCAGCTATATTTATTGTGCGCACACAGAAGCTGTTTCTTTGTATGGCGTGTTTCACAGAAGTTGCCGGGAGATTTTACTGTACATGCAAATGTATTCATAGCGTAATTCTTCCGACCGTTTAGCTGTTTTCGTGTAGACTATGTTCGGTCAAAATGCTGTGTGTCCTCTTTTAAGGGGAGTCATTTGAATAAAGAGACATAGCATGATTTAAATTACTGTAATATGCATATCAAAATATGAATCTTCAGTGTATGTACAGAACATGTGTGTGTTTATCAACAAAGATAAACAAGTGGATGTGGTGTGTGTCTGTGTGCGTGTGCGTGAAGGCTTTAAGAATGGGAGAAGATAAACACAATAAAAAAATATTGGTGTCTACCTCTTGGTTAAGTGTTTTGTCATTTGCACATATTTGCAAATGCATCATGAATAGCCTCAATTTACATCATGAATAGCCTGCTATATTCTGTGAACCATTACGGATATGATTCTCCGTTCTATTTTGTTTCCAATGCTACATGGAACTGGTTACTTTTGCATCCGGATTCTAAATGTAGCCAAATTCGTTAGCTATAGCATAAAGTCCTAAAATGTTTTTTGTGGTCGAAAAATAAAGGCCACTATTTAGTGCACTGCGTGTAACTGTGTTTATATTAGTTATTCAGTTTTAATTGTTAAACTGAAAACAGCTCTTCTTTCTGTAGATCCTAGGAATCATAAGCCTACTGGAAATCTATCGCTACATTTGAAGCTCCCTTGTTTATTTTGATGCTATGGTAATGCTATTCAGTACAATGCACGTACACGGCCTTCAATTAGCTTGTAAATGTCGCTAGCCCGCCCTTTGCCAAATTTAAAACAGACTAGAAAATGTCTGCTAAGTAGGCTGCTTTGAGCCTGTTTCGTCAAAGATTTATTCGTCGTCATTGTCCAACAATTTGTTCAATTGGCTTATAATGAGACAAACTGTCCTATTCTGAATGAACGAATGGCTGCGGGAGGAGGCATTTGTCCAGCAATTAAGGTAAGACACCCACGCACACCCACATGGTTTGGTTTCAAGAGTATTGACTACATTCAACCATAATCTATATAGACACATTCTTGCTTGCCTTGGTAATATCCAAGGGGCCTTGCTGTTGTTTTTTAACATGACCACTGTCCACAAGCCCCTGTTAGATACTGTGGTCAGGGAAGCATCTCACATCCTGAACCTATCTGAGGCTCTGGGTTCAGGCCATCCCAACCAGGACCTACAGCAGACCCACATACAACCACCTGGGTCCTCAGTCCCTGCTTTTCATGGAAGCTGTAATTTCAGAAAAGCCATAGTAAGTGTATCCAATTGAAGTTTTGTTCTATCTATGTTGTTAAAAAATCAAACTTAGTGGAGTTTGATGAATAAAAAGGATGAATAATAATTCTGCATACCATTTATTAAACACAGAGTGCCCAACCGCCATACCATGTTTCGCCACACAATGCATCTCTGCTGTATGAAATGGACACTTTGAAAAGGGAGCTGTATGATGTCCAGCACAGGCACCAGATTATTGTTGATGAACTACAGCGCGCTGCCGAGTGTGGTAACATTAACTTAGAGCTGACTCACCAACAAGACCAAAGTCGAGGTCAGGACAAGATGCAGCTCTTTGAACAGAAACTACATGTTCCCAATGGCAAGCCTCTCTACCTTAATCAATACCTTCTTGGCACTGGTGAACAGATTTTTAAAGACAAAAAATCAGTGCCTTCAGCTGTGGTAGATCTAAAACCAGATAAAACCAAAATAGACTTTAAAAAAGAGGACAATATGCAAATTCTCCACCACGCTGTAAAAACATCTAAGTTAAGTGAAGAGGCAGATATCACAGCGTTGAGAATGCGGCTTGGACTTTCTGAGAAGGAGATAATGTGCTTGCAAAGCGAACTGAGAGTATCAGATATGAAGTCAAAGTCTCTAGAAGAACAGCTGGTTAATGCCGAACAAAAAGTACAGTCAATGCATGACAGGTTAATAACTACCAATGACAAGGCAATTAACCTGGAGGAAGCTCTTAGGGCATCAGGTGAAGTCATGCAGTCTCTAAGAAAATCCCTGCAGGAACGTGAAATAGAAGCAGGTACAGCCAAAGACCAACTTCAGCTTTTACAGCAGCATAACTTGGAACACCAAAAGACAATAAAGAAGATGTCATCATCCCTTGGAGCCTCTGAGAAACTGTACCGAAAAAGATTGCCTGAGCTAGAAACGAGTTTAAAGAATTACAAAATGCAGGTGGAATTTCTGCAAGACACATTGAGAGGAGCGGAGTCTACACACAAGGAGAAAATAGAGGAACTTACAAATGAAATGGAGAAACAGACCATGCATCTGCAATACCTGCAAGGTCAAGGTGAGTTAGAAGTCAGATGACAAATAGAGTAGGCTAATATTTCTGCTGCGTATTGTCAAACATGGCACATCATATTATTACATTGATGTAACATTTAAGCTTAAATTATATTTTCAGTTTTGGATTTATCAAAGAAGCTACTAAAAGAACAGCAACGGGTCAGGAAACTCCTTGGAGGATCAGTTAAATATGAAGAATGTGTACAAACGCATATGCAAGAAGCAAGGTATTTTGATGCATAATGCTGTTAAAGAAAGTCATTGAATGAACACACCTGATACATCCATGATATACCATGTCACTTTATATGTACAGACTGAAGGCTCTAAAGTCACTTCACAACTTATGAATCGGGTAGGGACCACATACTGTACTGAATCACACAAAAAAACAACTATCTAACTAGGTTGCATTAGGTTGACACCTTAAATAAAATCTGTTGGACACCACTGTTTAGGCTTGTTGATCTTCTCATGGTTTTTCAGCACTCTTTTCCACGGTATTGAACACAATTAACTGCTTGTTATCTTTCACTGCCAGGCACGGTGACATGACACAGAATGACCACCAGTCTTATGCTATGGATAATCTGAGCAGGAGGGGGCAGGCTGAGACAACAACAGAGAACCTGCTACAGTACGGTGTACAGAGGAACTCACACGCATATGAACCAGGACAGGGGGAGAGGCCTCTGCAGGCCGGTCTCAATAGCTTACGAGAGGAGTTTGTAGAACTGAGAAAAAATCTATATGAAGTTTTTAAACACAGTGGAGAAACAGAAGACCAAAGGAGGCTGGACTGGATGAAGGTCCTAGAAAGGAGTCAAGAATGGGAGAAACGTGCAGGAAAATTGGTATGGCCAATTACTTTAAATCATCACACACATATGGTTGTTGTCCATTTATTTTCAAGTGTGCACTCATTCCTGTAGCTTTCTAGCACATTGTAGCATCACTTCATTTTTGTCTTATTAACTGTTGGTATGAAAGGTCTAAACACTGTGTTTCCTGGTAACCCACAGATAGACAGCATGTTTTATGTTCACGACCATCACATGCATGAAAGTAAAAGAGGCTGTAATGACGGAACCAGTGTGACAGGAAGGCCATTGTCCTACACATACTCTCCAGAAGTGGTGCACCACAAAAAGAACATCAGAACCCAATCGTGGCCTTGGAATTCTCCCATGTAATTAACCAACTCAAAACTAAGCATGTACTTACCTGAAATGTCACATTTGTTAAGTGTTATGTTATGATCCTTTTGTTTCTACCTTTGATGGATTGTATTGTAACAGGCCAGATTTGGAACAGCGTAAGCACTATCAGTTCCACTCATCAAATGAAACCAGACACTCTGACAGCATGAGACCACAAAAACACTTTAAGGATGCCCAAACAGGTAACAGCACTAGAGAGCTAGATGCATTTCGATTGACATTGGTATGATATTTATGTGTGAGCGACAGTTGTATACTGGCGGAAGTTATGTTTGTTTACAGGAAAGCCACATTATGCATATAAATGTGTTTCCTCTTCCTCTTCTTTCCCTTAGTGGGCTTTCACATGGACACTCATGGTTCACTACGAATGTCGTGATGGCAACCATTTCAGTTCATTTTCTTGGTTTATATTTTTGTAAACCACTGGTTATAAGTTTATTTGAATTGGAATTATAATCAATAAAAAGCATATTTGTCATTAATTGTCATTTTTTGAACTACAGGTTATGCAGCATCAATAGATTGTCACTGTCACTACAACAAGTGATATTGTTCATAACTTTACATACAAAACCAGTTACTGAAGATATACATTTCTGGAATATACTTGACTGGCTTTACAATTGTTTGATTTCCTTTGATTTCATAACTGACAAAGGACATCTCGTTGAAATCACCTGCCATGTAAATTATTTTGCTGTTATACAAGTTGTTAACTCATTATCAGTTAGGCTTACAAAGAAATTGCTGGCTGGTACTGCTGTGTTTTCCTTTGGCCCCAGAAGAAATTTAAGGCAGAAAATGCTGACAAGACCGCTGGATCACGGGTTTTCCACATGGAATGGACAGTGGCGAAATACGTGGAGGTGATCTTCTGAGGCCAAAGTCCTCCCTCTAGTGGCTGTCGCTCCCTACTCTGTCTTTCCACCACCAGCTTTTGCAGCTCTACTCAGGAGGAGCCCCTACCTACCCCCTCGAGGCCGCTTAGGTTTCCTGCCGGTCTGAGTCAGTCCGATTATCCTCGCATAGATTTTTTATCTTGGGGGGGACAAAAACCTCTACGATGGGAACGCGCGATGATGAATACGATTACTTATTCAAAGGTATGTTTTTTCCGTCTTACACAAAAGCAGTGTATTTGATGCTATGTCATGGCTAGTAAACTGTGTTACCGTTAACTAGCAACCCAGCTAGCTAACAGTAACGTTATCGGAGTTGAAAAGAGGAAGTCTTTAAAATCCTTTTTTTTTTCGTCATGAATTTAAATCATATAGAAATAGTAATTAGGTGAGTAATGACAGTTACTTGTACATTTCAGCACAACTCGGCCCCCAATGTGTGACTGGTTTGGTATTTGTGCTGCCTGCACGTATTACCTTAACGTTTGCGGATATATGTAGCTTGTTTGCTAGCTTCATGTTATTGTTGCTAGCTTGCTCGCGAATCCGCCCTCTAGCCAGATCATAGGCACTCAAATAACAGTCAAGTTAGCGGAGCTATTTGTGAAACTATGATTAAAGACTATAATTACCACATACCACATTGTAAACAAACGAGAGCTTATATAATTTAGCCATAGAACAAAATAGCTGGGTGTTTATGTTTTGTCACAACAAGATTGATTGCACATCGGTAGCCGATGTCTAAAGAGAATCTTGCTAGCCAGCTAGCAACCGGCCTCTGAGCTAACCTGGGTCCGCTAGCTGCCATTTCCTCAGGCGTAGGTCAGTCCACAAAGGTAATAGTACCCAGACTAAGTTGCTGTTGTCTGTCATAGCCACAGATTCTGAGCGAGCGAACCGTTAGAAAAATACAAGAATCAGTCAGTTCCTGCAGTTAACGTTGAGGACTATTCTGCGTCACCCATCTTTTGTTTTATGCTCTCGTAGTGTTTGTGAGAGTCCTGGATTTGTCAGTGTTCTTGCGGCTGTTACCTTGAAGTTCTTGCCAGCGACAGGTGTTCCTACACCCTGCCACACCTCCGTTATTTAGCACAAATAGTATTTTTCCCATTTAGATAGAATGTCACAAATGTCACATCTTGCGATATATAAGATATGATGTTACACAAATAAAATAGGTCAACCTTTTCTCCCAGCCCGAAGGATGTACATAAACGTACTACAAATGAGTATGAAAATACACAAGCCTAAATAATGAATAATAATAGAGTAAGTAACATAAATCGTTAGGCTACTGGAAATACATTTGAGGAACAAATATTAGGATATGCAGAAGATATACCCTGAGGCATATCAAAATTGCAGAGGTGAGTTGTGCAGTGTGAGTGTTGCAGAAAAGTTGAACTGATGAATTCCAGGTGGAGTTCCTGATGCACAGGCCTCTGTACATAAACAGTATAGGGGAAGGGATGGTCCTTGGTGATGCTGGAGGAGTTCCAGGAGAGATGTTGTCAGTGAGGTGAGATTGTGTGCCAGTTTTACACCCAGAAACTTAATGTTGTTGACTCTTTTGAGAGCGCCGCTATCTATTGCCAGCTGGTAATTTAGGCCCTCCCACGTCCATTCCATTCCCTTGGTCTTGCCAATGTTCAGGAAGAGGTTGTGTCTGTACCACACTATCAGACACTCCACTTCCATCCTGTTAGCTGTGTCATCACTTCGTGATAAAGCACACTACTTGTGGTGTTACCAGTAAAGCTGGTGATGTGTTTGCTGAGGAGACTAATTGCACAATTGTAGGTCAGAGGGGTAAAGAGCAGGCTTAGGACATGCCGGGGGTAAGCCTGTACTTTATCGTAATGGTACTATTTAGATGTGTCAATGATCTGCTGAATACACTGACATTTATGCCTTCCATAGCTGTCTGAATAAGCCATCAGATGAAGTTTGAAGTGTGTCTCAGGCTGTCTGCTGCCAAACCCACCAAGCACGTTAAAAAGTTTAGGATCTACAGAGTGCTACCAAAGAGTGTCACAGCTACAAAGTTAAATAAACATGCTGTTCCCATACTAGCCAGATATGACCCAAGGGTGGGTGGGGACTGGGACATTGTTTCCCAGCCAGATAACATCAACAGGCTTGCAAAAAATGACCTCACCAATGTCATGGTTAATTACTTAGTTAATGTGAACACCAGTTGGGGTAGTAATGCAAATAACAGCTAGCAGGGTTGAACAGTATAGAGGAAGCTTTCATCCAAGTTATTTGTGTAAAAGTGAAGGTGTCACAACAGATTAACCAGTTCCAGTGTGATTGTAAGGAGGTCGTACCCTGTTAGGATAGGCTGTTCAGCATTGCTGTTAAGACAATTGGAAATGGCACATTCTTATGAATGGCAGATGTTCACCTTGAGTGTTAGGGTGACCATAATGGTGACCACTGTCACTCAAATGTATCTATCAGTATGCTTAATAGTAGGGTTTATATGTGAGGGTACACAGCCACAGGCCATGGCAGCACATACCCAATGCAGTTTTGGTTGAAACTGAAATTGGTGCGTCTTCTTGGATCTTGATGAAACAGATGCATTTGGCTCATTATTAGTGTTATTACTGAGCACTATAGTATGGCTTTGCATACATCATCTGCATAATGTTTTATGACCAGGTAATGTAAGGTGTATCTATATTATGCAGTGAACAGTTCAGGTTGTCTTAATCTGTCCTCAGTAGTACAGCGCAGTAGGCACTGGGAGCTCTCGGAGTATGTTGCTACACAGACGAGCTCACTGGGAGTGGGCTGTGTTGAAATGTAAAAACTCACCACAAGTAGGCTATGTTGAAATATGTGCTTACACTACCAGTTTATGTCTGCACCCAAATAGCCAAAGAGAACATTAGTAGGCCATCGCAACAATGAGATCAAATACCATGAGACTAAATGGAAGAAGATGGTACTGTAAGCAGCCTGAATAAAATATGAGGAATTGGTGTGTTACAACATAACCCCCTTGGCTGGTGTGAATAGCCTACTTAATTTATTATTATTGCTTTAATTTACTAGGCTCTTGCTTTAATCTCAAAATAACAGTCTTAGTAGGGAGTAATAATGATTATATGTAAGGCTTTAGAGGTCCTTTTTCATCTTTTTTTTCCCCAGTACACGGAGTGGTGATAGATGCGTGACTTGAAATTAAATGTGAATTTATTAGGCTGCCGCTTTGATCTTATAATAACAATCGTAGTAGGGAGTGATGATGATTATACTTGTGACTTCAGAGGTTCTCATTTCTCTTTTTCTGTGTGCGGAGTGAAAGATGGTGAAGATTATGATGTAAATTCTTGGGAAACCCTTTTGCAATCGTACTGTAGTGCACCCTCCCTTGAGATACAATAGGCCGCATTTGATGATGAGGAAGAAAATCAGGGCTGCCAAAGAGTGGTACTGAGTACAGGACAGAGACCAATTGTGCAAGTAGATTCTTCTAAGGAAAATGTCCATTTCCCAGCACCTATTTCTCAGACT
Organism: Setipinna tenuifilis; assembly: GCA_030347295.1. Taxonomy (NCBI): domain Eukaryota; kingdom Metazoa; phylum Chordata; class Actinopteri; order Clupeiformes; family Engraulidae; genus Setipinna; species Setipinna tenuifilis. The sequence goes on from CM059276.1 coordinate 23,492,162, forward strand.
ATTATTGCTTAACCCAAACATTTCCTGTCCAGTCTTTTTTCATTAGGGAGAAAAAGTGACTTCATTTCTGTCGGGGCAAAAGTTTGTAGCTTAAAGAGCAGTAAACTGAAAATCGTATTCGCTTTGATAACATGTGAAATACATCAGAAAACTGTGTCTAAAAAGATGTTTCAAACCCCTTAAGTGTAATTGCATTGTTCAGTTATGCAGTTTAAATGCTTTTCATCTCTTTTCGCCATTTGTAGGGCAAGATTAAAATGCATCCTGTTTGCATCATAAGGATAGGTTGAGCACAGTATAGCCAATAGGCCTACTCTTTGGAGTAGTATTGCATGGGTTATAGCATAGCATCGTATTGGTGGTGCATCAGAGCTTTGAGCCTACGAATCAGCACAGAAACTACCAGTCTATTTTTTCACCAGTGTGAAACCTAAAATTACCTTTCAGCTACGCTTATACTTACTGAAATTAGGTTAGTAATAACTGGCTTTATAAGAGGAAGTTAACTGTATTTTAATAATTCTAACGAGTAGTGTAAATACAAGCCACTTGTGACACATTTCAATGGTCTGATGATTTAAACATGTTTTGTTTTTCTTTTGTATGCTGGCAGTGGTGCTGATTGGGGACTCTGGGGTGGGAAAGAGTAACCTGCTCTCTCGTTTCACTCGCAACGAGTTCAACTTGGAGAGCAAAAGCACCATCGGAGTGGAGTTTGCCACACGCAGCATCCAGGTGGACAGCAAAACAATAAAGGCTCAGATCTGGGACACAGCTGGACAGGAGCGCTACAGGGCCATCACATCAGCGTAAGTGTGTGTGTGTGTGTGTGTGTGTGTGTGTGTGTGTGTGTGTGTGTGTGTGTGTGTGGGTGGGAACAGGAAGAACTGAAAAGGTGACAGACTAACGCAATTAATTAGATTATTTTGCTGGACGTCATCTCAGGCCCAATCTGAAAATGACTGTCTGTGATAACTGAATTGCAAGTTAATTAATATAACAGGGCATTGGACAGTGTGCGGTTTACCTAACCCACGATACATTCTCATTCTGTCAGGTACTACCGGGGTGCAGTTGGAGCACTGCTGGTGTATGACATCGCCAAGCACCTGACCTATGAGAACGTGGAGCGCTGGCTGAAGGAGCTGAGGGACCACGCCGACAACAACATCGTCATCATGCTGGTGGGCAACAAGAGCGACCTGCGCCACCTGAGGGCCGTGCCCACCGACGAGGCCCGCGCCTTCGCAGGTAGACACAGCAGACACACACACACACACACACGGACACACACACACACGGACACACACACACACACACACAGATCAGATGTCCTCTAGCTCTGGACCCCATGCTTCAGAGCAGCTGTGTGACTTAAAGTCCAACTATGTCTGTTTTTTTTTTCTTTTCTTTTCTGCAGAGAAAAACAACCTCTCTTTCATCGAGACATCAGCCTTGGACTCGACAAATGTGGAGGAGGCGTTCAAAAACATCCTAACAGGTACTTGCCACACTATTGATGTCACTTGTGTAATGCAAACAGGCAATGATGGAAAACTGCAGTCGTTTCAAATGGCATAGTGTGGCTAGACTTATCCATTAAAATAAATCATTTCTTTATTGTATACATCAGCAAATACCTCCTTGGCAGTCAGTTCTATGAGCTCACTCGGGCTATTCACACGAGACCGTATTTCTCATTTTTTGCAATTATATTACACTGAAACTGATTAGAGCTACTAAGCTAATTGGTTGAACTGTATATTTGGTAAGTCGTGTATATAGAGATGATCTTCATTGTTGCTGACAAACTAAAAAAACAAGCTACCAGCACTCTGAGTTTGAATTGCTCAGATGTCAGAACCCACAGATGAGCATTATTTTATGAGTATGGTATAGTAGGTTTTAATGAGATTAGGAGAGAGTATCATTCAGTCATGGAAGGCTTATCCAATTTATTGATCCAGCATTGTATACTGTGCTGAACTTTACCAAAAACCCCTGGCACAGAAAGGGCTAAAGAAGCGATGTTTCAGTTTTGAAATGTGTCACTGGTGAAGACATTAACTTGAAACTGAATAACAGTGTACAGCTGTTCACGAATCGGCTGTTCACTGCTGGGCCTTACTGACCACGACTTACTGTATTTCTAGACACAGACTATTACCAACAGTAGCACCATAGACCAGAGTGCGAAGTGCACCTGGGAGTTAATTATTCATTTCAAATATCATACGTCCAATAGGGAAATGAGTTGTAAAATGTTATTTGTGAAGTTTAGAATGTCAGGAAGTTGTGTACAAGGATTTCACTTTCAGTATCCCCCGATTGTCCACACGTTCTGTACCTATTTATTCATTCATTCATTTTCTGTCTTCTTGCAGAAATCTACCGGATTGTGTCACAGAAGCAGATAGCCGACAGGTCTGCACACGATGAATCTCCAGGCAACAACGTAGTGGACATCAGTGTGCCCCCCACCTCTGACGCGCAGAAAGGCAACAAACTACAGTGCTGTCAGAACCTGTGACCCACCTCCCTCGCCCCAACACACACACAGATGCACACACTCACACACACAGATACGCATACAGACGGCCTTCACCTTTCACCTTTCACCTCCTTTTCCTACACTCATCATCTCTGCTTCGCCCCTGTGTATTGTGTTGCTGCTTCTCTCTCTCTTTTGACCTCTTTGTCATTTCCACAGAAATCTAGAAAGTCTCAAAACACGTCTCATTTTCTAGATGACATTCCTTCTGTGTGTGTTTTCTCTTTCTTCATCTCTCCTCATCTCTCTTAGTATCCTTCTCTGTCCTTGTATCTTTTCTCCTGTCCTTTCTCAGCTACACTAGCTGTCAGATCTCTGTCTTAACTGGCTGAGCATTAAGCAGCTGGTTTAATGGCCGCTGATCATGTGACCCGCTCCTGCTCGAATGGGAATGGTGAGAGATCAGTATGACCCGAGCTTTTCAGCCCGTCCGGGCGTTTCCTCAGAATCACCGAACAAAAATATGTGTGGCGGTGTACAGTAGAAGCGAAAACGTCATCTTTCGGATTCGAGTAAACTTGACTGACAAGTGGTTCCAGGGAAACTGCTGGTGAATTGAGTTTGTAAGGTCTAGCAAAAACTACAGGAGGGCTGCAATCATATTTGTTTGTGTGTTTGTTTTGTTTGTTTATTTGTTTTTGTTTTGGTATAATTTCTTCTCTTTTGAAAAGGCAAACATTTCAGAGCAGCACATGTACCTATGTGTCAGAGGCATTGTGTGTCAATACTTGCCATTAGGAGGAAGTTTACTGCTGGTTTCCTGTGATTCAAATCTTGTTCATGAAAGGAAAATGCAGACTTGCTTTCTCGGAAACCAGGGCGGTATACTACAAGGGTTATAAAGTGACAATCCTTGTTTATATTAACGCAGAGGTAGTTGTAACCCTGATAGAAGAAAAGCTTGTTGGCATTTGTAAAGTTAAGAGAATGAAGCCCTATTTTTTTCTACTAACAGATTTACAGCTACCTCTGGGTAAACTAAATCAGGTTTATCACTTAACCACCTTTGTAATATAACCCCCAGCATGTATAGGCACCTCTGGTGTCAATCATTTCAATAAAACATCAATCAAACTACTAATTCTAATTTAAAGAATGGAAAAACTCTAATCAGTACATGAACCACACAAAGAGTGGTGTTGCAATGTCAATGTGAGCTTTGCGACACCTGTTTACGGTGAATGAAATGGAAATGTTCAGCATCCGAGTCGGCCACAAAAATGGTTCTTTAACTTATGAAGAGACTTTACATCGCTGGTTGGTTTGAAAATGCCTTATGTTTCCCCATACTGTCATCAACATGCCTTGTTGAAGTGTGGGAATATGTATAACTCATGCATCACTATACATAACTCAATTCTGGTCATTTGCCTTTTATCAAGTAATGTTGAAATACAAATAAACCAAATCCATGTCAACCAGTGGCAGAGTGAGCTTTTATTGTATGAAGATCAATTGTCTTGAGGTATTTTTATGGTATGTTAATCATACACTACAGGCACACCTTTTCATTACTAGCTTGTGACTGTCATGTTGAAAATATAGCTCCCTCTTTGTAAGGAATGTTTCCTCTGTATTTTAATTACCTTGTATTTCTTGGGATTGCTTGAAGGCACATTGTACTGTAGTACCTATTTTACTCTAGAAACTTGTATTGGAAAGTACTATACAGTCCCTGTAATTCCACATCAATATGTCTTGTCATCATACACTTGGCACAAATTGTCAGTTGCACTCGTTCAGGTGCTCTTGAAAATCAGTCACTGAGTTTAGATAACACTGTGATGTGGTTGCAACATACCATTGAAAGGTAGAAATTTGGCACTGAGGGACAACACCTGACTCAAAGATCCACCGAAACATTTCTTGGATAGCAGACTACAGAAGAGTGTACGGAATTCTTACCACTCCTCCACTACAGAGTCTTTTCTGTGTTACGCCAACCCAGCAGTATCTAATCATGTACACAATTCCTGGTGGCATTGAATAGGACCAATAGGACCACCTTGTATCTGTAGTGACCACATACTGAGAAAAGTCAGATATGTTGTTGCCAGCCTCAAGTGCATAAGAAACTGAATAACAACGAGTACACTGAGTATTTGAAAATTGTTTGCAGACGCTGTAAATAAAATCCGCTATTTAAATGGAAATATAGAAATGAGTTGCATACTGACTGAATCTTTGTTTAATTCGATTTCAACATATTTCAAATAATTGTGCAACGCGAAGAAAAATGTGATGCGTGGATTATTTCCCCAAAAATGTTTTTGTATGCGCTCTCTAGCGGCTATACAGTATTGTCATGTACCAGTGCCAGCACCAGAGGGTCTTCCTGACTGCTCGGAAAAGTCTATGGGAGGTTGGATTGTTAGGGTTCCGTTTCTTCTGCAGATACAGCTGAGAGAAACGGATTTGCGATGTTAGCTAGTCGTCTAGGGAAAATAAATAGGTATAGTTTGCTATTTTAGGAACACATCCTTACTAACATCTGAAACATACGAAAGCCATGGTGAGAGGACACGGCACAGTGTGAGTATCAAATGGTTTATTAGCACTAACATAAAAATATTACGGTTTTAACCACGTTAAGAAGCTAGCGCTTGATGGCTAGCCAGCTATCGCTAGCGTAATTGCAGGACATTTTAATGCGATTGGCTTGCCAGCTAGGCTGTTAGCTAACTGAGAATTGCTTTGTGTTGACGTTGCTCATAATGCACGGCAATGGACATATCTTAGAAGAATACAGGAATATAATATGGATAATATTGTATATAGTCGTTTTTGTTGTTGATGTTAGAATGCCCGTTGGCCAACATTGCTAATGTTAGCCATCATATCGAACGCCTGGGTTTTGTTAACATTAGTTAGCAGTCAACACTGGTGAAGCTGGTTAGGCCATAACAAATACACGGCCTTGTTTCTCAAGACTTTCTCCACTGGCTAACGTAGCGAAGTAACCTCCCAACCATGGTACTAATATGTTGGTCGGTGAATTATTTCGTATTTTTAATCAGACCATTTCAGTGACAGGGGCCTCTGCGCCCTATGTGGGTGTGAACTTCACCTCCAGACATGGGATACTACTATCTATACGAAGATGACCAGTTAACGTAAAGGGCTATCCCAGACAACGTAAATCGCTTGATGGGTGTCTAGACAGCTACAACAGCATGTCTGTAACGTAAGCTTAACCGAACCAGCAAATGTAATGTTAATGAGTGAAACAATGGCTTACTACATTGGCTGTTGTTAGCCAACATATCGTCTGCTGTGCATTCCTACACCGCTGTCTTAATTAACAATGGCCGATGTTTCAAGCTCAGATGTTGGAAATAAAGGCCTTTTTTGATGTACTTATTCAAACAGACAGTGGATAAACGCTATCCAGAATAAGGTTTTGAGTATGCCGTGAATGCCATAGCCATAATAAAAGTAATGCTGTAACAGAATTTGTAATTGTGTGGTTGGTAGTGATGACCACGATTTAGCGTAATGTTTACCAATTTAACATTTGGTCGACACAATGACTTGATGGGAAGCATCATCGAAAAGCGTCAAAACATTGGGTGGTTGGCTGGGTACTAGCAAGTACATGTTAATATTAGTAACGTGTGTTATAACAAGATAGTAATTGATGCTTTGACGGTGTCAAAAATACTTTATGTCAATGTAGGGCATTAAGCATAGGTTTCCCATAATCTTTGCCGTGATGGAATTGAAATAAAATTCCATCTTAAACTCTATGCAGTTGGGTGCCGTGCATAGTTGCAAGTCTGTCTGATCAGCAAAATATTAAATTACAACGAGTTACTTATTATGCCATATGCAATACATTTATTTACATTCTGTGTATTAGTAGAAGTCTACGCAGGAATCGGTTTAACAGTTATACATGCCCAAAATTATCATATAGATGTATTTAAATGGTTGGGAGTTATTCTCATATTGTAGTTATCACTTATCAGTACTAGCCTTCTTGCTGTGTAGACAGTAGATATTAATGCTAGCCTGCTAAGTGAACTTCACAGTATTTTCTGCTGTGTTAGACAGTAAATATCAATTCTAGACTGCTAAGTGAACTGCACAGTATATCTCCTGCTGTATTTGAGAGCAGATATCGACCAACATATGCTCCATCTCTGAACTTCAAAACCCTCATCAGAGAATTTGTTATTGTTTCTAACCTTCCTCTGTTGGTGGTGTTCTCCCTATACAGCGATAGGGCCTAAGTGACCAGAGCTGCGGGAGCACTCAGCTCCCGCTCCTTTCCCATCGCTCCCCCTCACCCCCCCGACCCCCTGGACAGCCCAGACATGACCACAGGGGAGTGTTGCCACCTCCCGGGTTCACTCTGTGAGTGCACTGGCAATGCTGCCCTGTCCAAAACAGTGGAGGAATCCGACAACCGCCGCGCCCAGTACGTCACCCAGGTCACGGCCAAAGACGGCCGGCTGCTGTCGACGGTCATCAAAGCTCTTGGCACACAGAGGTATGTCAGTTTCATAATTTAGTGCCTCTTTCGGTCTCTTTTGCAGTTGCGCTACCTCCTTACTCAAATGCCTGTGAAGTCAAAGTAAAGTGATTGCTTGGTATTTTATTTTATTTTTGCATGGTTATTTCATTTCTGTACTACTGGAACCTAAGCAACAGACATAAATAAAATAACGTATATGATATATATTCAAATATGACATGACAGTGGGCCTTTATTGAAATGCCTGCAAAGTCAATTACTGACTTAGAAAAATAAAGCAATAATGTCATTGTTATTTTATTTCTGAGTAACATTCATAACTTTGAATGTGACATGTGACCATTGTTTTGACCCACCCCCTCTGTTCTGCAAAGCTCTTTCTCTTTTAGCGACGGCCCCATCTGCCGAATATGCCATGAGGGGGGCAACGGCGAGGGCCTGCTGTCGCCCTGCGACTGCACGGGCACGCTGGGCACGGTGCACAAGAGCTGCCTGGAGAAGTGGCTCTCTTCCTCCAACACCAGCTACTGTGAGCTGTGCCACACCGAGTTTACCATCGAGCGCCGACCACGCCCCCTCACAGAGGTAATTAAGTCCGATGGCTTGGTTTCTCCCAACTGTGCAATTTGAAAGATTACTCAACTTAAAAGTGAAACCAAAGAGGAGTGGTAAGAATTCACACAAAGCCCTGCCACAAAAAAAAATATCACAGTTATGTTACAGGATATGACTGTGTCACAGTATTCATGGGTGTGGGTTAAAGTCTGTGACAACGATTGAGGCAAAGAAATTGTGTCATAGAATATCACAATACATCTCAGATCACACAGTAGCAGACTTGAGCAATCCTGGCTTCAAAGTCCCGCCATGTACACGTATATGCTCTACCTGTACACGTAATCTAATTAGTGAAATCACCTGGGTTATGTGCCTGTCTGACGAGTTGTGTTTATTGGAATCAGATGGTTTTGTGCATAGTTGGACCAAATATGTGGTATGGTTGTTTACTCTCTGCAGCCATATTATCCACCTCTGCTCAGTAGACAGTGGAAGGACCCAGCAGCGTGGTGGCGTAGGCAAAGGTGTGAGCTAAGGGTCTGTGCCGATGACTCATGAAATCATAACTGTCTCTTCATGGAAAATATGTCCATGTGAAAAACAAATATACAAACTTGGTTTTCTGTCCAAACTACAGTGGGCCATTCCTGTGTATATATTTGGTCAGGCAGGAGTTAGTTTGTTGTCCAAAGTCCAGTCTTTTGGCTTACATATCTCACATTGTTCACAATGTTGTGCTGCTACTGATGCCACACCACTGTGTCTCATCATTTTGCTGTAGACGTAAGCTTTGTGTTGTCCAACAGGGGTGTCCTGTAACCTGAAACATAATATTACTACACTATTTCTGAACAAGCGTCAGGTGAAATACAACTCTATTAGTGTCTAATCAGCGATATCGCTCATAGTACAACGTACTGGAAGTCCGATTTGGGAATGCTCTCTGTGACCTGTGAGTTGTATGAGATTGTGTTTTTATCAAAGGCTTGTCATTTTCCGTTGGGTGCAGGCTGTGTGTCATTGGCCAGACTGTCAGTACAACTGTAGCATGGTCTGTTTGCTTAAAGGCAACATTGTGTTCTTTGCTAAAAGGTTGTCTGTGTGTAAATGAGGAACTGTACATTGACTTGCAGTTGTATAGCCTTTTCCATGGCGTGGCCACAAATATAAGATGATTCAGTTCCTGTCTTTGTTTGGATCCTTGTCTAAGGGCAGCTGGTTAAAGTGATCCACACTTCAGTCAGCTGCCATTTAAAACATATAGTTACTGTGACCAACATGTCACATAAATTATATGCTTGATGGTTGTTTTGTATGCAAAAGGCGTTTTCCAGAGAGTAGGTTTAGTCCTTTACCTGGTTATGTTAACTCAGAACAAGTGGTAAACCTTCTAATAGGGCGGCCTCATGGCTTTATTCTCATAAAACAAAACCATAGGGCTCTTCTATTCTTAGGCATACCACTTACCTTGAGTTATCTGGATTAACCACTAAATCCTTTGGAATATCCCCCAGGTAGTCAAGTTCTATCAGTAATTCTGACAATACAAGTTTAGAATTTGGTACCTACTGCCACTCTTAGTCTTAATTTTGCTTATGGTTTACATATGTCCCAGTCTCTAAAGTCACTGACTCTTGCGTGGATAATCCACAGTAGAGCTTGCTGCACGGTTGAACTGAAACTCATGTCACAGTGTATAGTGTGTAACACCAATACTCTGCTTCTCATGACTTCCCTAACTTTAAGCCTAAGCCATCACCGCAGCCTCAGGTACAACCAAGGAGTAGCCTAATGAGGTTACCGTTTACTACCAGCATCACAACATTTTTTCCCCCTCAATGTCTAGATGCGGTTAAATATGGGATTTCCATTCGAACATATGTGAGGCTCTGGAAAATTCTCAAAATACCCACCGGGGGCTGGCTGAGTATCAGTGGGGGAAGTACAATTGTGTGGAAGTCTAGTCTTTGTGGAAGTGAGTGGTGACTGGGCAACAGCAATGGGGTCATTGTTCTAGGTGGGAGGCCACGACTGAACCACTAACAGCCTAAGGGTTGTTAAAGGTACTATGTATAGGAATTTAACCACAAGTAATCATAAAATGCTCCTGATATGTGTTACCAGACATTAAAGAAACAAGTTAAATTGAAATACTTTTTCTTTTCTCTGACGACATTAGTACAACCAGAAAAATCACATTTCAGAGCTTAATATGTAGCCCTGCAAATTCGGTTTTGATTTTGTGTTTTGCCTCTTGTCCCTGGAGGGGGAACAACATTTTACAGTATTTTGAATATGAATGCAGTACCAGTTTTGGGCACAATCCTACATATACCCCTTTAAAAGTTTCTTCACACATGTAACACGTCAAAATGTATTTGCACATTCCAAACGTTTTTTGTCCCTGACCTGTCTCCGTAGTGGCTGCGGGACCCTGGGCCGCGGAATGAGAAGCGCACGCTGTTCTGCGACATGGTCTGCTTCCTGTTCATCACGCCCCTGGCGGCCATCTCAGGCTGGCTGTGCCTGCGTGGGGCCCAGGACCACCTGCATTTCAACAGCCGCCTGGAGGCCGTGGGCCTCATAGCCCTCACCATAGCCCTCTTCACCATCTACGTCCTCTGGACTCTGGTAAGGCCCCCACCTCGTCAGTCCTTAGTCCCCAGTCCCTCAGGCCCCCAGGTGATTGGGAAAACATTTGAGGTGGATTTGTTTATATTTGCATTACGAAGTACTTCCTCTGTATTAAAAGCACTTTATGAAAAAAGCTATTATAAAGGAGCACTGGACCGAGAAGGAGAATTTGTGTCTTCTAAAGTGAGGATGTTCAGATGTACTTGGTGATGAATTAACAATTAGTGCCTGTTGGAAATTTGGAATGAGACATGCAAATTGTGGTTTGACCTAAATTTCCTCCTAGCAAAAGCATTTGCATTCCGTCAGAGCGCAGTGTCAATTCATAACGTCAAGCTTGTAAAGTGGCTTTGAAAATCAGACATGTGTATTTTAGGTGAGAGCCAGCAATCAATGGGTTCATTTGACTTTGGCGCACTAGCTGTTTTAACATGTTCTCAAACGAGAAAAGGGAGAAATGTGACGTCAAACGAGGATGGATGAACAGTTGGCAAATCAAATCATACAGCTTCAGGTTTCTCTTTAAAGGGTTTAGTACCATGAAGTTTGAATGCCAGCTGACACAGTCTGCTGGAAAATCTGTTACGATTTTGTTTGAGGTCATGTCAAGCCAGCCAGCCCGCCCACTAGTCAGCCGAGTCCTATTTGTCCGATGATTCCTCTGCCACCCTTACCCCCCCCCCCTCGTCTGTTTCACAGGTGTCATTCCGTTATCACTGTCAGCTGTACTCCGAATGGAGACGAACCAATCAGAAGGTCCGCCTGCTCATTCCGGATGCCAAGGGGGGGCACTCTACCCAGCATCCCTTGCTTTCCACCAAGTTGCTGAAGAAGACGGCGGACGAGACGATCGTATGAGGTCCCGTCTGAAGGCGAGAGGATGAGTGGTGTGTGTTGAGCGTGCTTTTGGTTTCCGACTCGACAATGTCGCAGATAGGAACCGCAGCACTTGTGGATGCATTTTTTTCTATTTAATCCTTTTTAATCTAAACTTGTGAGCACTTCATTATTCACCCTTTACCCTTTTTAATTTTGTTTTGTGTGGAGCCTCCTCCCAAAAAAAAACCAACAAAAAAACAATCGTTTGTTCACTGAGATAAAAAAAATGATAATGATTGGGCAAAGTTTGATTGCTTCATGTCCTGCATAGTCTGTGGAGAAAAAGAAAAGAAAAAGAGAAATACACAAATGAAAAAAAGCATATAGACAAATGTGACATAAGATAGGAAAGGACTGTTCATTGCCATGTACAGACAAGATGCGACGCTGGGCTGCTGCTCAGAGGGCACTGACCAAACCTACTAGTAGAGATTCCTCTTTGTCCTTTTTAGGTTGTTTCTGTTTAAGTTATTGTCCCATTACCAGTGAATATGGTGTGTGTGAAAAAAATGATTCACGTCTCACTCTGGGGCTTCGTAACCACTGAGTCTAAAAGAAAAGCTCCAAGCTTTTATCCCTGCTACAGAGCCACTGCTGACGGGTCTTGTTTGTGTGTGTGCGCGCGCGCGTGTGTGTGTGTGTTTGTTTGTGTATGTAATTGTGTTAGGGGGTTACAGGAAATCAGTATTCATCCATGCTTCCATTTGGAAGGATATGGGAGACTCGTATGCATCCCGCAGTCACTCAGCAGTGTTACTTTGCCAGGATCCAGTTATTTTTCCCCCTAAGCATGTCTCCTATTTGTGTGTGTGATTGGGGTGATGGAGGTAGCAAACGTTGAAGAGTGCAATAAAAACGCTATAAGGAAAGGCTTGCCCTTATAATACTGCAACCAACACGCACAGCTTCGCATGCATGCACTATTCCTTTGCTTTGTAGTACTTATTTTTTTCTCTCTCAGTTGTTTCCACTCAAGACTACTTAGGTCAGTTTCGGAGGTCTTTTGAAGTGAGTTGCTTGAAAGGATCCCTGATTTCATCTGGTGTAGTTGCAGCACCTGTGCAAGTTGTTGCTAAATGTATGATCTGCAGAAATAGTGAGATGTAATTGCCAAACATTACTTTTTACCTTTGGGTTTTATTCACATCTCTTTGTTTAAACTCTAATTGTGTAAAGTTTTACGAGAACAACAAGGAAATCTGACTGATACTTTCACTTGACACTCATAATTCTCTTCACTTGATACTTCTTATTTTGTTGTCTCTCTCTATCTTTCTCTCCTGCTTGCACTGTCTTTTGTGTGTGTTGGTTTTTCTACCAAAATATATCTTCTATGTGCCGATGCGTATTAGCTTAGCCAGAGGTGGTATAGTGTATACAGCATAAGTCAGATTGACATGCATATGGTTGTGTAGCAGTTTCACCCTGTTGTAATATGCAGTTTCTCAGACTTTCAAGACGACTGTCCTCACTTGTCCTAATCTTCATTGCCAGGAGGGAGTGGTTTTAAATAGTGTTATACAGTAAAAGACGGTGTCCTGTCATTGGATCACTGTCAAGTTACCTCTCCTAAGAAAGGATATGCAAAACACTAGCAATGACCTTGAAGGTGGCCCTTGGTAAAGTCTGTGCTGAAAGCACGCCACTATCACAAGATTTTATCAAAGACTTTTTAAGATTGCTCTGACTTTACTTTGACTAAGCTGTAGGATAGTGGCATGTCAGTGTTCAAAATGGTCGTGCAGACAAACATGCTATTTGGACCATGGTGTTTATGATGCACCTTCTTCAATTGGGTTCTTGCAAAAACGTGCATCAATGCAGTCTCCCAATCAGTCATCATGTCCACAGCACACAAATAGGTGGAAGGTCTTGTACAATTTCAGAAACCTTTTTTTTTCCTCACACAAATGTATTCCCTTTCGAGGATGTGGTGCTACTCCATGCAAGTTTTCATTCATTTCTATCCGCCACCCTGCCTTGGCTTAACAGTTGAATGCTTTTGGTCTCTGGGCTCAGAGAGAAGGCAGTAGCACTTGACTGTTGCAGATAACAGGTCCTGAATATGGCGGTAGGGGTAACCTTAGGCCAACACAGGCTCGCAAAACCTCGCACCCATCTTGGATAAAAGAGGAAATGTGTTAAAGCTTTACGAGTGCTGCCACCGTTGGTGGAGATACGGTGCAAGAGTGAATCATAGTCTGAGCTTTATTTTAGTTTCAGCGCTCGGTCAGTTTTTGTTGAGTGCTGCTCAAAGCTGATTGCTAGCATTAGGGAAAAGTAGTCTCGTCACAGAAAATGGAGCGTGTTTATTTCTCTCTCTCTCTCTCTCTCTCTCTCTCTCTCTCTCTCTCTCTCTCTCTCTCTCTCTCCCACGTAGTGTCAGTGGTCACTCTAAACAACTCTTCTCCTAGGAAACTGAACTTTTGTTGTATGGTTAATGTTGTGCAATAGTAATTCTAGAACATGTTTTTCTTAAAAGGCATTACCATCACCATCACCAGTATGTTTTACTTTATTAAAGAGG
>CM059276.1:23510787-23578287 GCA_030347295.1 Setipinna tenuifilis
ACGGTGGGAGAGAGTTTGTGACTGATGCTATCGGCTAAATCATTTTACAGCAATCATAGACTATGATAAATCACACAGGGGCATCACACAACTTGCTGTGGATTGTTGTGGGCTAGTTTTTAAATGACTTTGCAAGCTAACGTAAACATCACAAGAAGTGATAGTAATACGCATAGTATGACATTGTATTATACCCATAGAAATGCATAGAAATTGCACAGCCAAACCACTGATCATGTTACAATGTCAGTGATGAAAAACTAAGCAGCAGTCGATTTACTAACGTTTGCTAGCCTTTTAAACAAACGATACCGAAAAAACACAGTTGCATAATTCTGCTAAATATAACTGGTAATAAAATAGATGAAATAAGCAGTAGCCTAATGACCAAGATTTGCAGACAGGGTGAGATCACGAGTGGTCGCGATAGAAACGGCTTCTGCGTCAAAGAGATTTCCCAGCATGCAAGTTCCCTGATAAAGAGACTAGTTGCGTTCTTTTCATCCGCCATTTCAACCAGTCGGACGTTAAGTACGTGCAGCCCTTAACCTGTTTCTGTGAGTTGTAATTCGAAAAAAGGGAAAGCGCTAAATAATATAACTATACTCATTTGGCCTTTCTTTAAAGAGTTTTATCTGAAACAAGCTTCTCCGAGAAAATTGCTGGAGACCAACGACTGAATATCACGCCAAAATGTCGACTGAGGCCGCACCTGAGAAACCAGGCCAGGGGTAAGTCAGTTTTTGTCTGATGGATATTTTATATACGTCAGATCTTATGCGATTAAAGATAATATGGTAGGTCTTGTGTTTATATTCATGGTGCATGACCTACTGTTTTAATCTATAAAGTTTTTTGGATGCGCCTCTTTGCCGGTGTTGCCAGTTAGCATGCAGGCAAACGTTAGCGTGTGTTGCTAATTGCCGACAGAACAATGGCCCGCTCACTAACGTTAGCTAGCAGAGATGCTAGCGAGGTGGATAAGCAGCATTGGGTAGCAACCTGTCGTAGTCAACGTAATCAACGCAAGTAAAAGATTCTCCAAATAGCCGTTTGACTGGCTGTTAATGCATCAGCGAGAAATATCCATATTCACTAAGCAAAGTGAACATCTTAAATAACGTTTGAAACCCACTCTAACCATTTGTAAAATGATACGTGTTTGATCAAAAGTTAGCTAGCTAATGTCGGCTAGACTCTGAAGATGTGCCTGATTCGTTGATCCATTGTGACCACGCGGGCACTTTGTTATTCCTGTTTCCTACGACACGTCTCTGAAAACATGGGCGTTCATGGCAGCCAATGTCTGTTATTGATTTCTTGTTTGTGTATTTTTATTATTTTCACAGTGAAGTGAATGGCAAGGCCAACCACGAATCAAGGAAGGAGAGGCCCCAAAAACGCGGTGGGGGTGGCGGTCGCTTTGAGCCCTATGGAAATCCCTCCAAGAGATACCGAGTCTTTGTCAGCAACATTCCTTACGACGTGAAATGGCAGGCGCTCAAAGACCTGATGAAAGAGAAAGGTAAGTTTCACGTGATCCTCAGTCAGATTGAGAACTCTGGAAGGACACCGGACCAAGAGCGTGTTGATTCCTGTAATGGACACACAGTACTTGGACTAATCCATCAGTAGTTGCATTGGTCGCTGAATGCTGCTGATTAGGGTAGCCATTTCGTTCCAGTCCGTGGCGGACCTGTTCATCCCGCGGGGAAAGTTGTGCTTTCTGTTGTTAAGCATCCTCTAAGCAATCTTGTTTGGTGCGCCGAAATCTTCTCATTTGGTGGTCTGTTAAATTGTGAAAAAGCATCCAATGTAGACATCGTGTGTCTGATGTTTGCATAGAATATTGCATTCCATTGTGCCTAAGCCCTCACCATCACAAACACTTGAACGATGGTAGATGGAAACATCAAGGGCGAATTCAGTAAATATGGCACCAAGTATGTTCTGAATGAAATATTCTGTGACTTAATTGATTTCAAAGGAAGAAATGTTTTTGTATCGTGTCCGCATTGTTCCTTCATCATTAGCCTGTGAAACACAAGGTCCTGGAATATGTTAGTGTACTGTTTGCCTCAGTAGTACTTAGTGGTTAGCCTGTGTGAATCATATGCGTACATAAATAATGCAATGGAAAAACGTTTTGGTTAGGCTAGCTAAACATGGTTATTACCATTAGCCTTCATATGGATAATGTATCACGCCTTGGTTGATTTCACACTTACCATATAGTGTTATTTGGAATGTAGCATTAAATTGCATTTTCTTTTTTAGGTGTGCCACAGCGAATGTTGTCTCAGCAGATCTTCATGTTGTACATTGTATGGATGTGTTTCTGAGAAGTCTTGGGGTACAGGTCTACAAAGTAAAGCAGCTTCTTAAGCTTGTCCTTGTTTCAGTTGAGGGCTGGTTAATGTTCAATAATTGCTCGGTTGTATTTGTCGAATTTAATTTTGGTGGTTATTTAGACCTACTCTTAAAAAACCATCAAACCAAGATTTGTGGTTTGCAGCTTTGTATGCTTGTCTCCAAAGCCTTCAAAATCTTGCAGCCTAAAGGTTCTGCAAAACGTTTTTGGAGGGGCTTCTGTATAATTTTTATTTTATTTTTTTAATCCATGGGTCATGACTCCCAACAGGGGTAATTTAGGTCAGGGTATGGTGGCTTCATCCGTTGTTGATGGTCATAATTTCTCAATTTCATTCTTAATTTATGGGTGTCAAAGCAAGAGGTCTTGAACATAGAGGCTTGTTGATCCTGGCAAAGTCTTGACGGTAGTGACGTAGGTAATCCATTTTTAACATAAACAGCCACGGTGAAGATCTCTCTCTCTCTCTTTCAATTGGAAGACTTGATTGGTGACTATTGCTGACTTATCAGTCAAGGTTGCTCATGGTGTGAAGGGGTTTCAGCAAGGACAGCCTAAGAAGACATTTTTTTGAACTGTGAGCTTGCTTTTTGTAGACCTGTACCAGCCTTGTTGCAGCTGTGGTTCTGGGGGTGGAAGCTCTGGATACGCAGGCCGAGCTCTTGTCACCGCCCGGTTGTATGTCTGCTCTAAACCCCCATTGTTCTCTTGGCTTCTCTCCCTTGGTGTGTGTCGTCTGGAATCTGATTTGTAGTGGGTGAGGTTACGTACGTGGAGCACTTAACGGACGCAGAAGGAAAATCAAGGGTAAGTGCAAGAGACGAACCTCTGTTTGTCCGCTTGAGTTTACTTTTCTTTCTGAAAGAGGGGGAAGTATGTTATGATGATGATGATGAGGAGGACCTACCTGCCCAGTCTTGAAGTGTGTGTGTGCCTCTCTGAGGGCACAGGCGGAGAAAAAGCAGGTGCAGCCAGATGGTGGCTCTGAAGGGAGCCACAGGGATGGGTTTTTTGCTATCGAGACTAAGCAGGAGTTTGGCTCTGCTTTTCTCTGTTTGTCGGATTTGTTCATCTCGGGGGTCTAATGGGGGCTTAGCCTTGGGCAAGGTTGAAAGATGGACATAGAATTGTTGCAACTAAGCATGCTTACTACTTCCTTTTGTAATGGAATAATTCTGTGGCGTTGGACCTCCAAGTGTCTGAAATCCTGAAATTTGTGAGGTAGAGAGGAACTATCTCTTGGTTGCATTGGTGTAAGTCTGTCATGTTTAAACACAACTGCCAAGTGTAAGTAGCTGTTTTGATGTTTGGTGTCAAAAGATTTCACTTTATCTAGTGCCATGAATGATTTAACCATGTTCTTGCACTAACTGTGTGCTTGTTTTTCCGACGCCCCTGATTATCCTTCTGTGATTGCAACAATCAACAAAAGGGTTGTGCGTAAGTATTGCCTGTCCTTGTTTTTAAGCACTGTAATCAGATTAGTGTTATGCATTTCTGTTTTAAAGCAATGTGTTGACATACTGTGGTTTTACTCTCGTAGGATTGTTGAGTTCAGGACTGAAGAGCTTATGAAGAAAGCTGTGGAGAAGGTCAACAAACACAATTTCAATGGGCGCCCTCTCAAAGTCAAAGAAGTAAGTTGAGCTGATGGCCAGGTACACTGCACCAACACCAACTTCCCTGTACTGCACTAAGAGGAACCGACATCAACGTGGACATTGACTAGATTAATAGTCTTCCTTTTGTTTGCCCCCGCAGGACCCAGATGGCATGATTGCCCAGCGTGAGGCCCAGAGGTCCCAGGGAGGCGGTGGCGGAGGGCCCCCTGGCGGCATGGGCGGCAACATGGGTGGGAACATGGGAGGTGGAATGGGCATGGGGATGGGACCTGGTCCAGGTGGCCCACCCATGGTCAACATTCCCCCCAGCCTGCTCAACAACCCCAACATCCCCAACGAGATCATCCACGGGCTGCAGTCTGGCAAAATTGGAAGCACTGTGTTTGTGGCAAATGTAAGATTTTTTTATCTAACACTTATTTATCTTGACATAATTTGCAGAAATGATTTGGGTAGAAATCACCCTGACCTGTTTATAACTTCGAGATAAATCACTCTGTATGAACACCTATTATCAGTAGTAGTTTGCCAGAAGAAACCTCTAGTTTCCCAAATGTGCCTCAAAATGATTTTCTTGATGTTTGCTAAGGAGTTCCCTAATATGTGTTTCATCTCCTCTGCAGCTGGATTACAAGGTTGGCTGGAAAAAACTGAAGGAGGTCTTTGGCATGGCGGGTGTGGTAGTCCGTGCAGACATCCTTGAAGACAAGGATGGGAAGAGCAGGGGAATGGGAACAGTCACCTTTGACCTCCCCATTGAAGCCGTTCAGGCAGTCTGTATCCTTTCAAAGAACGCATGTCATTAAAGCAGGACAGAACTGTTGTTGTGGTTCAGTAATATTGTATGTGATGTGTACCTTCTTTTCCCTAACCAATGCTAAGCTATGTTCAATGGACAACTTCTCTTCAATCGCGTCATGCATGTCAAACTGGTGAGTTTATTTGGTTTTAAACTAAACACGCACAAAAATCTGGTGTGTGGAATTACTGAACATCTAGTTCTACTACATGCTAATATAAAGAAATTACAGCTGTTACAGTGCAGTGTTGTATTAATTTACAGGACGAGAAGTCTTTGCCAAAAGGGGACTTTGCACCTCCAGAGAGACCACCTGCTCTCCCCCGTAAGTGCGATCCCCCCCTTTTCTTTCCTCAGAAATTTGGTATGAGCTATTGATTTAAGCTATAGATTGTTAATGAGCAACCTGGCTTCATAAGTTATTAACGAGTACCAAGTATTTCATCTAGCCATTCACTAAACCGGCTACTTCTAATTGGTTAAAAAACTTCAGCAAGGTAGAGAATTTAATAATTAAGAATTACGCCTGACGACAGTTTCCTCCTGCTGCTCTAAGCTTTGGCATGTCAGGATTTTAGGTCGTCACAGAGCAGACTGGGTCTATTTCACCCAGAGTGCAGTAGGCAGCGGGGCTGCCCTCTCTGCACCCTGGTTTTTGCGGGACCCAACACTTAAAACTTAACTTAAAACTCAACACAATGAAGTTTAAGTTATGACAACACTTTACAAGCGTACACCAATTAGTTTAGGTCAGGCTACCCTTTACTGCTATAGACCGACGCTTCTTGTTGACATCCATCTCTGTTCTTTCATGCCCAGGTGGCCTAAGTGGAATTGGTCTTGGCCTTGGACCCGGTGGCCAGCCCATTGATGCCACCCAGCTGAACCGCGGAGGTGGTGGTGGAGGCAGCGGAGGAATGGGCAACATGGGCCCTGGAGGTAAATCACTAATGCCGAGACTAGTTCAGTTGATGGGGGTGGCCATGTACAGAACAAACCCTGTGTCCGAGTTGGCTAATTTGCATCTTTTTTTGCATCTTCATTATCATACCCACTTACTCCTTTGCTCATATTTTTGATTTGATGTTGAATTCCCTTCATAGGAATGGATGGAATGGGCTTTGGTGGTGGCATGGGTCGCATGGGAGGTATGTTCAGTGTTAGATGGTGCGGGTTAACATTAATTTATTTTACGGGTTAACATTCATTTGTCTTACATCAGCCACCAGGGCTCCAAGCTAACCTTTGACAAAAGTGGCACTGGTGTGACTAACCCCCACCCACCCAATTTGCATGATCAAAATAAGCCGTGATTCAGATTTTTTTGTTTGTGTGAGAGCCCAGCTTAATTTGTACTCCATAGCATGTTGTGTAACTTTGTCATGTACATTGTGGTTATATTGTTTTATTTCATCAATTAAGTATTCTTATTCTTGCTTTTATACATTAGGGTTTTATATATTCTATAGCAAAATGCACTTTTGTTAATTGTTTTGTAGGTATGGACAACTTTGGTGGAATGAACAACATGGATCGCTTCGGGCCCTCTGGAATGGGAAGAATGAATGGTAAGCCAATGGTCTGGAGTGGTGTGTTATGGCGATGGTCTTCTATTACATTTACTAACTTTGGTGTGCCTCTCCTTGTCAGACATGGATCGCATTGGTGGAGCCTTTGACCGAGAGTTTGGTCGCAACGACATGGGCATGTCTCGCAATAACTTCGGGGACTCCTTTGACAGGGGAATGGGTAGGTACCCCTGATGGCGGGACTTAAGGACAATTATTAGTCAAGGCAACAGCTGTCATTCAAGAGGACACGAGAATTTGTCTCCCAGAGTGTCTGATGTCTGCATCACAGAAATTTCAAACACTGCAGACATTGCGTCTGAATAGAAACCCAAAGTTCATACAAGTTGAATACATACATAGAAACCACAAGTGTCTTTCATTACCAAGTACCAAATAGCAAGTATTTGAACCAGCCATTCACTAAATCGGCTACTTCTAATTAGTTAAAACACTTCAGCAAGGTAGAGAACTTTATTATTAAAAATTATGCCTGACTACAGTTTCCTCCTGCTGCTCTAAGCTTTGGCATGTCAGGATTTTAGGTCGTCACAGAGCAGACCGGGTCTATTTCACCCAGTGTACAGTAGGCAGCGGGGCTGCCCTCTCTGACCTCTGGTTTTGCGGGACCCAACACTTAAAACTCAACACTATGAATTGGCCTTTATTCTCTGCATTTTTGTATTCGATTTTGCCAACATTTAACCCTTTCCCTGTGTCCCCCTCTGTTCTGGTCTATAGGCAACTCAATGGGAATGGACCGCATGGGATCCGGGATGGACAGAATGGGTTCTGGCATGGACCGCATGTCCGGCATGGACCGGATGGGCATGGATCGCATGGACCGCGTGTCTGATCTGGACAGGCTGGGTTCTGGCTTTGACCGGATGGGCTCTGGGCTGGACCGGCTGGGGCCCAGTATGGACAGGCTGGGTACAGGCCTGGACCGCATGAGCTCCAGCGTGGACCGGCTAGGCCCTGCCGGCTTTGACCGCCTGGGCCCGTCCAGTTTAGAGCGCATGAGCGCGGCGAGCATGGACTTCAACTCCCCCATGGGCGGCATGGACAGGATGAACACGGGCCTGGATCGCATGGGCTCCAACTTCGACCGCATGGGCTCTGCCGGCGGCATCGACCGCTTCCCCGCCTCCGGCCTCGATCGCATGGGATCCAACATGGACCGCATGGGCTCCACCGGTGTGGGAGGAGGCCAGTTTGACAGACCCGCAGAGATG
Organism: Setipinna tenuifilis; assembly: GCA_030347295.1. NCBI lineage: Eukaryota > Metazoa > Chordata > Actinopteri > Clupeiformes > Engraulidae > Setipinna > Setipinna tenuifilis. The sequence continues at coordinate 23,518,383 of CM059276.1, forward strand.
GACCGCGGCAACTTCAACAACCCCTTCAGTGGAGCGGGTGCCGGTGGTGGCCCTGGAGCGGGAGCCAACGCCAGGAAAGGCTGCCAGATCTTTGTCAGAAATGTATGTTTGTACCATCATGTGAATTTGCAGTATGCTGCCTTAATAGTAACTCTACTAAGTGGTCATCAGTCTTTTAATGATTAAATCGCTCCTCTTTTACAGCTGCCATTCGACTTCACCTGGAAGATGCTGAAGGATACCTTTAACTCTTGCGGTAAGGACTACTACTTTTTTGTTGAACCGGTTTTAATGTTTAACAGAGCTTAGAGATTTAATTTTGCGGTTATTCATAATTACAGGAATTGTGCAATACGCTGACATCAAGATGGAGAATGGGAAGTCCAAAGGATGCGGTGTGGTTCGTTTCGATAACCCCGAGACTGCGGAGAGGGCGTGCCGCACCATGAATGGCTACAGGCTGAACGGGAGAGAAATCGACGTCAGGATCGACAGGAACGCATAAACCACTCCTAATCATCTCAAACGATCCCTCCTGTTCGCCCGAGACCTTCCAAATTTTTTCGTTTCATTAGATGTTTGTGATGGTGCGTTATGTCTGCACTTTTAGTTTTTTGGCTAAATACGTTTTTAGTGACCAAATTTTAATTTTTTCCCCAGTGTTATTCTTGATTCTTGCCTTTTTGTGTAAGGTTTGTTAATAAACATCAAAACCTTCACGTTTTTCAACCTTGTCTGCAATGTGTCTTATTAAACTCTTTGTGGCCATAATGACCATAAATTCTCCACAATGACATGTAAGCTATGGGTCAATTCAGCATCTGTCTTAACAGAAGGGGTTTAAGTAACACAATTGACAGTTTAGCATCATCTGACTATTCATCCAAAGCCACTTGAATAATGGGACACAAGGTATTGTGCCTTTACCATAAAAGCCTTGTTAAGGTTTCAAAGACTTTATGCTGGTAGGTGTCTGACTCACTTTATCAAAATAATGCAAAACCACCAGATCGCAACTACACTCAGCATCCACTTTATTAGGTACACCTATTCAGTTGCTTGTTAACACAAATAACTAATCAGCCAATGACATGGCTGCAATTCAATGCATTTAGGCCTGTAGAGGTGGTCAAGACAACTTGATGAAGGATCAGAATGGGAAAGAAAGGGGATGTGGATGACTGACTGTGGTATGGTTGTTGGTGCCAGAAAGCCTGTCTCTGAGTATTTCAGACTGCTGATCATCTGGGATTTTCACGCACAACCATCTTTAGGGTTTATAGAGAATGGTCCAAGGAAGAGAAAATATCCAGTGAGAGGCAGTTGTGTGGGCAAAAATGCCTTGATGTGAGGGGTCAGATGAGAATGGGCAGACTGGTGGGCATCAGTATGGACAACAGTAACTAATGAAATGCAGAATACCATCCCTGAACGTACAACACGTTGGACGTTTGGGCCTCTGAAAGAATACACTGGGGACAACTTGTGTTTAAAATATTACCAGTGTCCTCGCAGGGGCCTCTGGCAATACTGGGCCCTCTTATTTCCAAATCTTGCCCCTGACAACTCTTGGCGGTGCCCCTGTGCACAGAAAAGGAATGATCTAAAAGTTGAAAAGTTAAAGTGCAGTCACTATACTATGCATAGTACAGGCTAAAATATCACTTAGTCTGTATAACTATGCATTTGGCATCAAATCGAAGTATCTAATATCATAGTATCATAATATCTAATATCGTAGTAATATCGTAATATCATAGTAACTAATATCGATGCACTCTACTATACCAGTTACAGTCACAGCTTCTGTTATCACTTTAAAAGTTTGCCGATAGCTCCTCCTCCTAAAATGCGTCAGAAGGTCAGCTGCCGAAGAGGTCACAGGCACGTCTGCGATTAAGATGGCGGCCTCCTTGTGTAATCAGGTGAGTCTGTACCTATTTCAGACATTTATGCATTAAAATGTAAAAAAATCTGGAACTGTGTTTCTTGGAACCTCATACAGCCGAATTCTTGTTGCGCTTAAGCACGTAAAGCAATCGTTGCTCTTCGTTTGAGCTGTTTTAGAGCTGTAACTGGCTATTGGATGCTCATACCGGTGTGCTCTCGTGGGCCTGTCGAATATGAACAGTTTAGTCATTGCTATAGAGTTGTATATTAGCTATTTTCTGTTGTTATATGGATTTAAAACGCCGTCCTATGTCACGAAGATAAATGAAAAACTCCAATGGTTAACAAGAGTTAAAGTAGTGGTAGTTGCAGTTAAATCAACGTTGTCACGTTTGTTCAACAGGCTGTCATATATGCCAAATGAGGTAGCTAGACACCTAGTGATGTCAATAATGTCAGTGGCGGCACTCCTAATTTTGCTGACAATTCACCGGTACGACATGTGTTGTCCCAGCAAAACGTAACTGATTGAAATGTTATGATGACTGTGTACTTTTTTCATGCTAGCTATGTGTCAGAAGAAGTTGTCTGCTGTTGTCTAGTCGGTCATACACGTCCGCCGCGCTACATGACCGAGCGCACGTCTACAGAATATGTGGGCCCGCCGTAAATTCACAGGTAAGGTGAATTTGTTTCAAAGGTCAAAGTCATCTTTGTAAAGGTATATTTTGAGCAGTGTGTAGCAAACCTCGAAAAGTTGTAGGCTGCTTTGAGGAGAACAGAAAGAACTTATTTGATTTTCTACTTGATGTACAGTGTGCACAGGTGCGTTATGCATCAGGTGGTGGTGGTGGCCGAAAAGGATTCCTGGGGGAGTTTTTGGATAATCTGAAGCAGGAATTGAGTAAAAACAAAGAGATGAAAGAAAGCATCAAGAAATTTCGACAAGAAGCCCAAAAGTTGGAAGAATCTGATGCTCTCAAACAAGCAAGACGAAAATATGTGAGCATAATAAATTGTCTTTCTTTGAAATAATTATATTCATACTGAGACTACTCTTTTTTTAGGAAAACTGCCACTGTAGGTAATACATCTTCCATTAGCTCAAACATACATTAACAACTTGTGCCTTTATTAAATCTTTAAAAAATGTGTGGATTAAGAAACGTAGTATAATTGTGTAATGTCAAAACTCAAACTCATATATCTGATTGTAGAAAACCATCGAGTCAGAAACAGTTAAAACCTCACAAGTGCTGAAGAAGACATTGGGATCCTTGTCAGAGACCGTCAAAGAGGTAAGACTGGTGTCACCTCCATTCTAAAATTCCACTGCATTCCTTGTAATTGTTTTTCTATAAAACAGCAGTCATCCTATATTTTAGCTAATTTTTAGGCTTAATCTTTACCTTTTAGTATCGTAATTATGCACAGTCGAGGTGTGATTTAAAATAGGCTTGAGCAGTATCCAATTGTTATTACCCCGATATTTTCCTGACATAATACCCCAGTCTTTCGGTGTTTAACTTTTAACTATTTTTACATGCACATATAGTATGTAAGTATGTATGGCTAATTTTCATCACCATTAATCAGATAAGTAGTGTCTATGAAGTAGCCCTGAAGTATTCTATATATTGGAGTGCTGTTTCCTTATTATAACTTTTCTTTTGCATCAATGTCTACCATTCCGATGTGTGCAAACTAATTCAGTATGTCTCACTGTGCTCTGTTGGAGGCCACAGTATAAAAAATTCATACCTTTAGTATTTAAGAATACGCCGGTATACGGTATTTGCAAAGTACCGCCCAAGCCTAGTTCAAAGTACATTTTGCTGGATGTTATATGTGTATAAGTATGTGACAGAAACTTAAAGTGGCTTTAAAGACGGCAGGGCAGCATGAATAGCGCCAAGTTCAGTGTGGACAAAAGCACACACCTTGTTCTGCCAAATTGTGTTGAGTTTTTTTTTTTTTTTGATGCTTTAGGGGTTAGAGGAGGTGACTCGTACAGAAATTGGCAAGAAGATCAAGGAGGGGGTAGAAGAAGCAGCCAAGACGGCCAAAACCTCTGCAGAGAGCGTGAGCAAGAGCGGTGAAAAACTGGGCAAGACTGGTGCTTTCAAAGCCATATCACAGGTATTACACTGTCATTACAGCTGCCTGAACACTTCACACCTTCGCAACATGTGGAAAAACAGTTTAAACCTCTCAAAAGGCACAGAATAGCGCTGAGTAGTACATTTTTGTGTTTAAGATCCCCTATGAGTTACAGCTTCTATGAAACGAGATCTGTCCTCGGTTCAGTGGTACTTATAAAAGAGAGTCCTTGTGTCTTTGCAACCTTGAAAACCAGTTCATATTACACTGAGCGGTGTAACTGAGACAAGAAAATTAGAAATGAAGAAGTGATTAATACCTGAAGACGAGCTGTAGCCAAATCTTTGAACTTAAAGCTTTTCATAAAATGTTTTATAGTCTTAGCTTGAGGCAACACTCAAAGTAATATAGTCTACACTGCTCCTTGTTTGTAGTGAAAGGCATTTCATACACAGAGGCAATTTAGTGTGCTTTACAATGTGCTTTACTACAATAATAGCAAAGAACAGTAAATGGTCAAATGTAAACAAGAGAAAAACAAATCTTGTCACACCATAAAGCAACATTACATCTCAAGAAAACGGTTCAACTGTGTGTTTGTCTGTCTGTGCAGGGCATGGAGACTGTCAAGAAGGAAATAGATGACCTTGGCCAGAGTGGACCCTACAGGCCTCCAACCAGATTACGGAAGCGGAGCGATTTCTCATCCAGGGCCGCTGGCAGCGAATCCAAAGTGTTCGAGGCTAATGAGTATGTCAGCTGCCGACAAGCCTCCTGTTTTTCTCTCTGGTCTTAAATTACATCATGATCGTTTAGGGTTTCCCTTGCTTCAGCAGTGTACATCTCAGTAATATATTGTATTTTTCTGGCAGTGGACGAGCCCACTTGAGAAAGTAAAAATCCTTCCATGTATTTCTTGTACCTGTACCAAAACACAAGCGATTTTACTAACTAGCTCATCTACCCGGTGTAAGAGTTGTGCTTGTTAGGATCAGCTAGCTCGGTGAATTGGCTGGTAGAAACTTTACTTTCTGAACCCGGGATGTTCGCTGCTTTTGTTTAGCATTCCCTGAAAATATGTGTTCATCGTAGTCAACATGCATATGACAATGAGCAAAACATAAATGGGAATGTTTCGTATGTTTATTTTACTTCTTTTCTCCCTCAGGGAGGCCATGGGGGTGGTGCTGCACAAGGACTCTAAATGGTACCAGCAGTGGAGGGACTTCAAGGACAACAATGTTGTTTTCAACAGTGAGTTGTTTTTTTCCTCCGTTTTAGCATGGCTCCAGGCGTGGCATGTATTTAATATATTTTATGTTTGCAATGTTAATGCCAAAATAATGTATTGTACTTTTGCTCATCTGTCAGTGTAATGTGCCTGGCAGTGTGTATTGCCATTTCACCAGTAGATGGTGCTGACAGTCAGTTTAAAAAAACATTCTTGGAGAACAGTGTTGATGGATTGTGAATTTGGTTTGTTTAAAGTTTGTAAGCAGTCTTATCCAAATTTTGAAATGTGCTTAGGTTGTCAGATTTAGTTTTTACTGCTTGATACGCACAGTTAGCTTTAGCCTAATAGTATTAAGTGTCAAATCACAGGAACATTAGTGATGAAGATCAGCAGCGGCACGTGAATGGGGCCCAATGGCGACTGAATGTTCTAGTAAACGGTGTTAGTGTTCCTAAAGCTCTTCATTAACCTTGTGGCTAATGAGGTCTCACTAACGAGGACCTGGTAATGAGTACTCCAAAGATCCAGAAGACCATCTGGGAGTAGAAGTGTGTGTGTGTGTGTGTGGGTGTGTGTGTGGGTGTGTGGTGTGTGTGTGTGTGGTGTGGGTGTGTGTGGTGTGGTGTGTGTACGTGTGGTGTGTGTACGTGTGGTGTGTGTGAGTGTGGTGTGTGTACGTGTGTGTGTGTGTGTGTGTGTGTGTGTGGCTCTAGTTTGGCAAGTGGCGTCTTTAGCCGCCGAGGGCAGTGCAGTGTGAACGAATGATGGCAGCAGGCATCTAAGTGTGCTATCCAAGAAATGACACGGGCAATCAATCACCACGTCAGTTCTGACACAAGGGGCTCGGGCACCAAGGACATTTAGGTGTTTAATTTTCACCTTGTATTTGGCCTGCGTGTCGACAAGCATTTTCCTGGCAAATATGTTTCGGAAAGAACTATCTCTGGTGGCGCAGTACATCGTGTCTTGGGGGATGTCAGGCTGTTCAGGGAAAAGTCTGTCTCTGAGAAAATGCTGCTGGGGTCCCTTTGGAGTCAGAGATCAGTTTTATGCGATGTTCCATGAACAGTCCTTATTGACTTTCTTGTTTCTGTATCTTTAGGGTTCTTCGAAATGAAGATGAAGTATGATGAGAGTGAAAATGCCCTCATCAGGGCCTCACGCGCCGTCACTGATAAAATGACCGACCTGATAGGTAACTCCATACTGCACAAATCTACAAAATGTACAAATGTGTAATAATCATAAACATAATAAGTGTTCATTATTCAGCATTACGGAATACAAATTCAGCATGAAAAACTACTGTAATGCATGGTTAAAATAATATTGGTAACACTTTCTATGCCCCCAGTGTTCATAAGATGCTAAAAACACATTCATAAAGGGCTATAATGCATTCATAAAGCTTAATATTGGTTGACAAGTATACACAAGTATTTAAGTGACACAGTCCATTGTATATGCTATTGTCACCTCTTGATGATGACCGTGATGAGGTGAAAAAGCTCAAAGAAGCTTTATAATGCACTGTGTCACAGTTGTAAAGGCTTTATAACATAGCATTATAATGTCTTACAAGTGCAGTCATGAGTGTGTATAGTTGTGAAAACTTATGTCAATCATTACAACATTTATGAATGTTTATAGCACCTTATGAACACTGGGGGCATAGAAAATGTTACCAAAATATTTTTATAACAGTTTAGAAATATACCCACAGGGCTTATTTTGAAGACTATGTGTATTATGTGACACATGATGAAGCTGTGATGTGTTATGGCAGGTGGACTCTTCTCCAAGACGGAGATGTCTGAAGTACTGACCGAAATTCTGAAGGTGGACCCCTCCTTTGACAAGGATGCCTTCCTGAAACAGTGTGAGAAGGACATTATCCCCAACATTTTAGAGGTTAGTGTGGAGCAGTCCATTCCTTCCTTCTCCTGTCACACATATTCCACTTGCGTATTTGCATTTTATCAGATTCTGTATGAGTATGGCAGGGTTTTGTCATGCACTGCAATGCATTACTGTGAAGGTCATACATCACGTCATTGTTTTTTTTTTCTCCCCCATAGTCTATGATCCAAGGAGAGTTGGAGGTGCTGAAAGATTGGTGCTATGAAGCTGTGAGTGCAATATTTAAGGATTTCTTGGAAAGAGGATAACATTATATCCAGCAGTCACATCACCATTTTTATTTTTATTTCTTGTTTTTCAGACCTACAGCCAACTAGCACATCCCATACAGCAAGCCAAGGCTATGGGGTTGAAGTTCCACTCCAAGATTCTTGACATTGACAATATCGATGTGAGTGTGCTTATTTATGTAGAGGCTTTAAAAATGTTGTTTTTCAGTTTGAATGAATTTTTCACATTAGTTGTACATTTTCTTTTGTAACATTTTTGGTTCGTGAACGCGTCACACTTCTTAGGAATTTTGTTTTTCATCAAACTACCAGACGCTCATTTGTATTCTGGATGCATGCATCTGCTTGTGTTTTCTCGGGCAGCTGGCCATGGGGAAGATGATGGATCAAGGCCCCGTCCTCATCATCACTTTCCAGGCTCAGCTCGTCATGGTGATCAGGAACTCCAAGGGAGAGGTGGTGGAGGGAGACCCGGTGAGTTTCTCTGTAATGCTGTTCCAAGCATCTGCCGTTAGCATCTTTAGCTAATCGCCACCAGACTTGGCCACTGTAGGACTTCTCCTCACATGTGTCTATGAAACTATTCAGACAAAATAGTTGGTAGCCTGGAATGTCTAGCATCCCAACTTTTCAGTTTCAATTTTCAATCAGTTTTTTGTTTTGTGTTGTCAGGTTTTTAAACCAATATCAGGTTTCTGTTTTCGCGGTGCAAACACAATATCAGGCCAGCTAGTTTGACTGTATCAAAGACAGACTTGCTTACAAGCCAAGAGTTTGCCTGTTGACTCACATTTCTTTGTAGCTGGCAATTGCATTGTCAGGCCAGCTAGTTTGGCTGTTCCAAAGGCAGGCTTACTTTTACAGCTGCTGTGACTCAACCAAGCACAAAGGCCACATTAGCAATGTGTTAGCACTGAGCAAACAGGAGTTGCATTAAACAGGAGTTGCGTAAGAGATGGCTTCTACAGCAGTGATTTGCCACTAGTGATCTCACCGGCTAAAAACCACTAGTCACCGTCAGCCCAGATTTTGCCCTTGTTGGAATAAACGTGCCCTGGTCACCTCATGCACCGACCAAATGCTACCCAACAGCCATAAATCTGCCCCAATGACCTCACAGCTCAGGCTACCACACACTGTTATGGGGGGGCATTTTTCAGCATGACTGACATTCACTGAGCAAAGGGGGATCTTTTCCTCCGCTGCCAAAAAGGAAACTGGAGGTCTGTGGGATTTATGTGGTTTTGTGCTTAGCGAAGCCAACACAACCTTGGCAAGTTGTGGTGTATTATCAGGGGGGAAAAGCTTAATGCTTGGTGGTCAGTTATTCAGCACTTCCCTACATCATTATGGAAAGCCATGACAACATGTAAGTGTTTACTATGAATTCAAACAAACCCTGAGAACCAACCCCCCTCCCCTGCACCACATACACACACATACACACACACACACACACACACACACACACACACAGCTCTGTTGGTTCCCAGAAGGTCCCAAACCCACCTTGTCTTTCTCTCCCCCTGTCATTTCCTGTCATTCTTCACTGTCCTGGCTCATTAAACCTTAAAAAGCCTCAAAAATAGCTTTTAAAAAAAATAAATAAAATAAATGCAAACCAACCCTGAGAGCGCTGCCAATAAATGCCCCCCGCTGCTTGTGTCTGCCCCACAGGAGAAGGTGCTGCGCATGATGTACGTGTGGGCGCTGTGTCGGGACCAAGAGGAGCTCAACCCCTATGCCGCCTGGAGACTGCTGGACATCTCCGCCTCCAGCACGGAGCAGATCCTCTAAGAGGAGGAGCGCCAGCGCCACAGGAGGATGGAGGATAGAGGAGGAGGGTGGGGGCGGCCAGGAGAACGTTGTGGGGTGGGGTGGGGGAGAGGGGGATGTTTGGGGAGTGTGGTGCTGGGGGTGGGGGCTTGGAAGGCACTGTAGAGGCTCACCGAGGGACGGACACACACACACACACACAGATTCTGACCCACGCTGTGAGCCCCGTCAGCTTGTAGCCAACAGATCACATCATGTTACCTCACCAGACTGCTAGACGCTCACGCCAGAAACTGTTCTCGGACTTGGGGTCCCAACTAAGGGTACCCCCCCCCCCCCCCTCCCTCTGATGAGAAGCCTTGAGGGAAGTGACTAGTGTGACCCCCTCAACCCCCCCCTCTCTTGTCAACAACAAGCCCGCAAGCCCACTCCTGGTGAAGCAACCATCATGAGCTGTCGTGAATGTGGACGCCAGACCACTGAGATTAGTCATTCTTGCCCAAGCTGTTGCACTAACAGAAAGGTTTTTGTTCAGATTTTTACTGTTCCAATCTCTATTTTTCCAGAGTTGGGGAATGAATCTGGGATGCCAAATGGTTAAACCTCTTGCAGGGTCCTTTTCTTGTCAAATTTATAAAAGATGGATACAGTGTCATTTATTAAGTACGCTGTAAATAAGCTCAACATGGAAATCAAACATATTTATCAGGCATCAGTTTTGTGGAAAAATGCCTGCATGATTTTAACGACCCATTCGTTTAAAACATTCTGCTTTTTCCACTTGCCTTACAGTTAGAATCTTGAAATTGTTCTGTGGTTGTAATTGCAGACTGTTTTTTTTATCATTATAGTGCAGAAGCCTCGATTAATGAGGCCTCTTCATTGCTTCATTTGATGTTTATTTGGGTTCAGGTCAGTACATTACACGTGGACAAAAATGGCGGGAAGTGTACGGCTAAGTTCTTGCTCAGTAGCTTACCTCTGTGCAGCGACTGGTGCTAAAGTAGATCGTCAGAAGACCCCCCCCCCCCCCCGGTCGGGTTCTGGCAGCCTCAGCTGGAGGACATATGAAGCTGATCCGTGATGTATATGTGCTCTCTTTGCGAGGCGTCAGTATGCAGTGGACTTAAGCTGCTTAAACCCTCTCCCTGCCACAGTGCAATGTCTGACACTCCCCACTGGCTCTTACAGGAAGTTCCTTACAACTCAACAAATAAAAAAAGATGTAAATCCCTGTCCAGTCTATTTCATACTTAGACATTCTCAGACTTACTTAGACATTCTTTGACATTGTCAAGTTTTGTTGAAGAAAGTTGAAATCCCTCCACCACCTGACTGATTTCTCCTAGAGGGAGACTGCAGGGTCTAAAAACAAGTGTCGTACCCATTGTGATTGGCCATCAGTAACAAGAAGGCCTGTTGTGGAAAGTGTTGCTGGTGTCACTTTCAAGCACATTAGCAGCATATTGCATCATTCAGTCTATAAATAAAATAATAATTGCAGCACATGAAACTGATGCCCTTCAGTGGATTTAGACATGGAATTCATTTGTGTGTGTTTCACACCTGCTAGGTAGACCAAGACAAATAATACAGTCAGGACTTTTAAAAAAGGACTGGTTATTTCTGTTATGTTATGCATCATTTAGATTTGCAGTGAAAGGGAAACTGAACTGAAAAACAGCCTCTTCTGTGGATGGGCCAGGTCGCTGGTCTGTGGGAGTGGGCAGGAGGACCAGCTGAAGACAGGTGCTGAATAGGGATCATGCTCTGGCCTGATTAATTGTGCTGGCCTTGTGAGGTGTGAGGGGGAAGGTGGGGGATGCCGTATAAAGGAGCCAAGTGTTTGCGAGTTGACTCACACAATCCCTGTACTCAGCCAGCCTATTTCAGGGCCTGTCCCCCATATGATGAATTCCACCGCCACCCCCGCCATCTCAACCTCCTCCCCCAGACGTACTGCACAGGAGGTGGGGTGCTGAGGCTGCATCTCCAGCCTGGTTCCTCATCGCTCAGGCTGCACTTCACACCGTCCCCCGGCCCCAACGCCTCTCAAGGCCTCCCTCAAGACGTGCCTGTGGCAGGTCCCTCTGCCCGCCTTCCTTCCCATAGCAAATAGTTCCAGGTGAGTAGTTTGGGAAGCGTCTGCAGGTACCTACCAGGGTATGTTAACATGAGTGGTAAACTTTCTAATCAAAGGGTCTTATTACTTTATTCTCCTAGAAAATCAAAGTGAAAGCTCTCTTCTATTAGCAGGTTCCTCACTGAACCTGAGGTAACTTGTCTGGGTTAGTTACTTAACCAAAAATAATAGGTAGGCAGAGCAAGATGCTTCATGGTAGTTCGTGTCTGTGGGAGAAAAGTAGGGATCAGTTCCGGGCTGCAGGAATAGGCGTGTGGTTGACATGCTTGGCTGGAGTAGCTAGTAACATGTACTAAAAATAAACTTGGTGCACACCTGAAGTATAGTTGATATTCTCTGTATTGGAGAGTCCTACCATCACGACATTTTCCTCAAATGGGCAGCAGGGTTTGGAGATCATGAAACTCGGCCCAAAATGTACACCCATTGCTCAGAAAAATACCACTTTTAAATGTTCAGCGAATTTCTAGGATTGTGCTATAGACCTCAATGTTACAGAGCGTGCCTCTGCACTGCATAAAAGGGGATTAGTGCCGCCCCCCCTCGTGCGATTATGGCTCCAGGAAGTGGCTTGTCATGAAGGATCTTGGCCTACCTACCATCTTTGACTTAACCACTTACTTGGAACACCCCCAAGCCTTGTGGAGTTCCATCATTCCAATGTAAGCAGTACATTACCAATGTAATGCGACAACTACATTGTGGCGGACATGTTTTTAACAGAATTGTGCAATACTTGGCAAGTATACTACGTCCACATGACATTAAGCCACATATGATTGAATTACTTTAGTACCTGCCTTGACAATACAGTATAACAAAACATGCATGCTGCATTCTGGTTGGCACATCTTCTGCTGACTCTCAAGGTTACATTAATATAGGAATTAGAGATCTGCCTCACCGCGTCCAAGCCCCCTGACTTCCAATGCATGCAGTACATAAATAACACAGGCTGTGTTTTATTGGCATGATTTGAATATAAATGGTCATCCTCTGAGGTTATGGCCATGAAAATGAATTAGAATAAGAGTATTAGGGATGCAGTCTGTAAATATCACTCCGTGACAAGAATGGCTGATGCCAGTTCAGTCATCATAACCACTGCACTGCAATTTAATATGCAGCTGGTTTTTTACTCTTTCACACTTTTGCACCAACAAATATACGTATGTAATTTAGTTTGATGTGTTAATGAGTGTGCTACCACTAGCATTTTCCAAATATGTTTTTCATCTTCATCATCTTTCAGCCTTTCCTGTGGTCTACATGTTTACTTTACTCTTGTGATTACACAGAGTGCTTCGACCCTGAGCATGGAAGCAGAACATTATTCATATGTTTGAAAAAGACCAAAGAGGCCGTTTATGGAGCAGGCGCAGTTTGCTAAGGCCTCCATACCATAAATCTGAAGACCAGGGTTCGTATCCGACCTGAGGTTCTTTGCTGATTCTACCCTGTATGTCCCATTTATTTCATGTCATTCTCCAGTGTCATATCAAGGGCAAAAAAGCCTGAAGAAATAACTTTTTAAAGAACGGCATTTATATATATATAAAAAAACAAAGCGACGAAACAAAACCTGGAAATCGTGCAAGCTTTCCATTCCATGAGCTGACATAAGCTGTATTTCACAGTGCTCGTTTGTTCTCTCAGTGTTCTGGAAAGGATAGCACGCTCTCTCTAAAAGCTTGTCAGCACAGGCTGGGCTGAAGGCCATCCCCTTGTCTTCGGCCAGTAGATGACCGTCTGATCAGAGACGGGACGAGGACAGAGAAGGCCCTTGATCATAATAATCAAAACCCCAGCATCAGTCATGTGACATCCGGCCACAGATGTGTTTTGGCCCTTATTGGGTTAGCTCTGTTATTTATGATAATGGCCCTGAGCGGTACACAAGTCAATGGCGGCCATAATTGAATCATAAAAGGCCATCTTTGATCCAGGACAACATCTGGATCGCGGTTTGGATAATGCAACTAATGGCCTGCAGTGAACGAGTGACACCAACCTGTCTGTGTCTCTCTGTCTCGCATATACACACACACACAGACACAGACAGACACACACACACATACACACAAACACATACACACACACACACACACACACACACACACATACACACATACATACACACACACACACACACACCTATAATTAGCCTAAATTGTGCACTGACCAGTAGCCGCCGTGCTGACATTTCCACGCAGAGGTGAGGGTGGTGTGCTGGATCTCCTGCTCTGCACATTAGGCCCTCGTAGGCGGCTATTTCCAGAGCCCAGGCTGCCACAGTGGCTTTGTGCGGCTGCATACAATGGGATCATGAACAGGCTGCTAGACCAAGGGGCGTTTAGGGAGACTGAAACAAGCATCCGCAGAACCTTTTCTAAATGAAATCAGCCATTCGCCACAGACATACTCACACACGCGCGCACACACACATACATACACACACACACACACACACACACACACACACTGCATATTGAATTGTGAGGGCAGTTTTTTTTCCACCTAATCTGCAGTTGTTTCTTCTCGGAAAGGTTGAGCAATGGTAAATTCTGTTTCTATTGATCAAAGGTGGGAGGCATATGTCTCAGAGGGGTTTGGCTCATGGATCTCAGAATGCTGAGTCGTTAGACCGTCTAGTGAAAGTCTCACAATATGATGATGGTACATAAAGAAAGTGCTGTTATATAAGAAAGTGTTTTTTTTTTTATTATTTGGGGGTGTGCACTTGGAAGTCATATTGCGCATATTTTTATGTTTTCCACTTGTATGATGGTGACTTTTCTATGTGAACCAGGGCTGAAAATTGGTTTTATATCTGCATTTGTTCATTATAGGGACTTGACAGTCTTTTGCATGAAGAATAATGTATTTGTTATGTGATGCTTATTAATTTCAATACAGAGAACTAAAATTAAGCAAAGCAATGCAGAAATATGTTTTTGCCTCTATGTGTCTGTGTGTGTGTGTGTGTGTGTGTGTGTGTGTGTGTGTGTGTGTGAGAGAGAGAGAGAGAGAGAGAGAGAGAGAGAGAAAGTGTGTGTTTGTGTGTGTGTGTGTGTGTGTGTGTGTGTGTGTGTGTGAGTGTGTGTGAGACCAGAATATGATGAAGCCTCTGCTATGAGCTGCAAAGCTGACCAAGCGCCTCCCCCGCTGTGCTTCGCCCCTTGTCCACCCCCCCACCCCCCCACCCCCACCTCACCCCCCTTGCCGTCCCCGCAGCCTGCCATAGCCCTGACAGATAGCCTTCTGTGGACCACAGGGGAGGCCCACTTACCCTCCCCTCAAGTGTTTGTTTGCTGGCTGAAAATGACAGCTAATCTATAAGTGTAAATCAGAGCGGGGAGCTTGAGCCCTCCTAAGCCCTGCCAGCGGAGCTGCTCCTGTTGTCCTGGCGTATCAATAACCCTAATGACGCTTCCGCACCCCAGCAGGGCCTGCCCCCGCCTCACGCTGCCATGTTCAGTCGCTCATTACGGCCTCTCTCGGGGTCCCCGGGCTGCGCCCCGGATAAACTCTCGTTAGCACGCACGCAGTAACTGCATCTGAGCTCACGTAACCCTCTACATTCCTCTTCTTTTCTATGCTTCTCATTTAATCCCTTCCTCTCTTCTCCTCTTTGCTTTTTTCACCTTTCATATGCCCTCTTCTCCTCTTGTGTCGTCTGCCCCCTGCACTTTTGTCTTTTCCACCTCTGGCCTGTACCTTCACTCTGTACACTACTTGATTTTTTCAGTCAGAGCTCTCATTTCACCACTGTAATCTATACAGGAGCTGTGAAGCCAGCACCGTTGGCGAGTGGCAAATAAGCATTAACACAGGTTGCTACTACAACATGCCTGCAAACAGAAGAAACAAATGAGTCATAGGTCAGGGAGAACATTTTTCATCATGGAGTCAGTTGTTTTTCTAACAAATGAGCCATACACAGGCAGTGAGCCTTACTCAGGCATGACCAAGCAATACATCTTGCTTTTCAAACTCTAGCAGTGCAGCAAAGCAACTGAGGTGGAAAAAATGGAAGATGAACTAAATCAAGACCAGATAAAAGTATAAGAGCCTCTAACATAGGTTATAGACTCTTATACAACACTCTTAGAATGCTGAACCTAACATAGGTTTCACATGTGAACTCCATAATACTGAATCTATTTTGAGATGGTGTTGTTGTAAAAAAAAAATGTGTCCTCCACTTACTTTTAACACTATGCTGACTATGTGTCCTCCACATACTTTTAACGCTATGCTGACTGGCAAAACACAGGTATTGCGAACAGAAGTGCCTTTCATCCCTGCTGTAATAGAGGTCATGGCTGGAAAGGTAGTCAGCGTGAAATACATTAGGCGGGAAAATGAGAGGGAGGAGCCCAAGTGACAGCGTTGGGGTTATTAGACGAGTATGTCTCACTGCCTGTCCAATTTGTTCTTCCCTTGGCAGAGATAGGATAATATATGAGCCCCCTCCAGTGAGTTCATCAGTGTTATAGCCTACTACATAACTGCATTGCTCATGCAGTAACAACCCAATAAAATTGACCCGCATATTTTCCCACCATCATGGCCGATATGTCTATGGGATTGCACTTTGTGTCTTCAAAATCGCCTCGCGTGATTTATTGTCATTGCGAAGCAGCAGAATTAATGGGATTATATGGCAGCACATGTAATCTGCTGCACATACCGCAGTCATTATTGAGCAACATTTAAGTTATTGATCTCAGGCCTATGCAGAGTGCAGTGGGAGTGTTTTATAAAAGGGGGGCCCTTCATTTGGGTGTAATTCACATTTAATAGTCTTTTTTTTTTACTTCCCTCGTGGTGAATTATGAAGCTGCTCCACCTTTCCTTACCCATCTGAATTATTAAAGACACCTCAAACTATAATTAAGAGCCCAGAGGGGGCAACGCGTCTTTGTCTGTTTATCCATCTTGGCTAATTCCCATTAGCGCTCCCGCTTCTAACCCCTTTTACTCCGGATGAGTCTGCAAGGCAAGGCTACTTTTTTATTTTTTATTTCTCTCTCCTTTTTGTCTATGGCAAGGACTATGGTCCTTCTAAATCACCTGGGTGTTCATTTGTCGAGCCATAATCAGAGTCATACACGGACCCCTGTAACTCCCAGCGGTTTGTCTTGGAAGCAGTGGTGTTATTGCCTTTTTTATGCTTTAAAATCAGGAAAGTAATCCTGATTTTAAAAGTTGACTTTACTCTTCGCTTTTTTTATTGTAATCACCACAGGCAAATGTTGCTGAGTTTCAGTTACGGAATGACATAATCTCATCTCAAATGTGCACGGAGGAGGTCTTGCACACTCTCTCTCTCCCTCTCTCTCTCTTTCTCTCTTCCCCTCTTCCCCGAAAGGCCAATAAACAAGGCATGAGTGATAGCTGATGAACACAGAAAGGCATTACAGTTTCATGACGCTGCGAGGTGGGATGTCTCTCATTAAGCACCTTGGAGTGACACATTGGGAGCAACTCTCTCTACCTTAATAAACAGACATTAGCTCAGCTGGACTGAGGGCTGTGGCTGTGGCTGTGGCTGAGGCTGTGGCTGAGGCTGTGGCTGAGGCTGAGGCTGAGGCTGGGGCTGAGGCTGGGGCTGAGGCTGTGGCTGTGGCTGTGCCTGGACTAAGGGCTAAGGCTGAGGCTGGGGCTGTGGCTGTGGTTGTGGCTGAGGCTGTGGCTGAGGCTGAGGCTGAGGCTGAGGCTGTGGCTGTGGCTGTGGCTGTAGCTGTGGTTGTGGCTGAGGCTGTGGTTGAAGTTGAGGCTGTGGTTGAGGCTGTGCCTGGACTAAGGGCTGTGACTGGACTAAGAGCTGTGGCTGAGGCTGAGTCTGAGGCTGTGACTGGACTAAGAGCTGTGGCTGAGGCTGAGGCTGAGGCTGTGACTGGACTAAGGGCTGTGGCTGAGGCTGAGTCTGGGGCTGCCTAGCCAGGCTGTGCGGTCTAACGGTGTGGTGGTGCTCTGGTCCTGGTCTGTGATAAATGGGATATATTCCTCCATAAAGCATATTAAAGTCAGACCTGATGATGGATAGTGAGGAGCTCAGAGGAGCAGAGTGGGGGGTGGGGGTGGGATGGTGGGTGTGGTGGTGACGGGGGGAACGTTTGGAAGCCCGGGAAGCTTTTGATAAAATATGAAAAGGCCGGAAATTAAATCCTGGACAAAAATATCAAAATCAGTTTCTCCCCCCCTCCTGCTTTTTTTCTGCTGATGACTGATGAAAAGTGCACAGCTTATTTGAATTTTTAATGCCCCCTCCCCAGGTCTGTGACTGCCACTGTAGACTAAAGATCTTACGCAGATGCATCACTTAGCATAACTTACAGTATGGAGGATATACGATCTCTTTTTTATTCATGCTTTGATTCCTGACCTTAAATCAACTCCTCACCTCACCGTGAAGCAGGCTGCCAGCAAAGACACATGCAGAACAGCTTTACAAAACACTATTAAACTCCATGTGTTTACCAGAAGTTCAGAACTTCTCTGCCCGCCAGTAGTAATTTGCTACAAAATCTGGACATCAGTGTTCAACATGTCATTTAAAGACATCATCTTAGACCAGTTAGTCTATGTTGGTTTGCAGAGGGTTTTTTTTGTATGGCTTCTCAATAGTAGCTTAAGGCTCCAGAGTTAACATAGAAAATAACTAATTGCTAGTGTCTGCCGGCCTGGTTATATTTCAGAGGCCCATAATTACAGAGAAAATGTCATTTAATTAGTAAAACTGTCATTTTAAAAAGCACTGTTCAGTTATTAATCTGAAAGTTGGTTCAATTTACCATTAGCGTGGTATTTCATATTGATTTGTGTGCAGGCCCTGTGTGTTTGTGACCCGTGCTGGCTAAACCAAATAGCTCATTTGCTGGATGATCAAGCACACCATGCGTGTCCCTGACATTTGAACTCCAGGGAAGTGCCATCAGTCAGCATTCATCTCACCCCCGGGGGGGTTGAGTGTGTGAGTGACTGGGTGAGTGAGTGAGTGAGTCAGTGTGTGTGTGTGTGTGTGTGTGTGTGTGTGTGTGTGTGTGTGGAGGGGGGGTGGGGGGTGGAGTGATCTGCCACTAGGGTCCAATGGATCCCGACAGTGTGGTGATTGAAAAAACGGATCTGACCTCAGTGAATAGAGCCTGGCCTTTCCTTAATTGCGCATGTAGACCGAAACTGTAATTACAGTGTCAGCTGGAAGAAGGATGTCACCTGCGAGGTGGTGCGTATCCCGTCGTGCTTCTCGAGAGAAGCGAAAGAGCCCAGACGTCATCCTCCTCCTCCTCTTCCTGCTCCTCCTCCTCCATCTTCTCCTCCTCCTCCTCCTTCTCCTCCCCTGACGTACACTTTCGTTTGTTTATTTATTAAGTCATTTTCTCGCTGTGTATATACCAGAAACACATTTTTAATGTGATGTATGGCGGCTAAGCAGCTGGCTGCCTCTCTGACTTTGCCGCGCCTCGCTCATTCCTTATTAATATATTTATTATTCTCTCATTAATTGATGAAAATGATCAATCATGTTAACTGTGTCCTAAATTAATCCCCTTGCTCATGCTAATCAAGGGAGAGGTTTTAAAATTGGGTGCCATTACTCAGCTAGCCAGACGCACTGTAGAGCGAGCACAGCAGAGTAAACGTCTCATCTTTAGAGGCCTCGCAGCTTAACTGCCCACAACTCTGCCTCTCTGCAGATGTGGCCGAGAACTTCAGCGCTCTTTTAACAGCATGAATTTTACGCGCTGACAGTTTTATTTGAATGTAGTCAGCTCAGCCACTCGTCTGTGGTCATCTTCAGCTGTCTTCAAACAAAAAACCTTATTCGAAGTGACAGTGTGGATTCCATTTTAGGCTGTAAAATTATCACATTTCCTATTGACGGGAAAGTGACTTTAACATTAATGGGTCTCTCAGATGGTTGTACCCACCAGATTAATCTGTTCAGTGTGTGTGTGTGTGTGTGTGTCTGTGTGCGTGAGTGTGTGTGTGTGTGCGTGCGTGCGTGTGTGTGTGTGTGTCTGTTTATTAGATCGTTGTTGTGAGTACTAATCCAGCTCAGTTACTCATGTCACTCATTCAGTACATGTGTTTTGACTTTGACACTAATCCCCGTCTAAGCAAGGTGTGGGTATGGACTGTTTACAGCCATTAGGCCATCATGCATAATTAAGATGTTATGAATAATAAAGTGAGTGGCACACACATAGCTCAGATCAGCGCTGCCCTGCGTTGGCCTCTCTCCGCATCGGCAGCAGGGGAAAATGGCAGCTTGGCTTACGCTGAGCCGCTCAGGCATAAATTCCGCCGAATGCGTTTTGAGAGTCATTGACGAGCTGAATGTGTTTTCCTTTCGCCCATTCAGGCCTGTCATAAAGACCCCCCACCCCCGTCCCCACCACCGCCACCACCCCCACTCCCGTCCCTCTGAATTTTTTAAGACTGATAAATGTCTTCAGCAAAGCGGATCAATGGCGGCCGGCCTCGCTCGGCTGGGGGAGAGAGAGAGTATGGTAATCGCTCCACCTGGGGGCACCTGGAGATCAATGCTCCCACTATCTGCTTATGGAATAATCTAGAAATAGAAGCCCCATCCCTCATGAAGTAACTGCACAGGAGACTCCATCCAATATAGCCATGCAGGGGCCCCCAAGACCAGGATGCAATACCAATAGCTCCGCCGAAATTAGAAATACCAGGCACGTCATTGGTGTACAGTGAGGGGATAGTCGTTGGTAAGCAGGATGTGTTTGTGCCATCGTGTTGACAAGCCCAAATGAGAAACACAAGGCACATTATTGATGTACAGTTGTGGAATATTTGTTTGTACACAGGATGTGTTTGTACCATGTTTTGAAGACATCTTGTTAGAAATGCAGCATGTGGTACATTATTGATGTACAGTTAAGGATCTTTGTAAGAAACCGGACATATATTTATGCTTTGTTGTTAAAGAACCCTGTTTTTCCTGTCTTTCCCTTCCACTGTTTATTTTAGGGCGGTGCCATCGCAATTAGGTGCACAGATTGTGCAGGGTATACCAATCATGCACCGACACTTCCTGTCCATGCTTGCTACAACGATGTGCCAGACACCGTAATGGATGCAATGCCAGCAGTTCCGCCCAGATTTGGGATACGAGGCATGTCATTGGTGTACAATTAGGGATCTCTGCTAGTAAGCAGGATGTCTTTGTGCCATATTGTAAATAGCCCTGTCTCCCTGTTAGTGTTGTGTTTATTTTAGAGTGGCGACATCACAATGAGGTATACCAATCGTGCAGGGTACACCAATCATGCACCCACACTCCCCCTCCATGCTGTGTGCGGTAATAAGCCAGCCACCATAAAGGATGCAATACCAGCAATACCGCCCAAATTCTTCAGGATATTTGTTAGTAAACAAAATGTGTCTGTGCCATGTTGTTAAAGACGCCCTGTCTCCCTCTCCATGCGGCGTACAGTAATGAGCCAGATGCGATAAAGGATGGCCTTGCGCAGGTGCCAATGGTGGCATCGGGCGTCGGAGTGGCGGGGCATGCAGGCGCTTTGGGGTAATTACATAAAAATAGAAATCCTAATGGCCCGTGAAGTATGGGTCAGGCAGCGAGGGCAGGGAAACCTGGGCCAGTGTCACAGCCAGGCTCAGCGTGATGTATGACTCCAGCCTATCGAACGGGGGAGAGAGAGAGTCCGAGCGCTATTATGGCATGCCCCAGCATTATTATGGCTTCCCAGCAGTAAAATAAGCCTCCGACTCTGGCAGTTGGGGTAGAATTTTGTGTGGCAAAAAAAACACTGCATGTGACATTACATCATTTTTTCTTGGTTTCTGTATAATAAGGTGAGCTGTGTTGTGTAGCTTTTGGTGCGTATAATTGGGCCAAGTCTATTCTGTGTGTGTGTGTAAGGAACAAGAGATTGGATGTGCTAAGACTTTTTGACAGACAGAGTGCTGGATGATATTTTTGCGGGGATATAGTGGAAATAGATAATAGCTATAAAGGAAACTTAAGTTACATAAGGTATGACTTAATGTTACATAATGTATAATCCTAATTCTTTACTAAGTTGGTGAAGTAACTACTTAGATGAGCTTTGCTGTTGGAGTTTGACAGCCCTCAAATGTGCGCTCTCCACAGATTATTTCAAGTAAGCAAATTCAACTGCACACTACATGTGGACAAGCAGTTATCTGTCTTGAAGCATTCGCCTCATCCAAAGAAACACAAATTATGTGAACATCTTATGGAAAAGCAGACAACTTGAACCAAAGCGACCCTAGTCCATTTGAAAGTCAACAATGTTCTGTGCCACTCGAGGGAAAAGGGAATAAAAAAAAAACATCCCATCGGAAATGGGTGTCTGGCACAAGAAGACGAGCCTTTGAAGACTGAAAAGGTTAATGAGGTGTGCTGGGCGAGTTGAGCAGAGGACAATGCTCTTTACGGACGAGAGGAAGCACCCGACGCCTAAGGGGGGCGGGGGGTGGGGGTGGTGGTGATAATGACACCCCTCAGATCTCATTATCAAGATTATTGATTTGTTTGGGCCACCTGCATCTCCGACTCCCATCACCACCACAACCAGGACACACACACACGTCCCCCCCCAGCCTTGGGGCATCTTCAACTCAAAGAGCTCATCGCTGCGCTGGGCAGCAGCTCTGGTCAACATATCCGTCACACGCTGCTTGTGACACAGACTGAAGGCTGACCCGCTCAGCCGAGTTGACAGCACACATGGTCAAGCACACACACACACACTCAACTGCAAAGACACACACACACACACATACACACACATACACGCACATACACATGCAACTGCAAACACAGACACATACACACACATACACACCCAACCGCAAACACACACACACAACTGCAAAGCACACACACACACTACATAAATACACATACATACACACACACACACACACGCACATACACACACACACACATACACATACACACACACACACATACACACTCATACACATACACAGGCATGGATGCACACGTTCTCTCACTCAGCCGACCTGACAAGAGCTCTTGGCCTCCCAGGGACAGGGGCCATTTTTAGAATGGCAGAGTGGAGGCAGACAGAGCTCTTTGCTGATCTGTTCCAGGAGAAAATTGGCTTAATTGTAATTAACATTGAGGAATGGTCCTAATTTGTTACCCTCCCTCCAGTTTGGCCTTCAGAGGACTGTGAGGAGAGTGCAAATGGATACTGCCCTCAAAGCAAAATAGTCTCACTTTACTTGAATAGCATCCGCTCGCTCACTGCCTCTTAGCGTGTCTTTGTTCAAAATGAAACAGCTTAGCCCTTTTGGAAATGTAAAAAGAAAAAAAAACAACCATCCAATCAGTCTTTTTGCCAAAGCAAATCAGGAGTGGGGCTATTATGTGAATCTAATTATGGTGGCACTGCATGCTAGCTCTGTGGATAATGAGAGGATATGGGGCCAGACTTGGTGCCTTGACCTGGCAGGGCTGGCCGGTGGTGCCCAGGCGGGCTGGCCCAGCTGGGGTCTGGCTGCTGGGGAGGAGGAGCTGGCAGCAGATGGCACAGATGGCAGAGAGGCCACCTTCCCTTCCCTCGGACACGAGCCTGGTCAGGGAGCAGGTTATGGGCTTAGGGCTGGTACTGCGATATCCGTCATGGTGGGCAGCGCAGTCACGTGCTATAATGGTATAATGGTGGTCTCTCAGCCTGCGGTAATATGCAGATTACCATATGAAATACTGTAATGTGACCATGTAGTGTTAGTGTGACCTTTCGTCCTCTTTTTGTAACTTGAAGGACAACAAGTTCTTCCCAGTCTAAGCCCACAGAGATCCGGTTGGTGTTCAAACTGTTGTTGCCAAAGTTTGTTATTAATAATGGATTTGCTGCTGATCTTTGTTCTACTTTAACATGTTTGGTTTGAAAAACAACCATATTATTACTACTGGATACTGAAAAAGAGCAGCCCAGGAGTCTTTGTGGATGACATTTCTATAAACACTATAGCAATTCTGAGCGTCGCCATACACTCTGTACTGAGGTCACAAAATTCCAGTCAAAGTCTGTCAAACGTCATTCCTGTAAAAATATCTGCTTGGTAAGACTGGTCAAATGTTTAGGTTGGATTATTTCTCCACAGGCTCTATTTATTCCAAGCACTTTTGGTTGACCGGTTGACTGAGTTTGCGGGTGATTTAGGAACTCTACATTAAGATAATGTATCATGGAGTTAAGTAAATAGTGTTGTGGGTGAAACTCAGCTCTGTTGCAAGGGGTCGGAGTAAGTCTTCACTTTAATGAGGCATGCTGTGATTACTTCAACTGTCATGGGAGACTAAGCTAGTGCTGTTTCTAGACACTATATTTCACTGACTTGACTATATTGTAAACATCCTCCAGAGGCATAGACTGAACTATGTGCATGAGATGTTGTTTACTGTTATATTGACTCAAACAACCAATTGTACCACAATAAGCGGTTTGCTAGACTGTTGCAGAAGCAACAAAACTACTTGCAACTGACTGCAATCCCTCTTTAGGCTAAATTGACATAGACTATTGTTTGATATTAGTAGATTACATGTTGATAGTTGGCGGTAAGTCAAGGGAGTTGGTTCAGTATGTTTGATGCTGGCCTCACACCAGCTGATTTAAAACAACTGCACAGTCACAGATGAATTTCACTAAGTCAGAATAAAACAACAAACGTTTTGCTGGAGTTGTGGTGCACTCCTCAAAACCTTTGTCATTTAGTATAAATGGTAGTTATCCAATCTGTTGTTTCTAGTCTTAGTCTTAGTAATACCAATACATTTATTGATAGTACATTTATAGATAAGGTTACTCTTTATTTTACTGTTCCTGTACAGTGTAACAAATTGCATAACAATATGCAACATTATGTACTTACACTGTACCTTAGGGTTAGTGTTCGGTATACATAATATTGCATGTTGTTATATGTAGACACTCTGAAAAAGGAACCGTAAAATAAAGTGTTACCACCATATTATTACTGTATCATAAATATTATCATATTTTCATGAATCTATTAGTTTTTGGTTTATGTAGACAGTGGTATGACATTGCCAGTAAGGTTTAGATAAGCTCTAACCTATTAGAAAACACAAAATAGGAAATGCTACTATGGCCATCATGGAAAAGATGCTGGTTAATCTTTGTCCTTACAAAGTCATAGTGTGATCAGTCTATGACCATAAATTCTGTATTTTTTCTTTAGATGTCAGAGGGTGTGACACTGTATTCCTTTGTGCTTTTAATGAGCCATTTCAAAGTCTTTTGGTGTATCTGTATCATATTGTAAATCAACAATTGCATCATATATATTCTACAGGGATTGGGCACTGTTTTGGTTTGTACTTCTACCACTGGTAATTACAAATTTGAAATGCAATATACTAATATACAGCAATGCACATCAGAGGACAGGGTATTACATGTTTATTCATATGTAATCATGTAACATTCCATGTGTTTAGCTGTGATTTCTGCATTCCGGTAAAAGCTGGGTGAAATCTGAGGGAGATGTGGCACTGTCTGAAAATATAAACAACCTGTGCATTTTAGACTTGTATCATTATGTCTGACCTGTAAGTACTATCTGACAATGATATTTTGAAATATGTAGTTTAAATTGCACCTGTCTCATGATTATAGGCGAGTTATAACGTGTCCACTTGACATATAAAACAAGGAAAGGAAAGTATGTCTTTGTCTATTTTTCTCCTGATTGGTTACAAGACGGTGCCTTGAAATGCTGGGGTGCGGTGCTTTAAGTATCAGGCGCGCTCTCGGCTGTTGTAAAGTAGATGGGCTCTGCACGGATGCGGAGTGGCCAGTGCTGCAGCTCCTTCAGTTAGTGTATGTTGCACGATCACAGTAGCCGAAGTTGCCAGGCGCGGAACTTATGTGAAGCCGAGAAAACCACCTCAGACAACTCCGCAGAGGTAACGTACGCCAAATAACGCCAATTAGTAAGAGTAGATAAACGTTATGTGCTAATAATTTATGTCGTTTCAATTGAATTACAGTGTCTACGTCTTTAATTTCTGGATTTGTAGTGGATTTGGGGCTGCGGGTAAACATAAAGTGAGATTTAAACACTAATTGATGTTGTCACGAAGAGATAAATCATTCTGGTCATTTTTAAAGTAGAAGAAATGTATGGTGAGCATCGGAGCTGTGGTGCCGGACTAGATGGGGTAAAAGTTAACGCACACCACGCGCTCCACCTTTGGGTGTCTTTGCCCCTCTTTCATTGCGGTTACGCACAAAAAAACTTGTGAATAGCATACAAAGATTTTCTATCTTATCAGCTATTCAGCTCATTGTGATGACATAGGTGAACTGAACTGTGTTGAACTAGCTTTTCAGATACTAGTTAACCAATGCTATTATCAGTAACCAAGACTTGGCCATTGACATTTCGTTTAAAATTATAATTCTGACAACTTCATAGACATAATAGTAAAATGAGTATATATATATGTGTCTCTTTTCTCACTTAGTAGCTTGTCAGGTAATGTTTTAACATAAATTTGTTTTGATATTATCATTACAGTACAGTTTCACTCTGCGTAATTGCATATATCTACTTCCATCCAAAGTACTGAGATCTTGAAGCTAATCCAACAGCAGGGAAAATGCTACGCTGGCTTCTGTGCCCTCGTAATTGGTCTGAAATAGGCTCCGGGGTTGTAGAGGGGCATGCCTGCCAACAGCAAAACCGATATTTGTAACATTATCACTGATTGGTTAGGCAGCTTTTGTCGGTGCAGAAAGCTGGTGTATGTATTGGGTTTTGGTAGTTGACTATTCTAGTAGCCTCTTCCCATCTCCAATTAAGGTGTTTGGCCTAGTTGTTACAAGTGTCACCCCTAACCCCCTACTCTGTCAACCGTGCCAGAAGAAACTTACACCACTACTTCCCAGATTAAAGCCCAATTGAGGGCATTTGTCTCAGTCATTCAAAAGGAAGGGTACTGTACAGTCTTAATAATAGAACATTAACATGAAGAGTGTAAAGGTGGCTTTGTAATGACACGAGGGGAGATTCTTTTGTTTTGATGTTGATCAAACATCCGAATTTATATATTGTTTACTGTAACTAAATTACCAATGTGGTGATGGTGTGTGTGTCTGTGTTCTTTCAGAACCGATTATCCATTCATTGATCCTTCCACTGGTGCTGGTGCTGGAGTCAGCATTTGAATCAGCCCAAACAGTGTTAGAGCTCCCAGTTGTTTTGCAATTGTGGTGCCTTGTATTACATCTTTTCACTATTTAATGACCAACCCAGTTGCCCCAGTGTGAGTAATCAGAGTTTTCTTTTCTTCCAATCTGTTGTAGGTCTGGTAACACTGACCCCCTCCAGGTGATTCTACATGTAATCAGAGACGCTAATGACAGAAGTGTCTCTCCTCAGCTACTTCAGGCGCTAGTCCCCTACTCAATCACACTTCACTGTTGTGGTTGCAAGGTGTCAAAGCTGGCTGATTTACTGTATACATTAGAGGTTTTGAATGTCCAAACTCACTGACACCACTGCTGACAAATATCCAGTGGCTCTGTCAGTGTTGTGAAGGTACTGTACGCCGTGGTTATCCACTGTCTCAGCAGTTTGTTTGTAGTCTTTGTGCCGGGGTCCAGGCACACCTGCCATAGCTCTTATTAATGAGATGAGGTATCTCCTTAGATGTAGCCAGCTGCTGCATTTATTTACGCCATTGTTTTGTAGGCTTATGGAGGAACAAAAATCTGAGATGGTTTTTTGAAGACAAGAGAAATGTACCTACCATGGCACACTTGCCCCTGAACAGGGGGAAGCGTGCGCGGCATGGCGTGTGAGCAGGTTTCGATTTCCCCGCCAAAGATCACTCTTCAAATATTCATCACGGCCATAATCTGGAGCCATTTGATAATTGACACAGGGGCTCAGTTTTATAATCTCCGCTCTTCATCTGTGGATGCCGAGCGGCATTAAAAGCTCGGCCCTGCAGCACGTCCAACCCCGAGGCCCGAGGCCATTAACTTGCAATCCGATTGGCTTCTTGGAATAGAATGTGCTGACCGAGAGGCGCGCCGCCATCCAGCAGCTATTGCTTTGCCTCCGACTTCTTTTCTGCCGAATTTGTACTGTGTGTGCTATTCTATCAGTCTCGTCTGAAGCTAACAGAGAGAGAGAGAAAGAGATAGAAAGAGAGAAAGAGGTATTACTGAGGAGGTCATATAAGTCATGGTAACCTTCCCTAAGTATTACTTAGCTGGTTTCCATAGTTTTATTTGCCAGTTTTTCCCCTTGTGCATCTGATCCATCCTTACAATTGGCAGCTTTTTTTTACTCACCAAGTACTAACATCAGCACTGTTTTTCTTTAATAGCCAATAGGATCAAAATATTCACATATTTGTTGACTTCTTAATACTTCAGATTCCAACTTTTCTGCGAATTTTTTGCAATGTCTGTGTTATTGTTGTTGCTGTTGTTTTTGTCACTGTTGTGTGACTTGCCCCTCCTAGTGAGCGTGTAATATATATTCCTCCCTTAGTCCCCACTGGCACTGACTCTGCTTTCCTCCGGTGCTGCGGCAGGCCACTTTCTCTCTCTGTGGTAGAAGAAGAAGAAGAAGAAAGAGAAAAGAGGATGAGGAGGTGGTGGAAGAAGAAGAAAAAAAAAATCTGCTGTCTTCTGAGTTTTGCGAATGCTGACTTGTCCATATTCCACGAGTGGTGCTCACCGCCGCCCCCCCACCTCGCCACCCCCCCTCCGGATTGCCCTGATTGATGTTGTCCAGATTCCATTTCAGAATGGGGGCCAGTTCGCTTCAGAGGGATTTCAGGGAGGCATCTTGTGTCTCTCTCTTCCTCTCACTCTCTCTGTCTCTCACTCTCTCTGTCTCTCGCTCTCTCTGTCTCTCACTCTCTCGGTCTCCCCCTCTGTTTCTCTCTTTCTCTATCTCTGTCTCTTTCTCTCTTTGTTTCTCTCTTTCATTGTCTCTATCTGTTTCTCGCCCCCCCCCCCCCTCTCTCTCTTTCTCTCTCTCTCCTTCTCTCTTCCTTTCTGTTTCTCTGTCTACCCTGCAGCTGTGGCCCTCCTGTGTGAGTGCAGCTCATCTAAGTCCTCAGCAGCCCGTGCAGACAAAAATGAGGGGCTTTGGAGGCTGGCGGGCGCTTGTGGGAGGGCTCTGGGTGTGTGTGTGTGTGTGTGTGTCTTTGTGTGTGTGTGTCTGTGTGTGTGTGTGTGTGTATGTGTGTGTGTGTGTGTGTCTGTGTGTGTGTGTGTGTGTATGTGTGTGTGTGTGTGTGTCTGTCTGTGTGTGTGTGTCTTTGTGTCTGTGTGTCTGCGTCTGTTTGTGTGTGTGTGTGTGTGTGTGTGTGTGTGTGTGTGTCTGTGTGTGTGCGGAGGGGGCAGTGGGAAGGTTGGGGGGGTGGTAGCTGTAGCTTTGATGAGGACCAGAGAGCCCCCACAGCGAGTCCCTGTCACACAGCCTCCGTCAGTGGCACCTCTGCCAGGCTTCACTCAGCTGAATATTTCATGCTGTGATTTGGGATGTAAATTAATGATGGGAGGGAGTGTGGGTTTTGACTGGTCCTGAGCTTATTCTCTTTGACTGGTAAGGAATGGGGACTGATGACCGGGCAGTTGCCCTTCACGTTTGTGTGTGTGTGTGTGTGTGTAGGTTGTGGGCCGGTGCTGTCTAAGCCAGGGGTTGTCTGATTGCTGGCCAGCGTGATTATGTTTGTGCCATATCCCGCAACCAAATGGGATTTTTTTTGTGGGTGTGATGTCCTGTCGAAAGGGACCTTTCTATTACTTTAAGTAATAGAACACAGATTGTGTTCTTTTGGCAAAATCTGAAATTGCTTTAAAAAGCCTAATGTGGTTCTTATCGGCATGATGTCTTTCTGGATGTCGGCGGGGTTTCCCCCGATGTCGAACAGACATCTGTGGCATTGTGGGTGTTATAAGCATACAGGCGCGGGCATATCTCAAACAGAAGCAGCTGTGGGGAGCCGTCAAGACATCGGAATCCCCCGCCACGCGATGCTCTGTCCCTGAGTCAGTGGGGGGGACATCTCGAGTGCTCGATGTTTAATTATATCCAATTACTCAGTGAGTAATCCTTGTCATTTTTTAAGAAAAGAAACACTGAGGTGCCATCAGTGGCTCCCTGGGCGGCTTTGATAAGAGCCTGTGTAGGCTTCTGAGGAGTATGTGTCCCAGCATTGTTCTGATGTCGGAGGCAGAATCCCCACACCCCACCCCACCCCACGCCACCCCCCACACCCCCCTTTTGAGCTGCCTGACAAGCAGCCTGGTGATGAATGCGTTTCAGGAGGCCCGGCAGACGATTTATAATCTTTAAAGGGCACCATATTGCTCCCGTTCTCTTTCTTTTTTTTTCATACGAGCCTGAGAGACCGATTTCTCAAAGTTATGGGAAGTGAGGCGGGCGAACGGCAGTGTTTGGAGATGGGAGTGGACAACACGCAGCAGAGGGTCAGGCATGAATATATACATGAAGAGCAAAGTCTCTGAAAAGCTCAGCAATCTAGCGTGTTTCTCCAAGGGTATCTCCATCCCCAGCGAGCTCTCAGAGAATGAGGATGTTGTTGAGGTGTTTCATCTCGCTACCCTGGCGTGTAACGGGGAAGACACAAAGTGTGTGTGTGTGTGTGTGTGTGTGTGTGTGTCTGTGTCTGAGGGCCCAAGCGATGCACGTGTGTCGTAACAGCTGCATATTTCATTAATCAGCTTAATCTCCATTACCTTGGACTGCCAGCCAGCAGAAGCTGGACACTGGAGACCTGAAATTCACTATCCATGAAGGGTGGAAAGCTGTCGCGCTGCCTTTTTTCCTTTGGGCTAAAAATATGGGCAGGGCTGGGCTTGCACATGTATGTGTGTACATTGGTAAAGGTTTTTGTGTGTGTGTGTCTGTGTGTCTTTGTGTGTGTGTGTGTGTGTGTGTGTGTGTGTGTATGTTGGGTGTGTGTATGTATTGAGGAGGGTGTGTGTGTGTATGTGTGTGTTTGTGTGTGTATTAAGGAGGGTGTGGATGTGTGAGAGTATATATAAAGATAGCTTTGATCTTTCTGGAATTTCTGGGTTTGCTTATAGCTCAAGGTGACCTGCGCCTAGTCGTCATTACATACGAGTCCCATTCTCAGCGAACAAGCGCCTTTTTTGAATGATGAATGAAGCCACAGAAACAGAAGCATATCACTGCAGGGGGAAAAAAAATCAAACAATCGCATCAATACAGTGTGTGATGGATGGCATCAGTATCATCTCGCAGACATCTCGCAGGCATATGTGCGCACATATGTCCCCCTCCCCGCCTCATACCACGGGCAGCATTTATTCTGATCAAAGTCTGGAGGTGTTCTGCTATGCTTAGAGATCGCCCCGTCTGCCCTTTGCCGAGCTTCCTGTTTAATCTTCATCAGCACCCCTAATGTGAAGAGTTAATTTAATTTCGCCACCGCAAGACATATTCAGCATCCTTTTTCTACAAGAGCCTTTGTTTTTTAGTTTGATTTCGGCCGCTAATTAGTTTAAGAAAACAAAGAAGAGAAGAAGGGAGGAAGGGATGGTTTTTTTTTAGAGAATGAAGAGAAAAGCAGCGAATAACCCCCCCCTCAAATTACCGTTCTGCTTAGGTGAGTGAGGGATGGCTTGTGATAACTCTGGGCCACTGATTGTGCCGACTCCTCCCCGCTCCCCACCCCCCAACCCCACCCCCCAGTGATGGTGCCTCCCTTAATGGCGTCTATCCTAATGAAAAGATACCGTCTCGCCAGGTGCCTAAAGGGAATGGAAGCCACGCAGGAGGTGGGGATTGGGGGAAGGGAAGGGGAGTAGTGGGTGGGGATGGGTGGGGGTGGTAGTGGTGGTGGTGGCTGTGGTGGTGGTGGTGGGGGGGTGGTAGTGGTGGTGGTGGTGGGGGTGTTCGGTCACGGGCTCATTAAGTGCAATGTATTTCTTCATTCATTTGGATGAACCCTGTCCCCATTGGCTTGACGGATATCTGTGAGTAAAGGGAGCTCCCCAGGCTCTTTCTCTCTTAGCCACAATGAGGTTTGGAGGACGTGATTGAGAATAATCCATTTCTCTGTCTGCTCCTCCTCTTATCCACTTTTCCCGCACCTAAGAGGCCTTTAATAGGCAATGCCAAGCCAGACAGAGAGAGAGAAAGAGAGAGATGGAGAGGACAAAGCAAAGAGAGAGGAAAAATAGAGTGCAGAAATGAAATGAATAGGGTGTGGCTGAAGAGGCAGGAAGCAGTTGTTGAGTTGTGGATAGTTCTTATTCCCTTTGGCAGTGTCTGCTTATGTCCAGCTTTTTCTCTTATTTAGACATTTTTACACTATACTTTTCCACTCTACCATAACTACAAAAAAGTGCAGGGTTACTGATTCACTCAGAAATGCTAGTGAACTCATTCCTCCCTGCGGGTACTCAGGAACTGATACTGTGGCAATGAGGTCAATGGGTTTTATGCTTTCCGGTTCTCCATTACCACCATGACACACAGAGCAAACCATTACATACCTTTATAAAATGGCAAACATTATCACCATTCTTGTGTGAGACAAAATAGTTGTTTCATAAGGTTATTATGCTGTTGGTACCCCTAAAAAAATGTCGCTACAGCTGGGGTGTATTTCCCATCCCCGTGGTCTCAGACTGTAAGTATGTCATACAGGCATTCGATGCTGATGTGTTGATGACAGAGCAGGATGCAGGATGTGGGGAAATGGAGCACTGATGAGGGCCTCCGTCACTGTACACCCCACGGACTTTGACTAGGCTACTCTTTTTGGCAAAGAGTCCGCACCAGTGTAACGTAGACCCTTTTTAGGGCAGCCCTCCGTGCAAACACGGGTCTAATGATTGACCCTAACCATGGAAACTACAGTTTTGAGTTTCACTTGTGAGTGCTGACTGTAGATCAATCATGACATGAGAGCAAGCCTGGCTGCTCATGGCAACATGTGACAGGTGATTAGTTAAATGTTTGGGTACATTCAATCCCATCCGAGGGTGTTTTTAGGCAATACTTTGTCTCTGTCATGTCCCTGTGAAGCATGTGGTGTGCTGCGATGCAAATGCTGGTTACCATTACCGGCTGGTGCTCTGTGAGGCGCAACAAGGAGGAGGAGGAGATGGTTACCTGGTTCCCCTCCTCCTCTGTGACCTTCTCTCTCTGTCTCTCTCTCTCTGTCTCTCTTTCTCTGTCTCTCTCCCTCCCTCTCTCTCTCTTTTTCTCTCTCTTTTACTCTCTCTCTCTGTCTCTCTCTTTCCCTCTCTCTCTCGTTTTCTTGGACACGGGTGTCATCCCGGCACATCTTGTACAAAATATATGTTATTACTCAACATGTGGACCAACTCTGCATGCTCTGCATGCATGTCTTTCTCTCTCTTCCTCTCTCTGTTCTGTCTTTTGATCTCTTTCTCCCTCCCTCTTTATCTCTCTCTTTCTCTCTGTCTCTTCCTCTCTCTCTCTCTGATGTTTAGCAGATGCCCAATGATAAGTTTAAAATATGTGCATCATGGTTACCAACTATTATTTTCATGCTGGCCACAGACGTCCTTCCAGCTCTGTAGATTAACGGGCTTCTGCGCCTGATTAACAAGCATTCAGGCTAGCACTTGCCTGGGGCAAAGGTACTATTACCTTAGTTTTTTTGTTTACTTTCTGCAAATTTGTACTCCAAATGTTGATTTGGAGCCACCATGTGCCGGTCATTAGGTGTCCACTCCTGCGTGACCTGTGATGCATCGCTGCTGGTGACAGCTGGCATCAGCTGGCATCAGCTGTGGTGGGTAAGCATTGTGCGGCATGGGATGGTGGCATGCCACCGATAGTACCTATGTGGGCATTTGGGCATCTGCGATCCCAGAGACTCAGAGAGCTCTACCTCTTCTATGGCTCATTAGGGCAGGGGTTTGTTTCTGCTGCCCTGGCTGAGGCCCAGTGTAAGAGCATGCTGTGGGCAGCAGCAGTGGGTGACTGGGGCACAAACTGTCACACACGTCCCAGTTTTATGCGTTCAGTAGGTGAGAACAGCGGCAGTGGGACTTCCCGATGCCCCAGAAAGACACCACAAGGGCTTTCAGGAGCATAGGACAGCACAACACAACACAACGCAGCACAACAGTGTCACTGGGTAACACACTATTTGGATAGTCTGCCACACAGATACATTACAGATTGTTTGTTGGAATTCAGTTTCATTTTGTTTATTACTTATTGATCACCTTAATTAAGCCCAACTCCTAGGTCCAAACCCAACTCCTTAACCTTAACGGCGAAGACAAACCCTTTTCAACAGGCCATTTGTCTGTAGTCTCAGCAGCTGTAGACAGTCTATAGCGGTAATGGGCAGCTTGCATTTAAACATTACCACCCATTGTTACGTATTACAAGTCACCTGGTTCTACTGGTGCACTACTAATACAGGTGATTTCACTGATTACCTCCTACCTGGCTGAAGCGTTGTGCTAATTAGAATCTGCTGGTTTAATGAATAACTGGGACAAGTACTGTATGTGGCACTGGACTGTAGCTTCTGAGGCCAGGTTGCGCTTCACTGGTCTGTAGGACCATCTACAGGCGCATCCACATAGAGTGATATGCAGCACTGCTCTCAGCCCTGGCACAAACAGATGGAAGAGAATCTTTCCGAAAAGACTGTGTGACTGTCTTTGTTGTTGGTGTGTGTGTGTGTGTGTGTGTGTGTGTGTGTGTGTGTGTGTGTGTGTGTGTGTCTGGGTGTGTCTGGGTGTGTGTATGGAGGCGGTGTTGGAGCTCTGGAAAGATGTGTTGTAGAGCAGACAGCCTCTCAGTCGCATCTCTTCACACACACAGGGCTCTGATGTAATAGTTCACTGCACCGTGCTGGGCCGCCATCTGCTCTCATATACATCCACGACGCAGGGCCAGGTGAGGCCTGGGGTGCTGCGGACAGGTGCGGCCAGTGTCCGAGCGGCCAGGCTGACCTTTCACCCCTGTCCCCCCCACCTGCGCCCAGTCAGAGGGGCAGATCACCTTCCAAAACACAGCCAGTGTGACTCCACGCATACCTTCTGTTGCTCGGAAAGGCACGCTGTTCTCTCTCGCGCGCGCTTTCTCTCCCTCCCTCCCTCCCTCTTTCTGAGTCACGTTTTTTCCATGTGCTCTCTCATTCCACTGGAGCTGCCAGAGCATCCACAGGGCTCACCTGGTTAGAGGGAAGTGGGCAGATATTGCTTTTAGATGGAGTGCGGTGACTTATGGCTGTATACAGCTGTTGACACCTTAGCGATTAAGTCTCATTGATTAAGTGGCAGGGGCAGCACACTGGTGTAAAAAGATGTGTGTGTGTGTGTGTGTGTGCATGTGCGTGTGTGTGTGTGTGTGTGTGCATGTGCGTGTGTGTGTGCACGTGTGTGGGTCTG
This sequence comes from Setipinna tenuifilis, assembly GCA_030347295.1. Lineage (NCBI taxonomy): Eukaryota > Metazoa > Chordata > Actinopteri > Clupeiformes > Engraulidae > Setipinna > Setipinna tenuifilis. The sequence continues at coordinate 23,553,156 of CM059276.1, forward strand.
CGTGTGCGTGCATGCCTGCCTGTGTGTGTGTGTGTGTGTGTGTGTGTGTGTGTGTGTGTGTGTGTGATACAAGCACAGAGTGCCAAGAGTGACAGTGTGTTGTAGGAGATTGTTTGTTGCAAAAAAGGTGGTAGGGTTGCAGGTGAAGAGTCATTGGAGATATGTGTGTGTGAGTGTGTGTATGAGACAGAGAGATACACGCACACAAACACGCACACACAAGCAGCGTGTAAGGGTGACAGTGTTATATGAGATTATTTGTTGCAAAGGCCTGTTGGGTTGCAGGTGAGGAGTTGGTTCGTCTCATCTTCATTTCTGCCACAGGGACACTTCAGCCACCACTCTGTCTCTCTCCACACACATATCAGTACAGCGCTACAGGGGCTTGGGTAGTCTATTTGATTCCCCCCCCCTCTTTCACCCTCTTCCTCCCTTTTCCTATCCCAGCCTTTTTCTCTCTATCTCTTTATCTCTCCCTTTCTATCTGTCTCTTCCTTTCTCTCGCTCTCTCTTTGTCTCTGTCTCTCTCTCTCTTTCTCTCTCTCCTTCTCTTTTCTCGCCCTTTCTATCTGTCTCTTCTTTTCTCTCTGTCTCTCTTCCTCTCTCTTTTCCTCCCTCTCTTCTGTCCAGTCTCTGGGGACCATGGCCAGCTCTCTTTGCCTCGTCATGCACCACTCATGTGTGTGCTCTGCTCTGCTCTGCTCTCCTGATGCGGGCGATAATGGCGTGCCTGGCATCATGTTATTCCTTTAATTTGAAATGTAATCAGGTGTAGAATATGTGATTTTGCATTATTCATGCGCGGGGATATTTGATTTCAGATTACAGATGCTCGTCCTCCACTGAGCCGGCGAACAGATGCACAACAAGCTTGTTAAGGGCCTTCATCAGATCATCTGTCAGTGCCACCGCTCAGACAAAGGAAAGAGGCTTTTGTGCGTGACATAATAAGGGAGCAGCTTTACTGACCTAAGACACAATGAAACAATGTTTTCGCCCAAATGAAATTGAATGGGAGAGTATATGTTTGACATTTTTTTTTGCCTTGGTTGCTAGACTTTTTACCGTACTTTTGTTTTAGATGTCTTTTTCTTGTTGTAATGAGTTATTAAGCAGAGAAAAAAATGCTTTGATACAGAGAGGGTGTTTTTTGTTTTTTGTAATTACAGTATTAAAGCAGTTTGCTGAGTCTGGAAATGTGCCTAAAATTGTGCTACACACACAAAATAGCGAAAACAATGAGTCGTGCAAACACTGCTTTGATAAATGAATGTGACATTTCCAGTATCAATGTTTATATGCTTGTGTTCATTACCTCTAATGCTCTTATAATGTTGCCTGTAATCATGTCCCAAATAATTGTAATTAAGCTGAACGTCAGCATAACATAAAATATTGTGCCTGGGATATGTCAAAATGCCATTTTAACGTATCGGCGGGAGTTCAGTTTAGCATCCAAGAGACGGGGCCTTATCCTGTTTTGTCTACAGAGCAAGAATGTGTGCGGAGTGTGTTAGCCTGTGTGTGTGTGTGTGTGTGTGTGTGTGTGTGTGTGTGTGTGTGTGTGTGTGTGTGTGTGTGTGTGAGCAAGAGTATGTATCCGTCTTCGAATGGCCAGGAGTGATATCGTGTCCCATTAAGCCTCTGTGGTTGCCATTCTTTCAGGGCGTGTGCAGGAAGCAAAAGAGGGACCAGCGAGAGGATAAGCGAAGCGAGGAGTGACAGGAGGCACCAGCACCATCTCCACCACACCCCCACAGACCTCCATCCCCACTTCACCCCTGCCTGGCTCCACCTCTGGCCCCCTATGCCTCAGCTCAGCAGCGTGGCACCAGCAGTGGCACCAGCACCAGCACCAGCACGAGCCATCCAGACCCCACTGCCCACCACACCACCACCATCACAGCAGCCCAGAGGCGCCACCTGTGGCTGAGCACAGACAGCGGTAATCATTTCTCTTAAAAGCACAAGACAGGAGGCTTAGCTGAGGATGCAAAGAAACACAGAGAGGGAGAGAGACAGAGGGAAAGAGAGAGAGAGACAGAGAGAGAGAGAGAGAGAAAGAGAAAGAGAAAGAGTAAGAGTGACAGAGAGCGAGAGAGAGAGAGTGACACAGGGAAAGAGAGACAGAGATAGACAAAAAGAGAGACAGACAAAGGGGAGAGAGAGAGAGAGAGAGAGAGAGAGTGGAGAGTACTTTCCACCACCACTGTCCCACTGTGCACACCCACACACCCCTTCCCTCCCCTCCCCCGCCCTTCCCTCCCCTGCCCTCCCCTCCCCTCCCCCCTCCCCTCCCCTCCCTCCGTAGGTCTAATGCATCAGTGCAGTGCTGCTCCCCTCCCTCTGTAGGTCTAATGCATCAGTGCAGTGGTGCTCCCCTCCCCTCCCCTCCGCAGGTCTAATGCATCAGTGCAGTGCTGCTCCTCAGACAGCCCCACTAATCACAGCCTCTCACCGCCTCCGTTACGCCAAATGGCTTGTTTAGCGGCTCGCGCCTGATGGACCATTGCTTTTACATTGCTTCAACATTGATCCTCTGCTCTCCATCGATCAGATGACGTCTGACACCCCTCTCCTTTCCCCTCCACTATCTTCCCTCCTCTTCCTCCTCTTCAAAGACCGGGGTTTCGGTTCGGTTTAAAAAAAAAATTGGCTACTTTGGAGGCTTTGAAAGTCTAAACGCATTGTCAGATCTTTCTCTCGTTGCGGGGCCTCCACGCTTGCCTCCTCTCAGGGAGGATTAGAGCAGAGTACACAGAGACAACACCTGGCCGCCGCAGTCCCATCTGTGCCCAATTAGCCCCCATCCAGCGATCAGGGGGGGGAGCGCTGTCAGTGCGTGTTTATGCATTATGGGGCGGCTTATTGTGTCATGTTAGATTACATCACCCCTTACTTCACTGGCCAGCGATTGGAAATGGCGGGCCCTGTAATATACAGCCGCATGATCCCATTCTTCCACATGTGCTGCTTACTATGTACTGCCAGAACTTCTTCATTGTTTGGTGATGAAGATATGTGTCTAACTCTGTGTGTGTATGTGTGTGTGTATGTGTGTGTGTATGTGTGTGTGCATATGTCTGTTTGTCTGTTTGTGTGTATCATGTCTCATAGAGCACCATCCAGATCGGCCAACAGCTGTTCCGACTGGCCCCCACCCCCCAAACAGACCTCCAGACCTTCGTCTCTCCACCACCACCACCACCAACCTCCCCCTCCCCAAAAAATCTGGCCGCCGACTTCCTGCGCCCCACCCTCCCATCGGTCTGCAAGTTCTGCCGCTGGCCCCCGTGGAGGATGAGCGATGTCCCCACCCTGGACTTTGAGCTCTTCTCCCCAGAGCCGCTGCTGCACGCGCCCCCCAGCAGCGCCCCGTCCGGGGGCGACGCCGAGCAGAAGACGGCCTTCGCCTTCGTGGGGCTCCTGATGCTCTTCCTGGTCTTCCTGCTGGTGCGCTGCTTCCGCATCCTGCTTGACCCCTACAGCCGCATGCCCTCCTCGTCCTGGACCGACCACAAGGAGGGGCTAGAGAGGGGCCAGTTCGACTACGCGCTGGTGTAAGAAGCCTCTGGGTCGCAGCGGCCGAGCCGATGTGAAACGCTGAAAGGGTAGGGGAGGGGTGTGGGGGTTGGGGAGGTTCATGGAAGGGGGCCGCAATCTTCTGCCAACCTTTTAAGCCACATCTGTCTGGGTGAGTTGAGGTGTTGTGAAATGCCTTAGTGACCAGGGTCAAGGGTGTGAGATGGAGCATGGCGAGATGCTCCTCGGCTCTCTCAGCTTCCTCTGAAATGGGGCTTTCATTGATCTGCAAATAGTGCTAACACCTTACCATGTCAGACAACCGTTGATAATAGACAGGGGATCGGAGAGAGAAGATGCGCCACCTTTTTGAACTTACTCAAACACAACACACACACGAATCCTTTTTCAAATGCAGTGGCATTGCTGCATCAATTTCTGATGTCTGACAAATGCTCAAAAGCTCCATCTTACTATTGTAGTTTTTCCTATTGGTGTCTGACTGAATGTTATACCACGGATGTTAAGCACTATAACAGAAGACCCTAGTAGATTGTGGGGTAACACTTTATTTTACAGTTCCTTTTTACCTACCAGTGTATCTACCAGGGATGGAAATTTGCACCAGCCACCAGCCAAATGGTGGTAAAATATGACAGTGGATGGAAGATTTCAGACACAAAATAATGATTTACTCTTGAGTGGCTGGTGAATTTTACCATTTATTTGTCAGTGGCTGGTAAAGGTTCACATTTTGCAGGTTAATTTCTACCCCTGGTATCTACGTGTAACAACATGTAATACTATGTACTTACACATGCCTAACCCTAACCCTGGTACAGTGTAAGTACATTATGTTACATACTGTTACACACCTTGTTACACTGGAGCTGATTGATTTAACAGGGACAGTAAAATAATGTGTAACTGATTGTGGTATGATACGTGTTTACAATGAGCAGATTTCCCTTTAAAAGACATCAGAAATGTGTTTTCTGTCCATTTGAACAACTTTTTCAGGCTTCGGCCTTTCCATGTGTCTATTTAACTGAGAAGCCATATCCAGTATACTTTGTGGCGTTCCTCATGTCGTTTGGTTGCTTTTGTTACTAGCACTAGTCGATCTCTTAAGCTTGGTGTGAACTTGCAACTTTTAGAAACTTCAGAAGTGCTTTATTTTTCTAACCTGACTCACAAGAGTCATTTTGCTAATGTGTTTTCTCTCTCTTACACTTCCTCTCCCTTTCTCTCTCTCTCTGTGTATCTGATTTGTACAGATGCTCTTTAATCTTGATTATCGACTTTAAATTGACTGTAAATGGAGAAAGAGCAGATTGTGTCGCTTACTGTTGGTGTTTTAAAGATTTGTAAGTAGATTGGATATTTTCTTAATGATATGTTTTTTGCAAAGCAGGGTGAATTCTGGTAAATAAAACAGGGGGGTTTCTCCACGTGGTCCTTTCTAATTTCCTGTGTGTGGGGGGAAATGCTGGAGAAGGTGAATTTAATTCCCGTCAGATCAATACGCCATTTTGCCACAGTCGGCTGTGGCCCTTAAATTAGCTTTAATAGGCCGTAAGCGCTCCAATTTGGCTTCCACACAAACAAATGCTGCGACACAGTGAAAAATATAACCCACAAGTTTTATTGATGGATGGATGTGTCTGGTGAAACTTTACAAAAAAATGAATGCAGCCTACTCAGAATTTGATAGATGTATATGCCCATAGATCTCGAGATCATGCACATTTCCTCAGTATATAAAAAAAGAGAGTAGTTGACTCAACGGACAGAAGAAGATCAAGATGTTCAGATTAGCTATCGTCACTGATAGGTCATGGCTCATAAAATCGTCATAGAAACCTCTCAAGGGGGCTTCTGGGAAATAGGGCCTATAAATCGCACCATCCTGAGCATTACTGAGTACAGACTGACTGATGGTAAGGGTGTGTTTCAAGTTTGATGCTAAAGCTGAAGTACAGTACGCACACACACACATTCTTTTACATGTAGTGGCAAATAAAATAATAATAATAATAATAATCATAATCATAAAAAACAAACCAACAAAACAAAAAAAAGATACAAAGTATACAAAGTTTTCCCATGGTAAACAAAAAAATGGTTATGCATAAATATAGGTCAGGCTGTTTCAACAGTGCAGTAACCTTGATGTTCAGAGTTGAAGAATCCTTGTTATTTTAGCACCAGAGGCAGGAAGTGAAGTAGATGCTCTTTGGATGCATGCAAAAGGGCCGGACCCTTGTGTGAGAGATGTACATAGATTCCCAGCATTAGGTGATTTTACCAACTCCACTGCCCCAAACTGGGAAGCACATTATGGAATTCTCTTCTTTTTTGGAATTCTATTTCAGCACGGGTCCCTGAATCTCACATTAGTCGCTGGTTTCGAAAGCTTAAGTGTTGTCTGAGCGCCGGTCATCGTGGGGTCAAGAGAGTGGGAGCGTTACGTAAACGTTATTTGTCGTTATTTATATTTATTGGCCTCCCTGGGATTGGTTAACGATGCCAGCTAACTGGTCTGTGATTCGTTCTTTTTTTTCCTATCTGAGCAAAACAAAGTCATCAGCACTTTAAGGCCCTCAATGTCATGTTTACAAGTAAGTGTTTTGGCAGCCGTGATGCTCTTCAGACAAAATTCTTCCATTCACTTTAAAATATACAATTTAATTTTTCAAGAAGCAAGTTTGTATAATATTGGTTTTCAGCATCGAGACATTACAAGAGACGGACAATAACACATAACAAAGAAACAAGGAAAAAAAAACACTCTTAAAATGTTGCAATCAAGAATCGAGACTGCATTTTCTCTTAGTACAGCGAAAGAGTTGGAATTATTTAGCACCTTTTTTCTCTTCTCGAAGAAAAAACAAAACAAGATGTCAGATGAAGTATGACCTGATGGTTGGATGTCGTCGTAGGTCAGAGAGGCTCAGTGCTTGCCTGTGTCTGTCCCCCTCTGTAGTGAGTAGTGAGATCTCTCCCAGCCCTTTTGCATTGTGAAGGCAAACGTGTCTACAAGTACCTGTGGTTAGAGGTTTCTGTAGTGAGTCTCGCTGAATGCAGTTCTTTTTTTTGTGTTAAGGCTTAAGATGGTCTACCCGCCACAGTTTGTTAAAAGGAGAGGTTGCAACCTGCTCTTTTTAACACCAGCTCTCATTTATGGGCAAGACTTGTGTGGTGCTTCAAAGCCCATCCAGCATTGCACATAACCTGTTTGGCGTACTGTTGACGATCTCCCTGATTAAAACACTCAAAGAGCAGTTTCAGTGCATGATAATGACAAGGAACTGCAGCACCATGATGGAACCGGTATGTTACACCCGTCACATTGACAGTTTAGGGTAGGGGGCAGATAGCGCCCCCTACCATTCACATACAGTACTACCACTCAGCGACAACATGACCAGATAACTAGGGACAGAAAAGTTGAGGTAACAGGGAGGGGACAGCACAAGCGAAAACACAAGAAACAGTACATGAAAACAGGACAAATCCGTCACAAATCTCAGCCCCTTTCACAACTGATCCATGTTCTACTCTCTCTGGAAACCTGAAATAGGATGACTGCTGCAGTCCTTCTTGTGAATGCTTTTTTAAATCCTTAAACGGCACAATACATCGACATACATAGAATACTGAATGAAGCAAGAGTCTAATGTTTCACCCCAGTGTTGAACGAGATTACAGAAAGGTGAGTGGCTCTTTGGACCATCTCTGACAGGCACTTATTCAATGTTGCTTTTTCTGTACAAATTTGCCTTAAACTTTTTGTTTTATAACTACAAATCACAACATGGCTGTTTATCGACAAAGCCTGGAAAAGTCAGCAGAGAGATGGGAAGGTAACATTTTTTTGCACCAATTTCATGAGCTGTAAACTTCAATGCTTTTTTTTCCTTCTCAATGAACTGCAACATTCTCGTTTTTTCCTCAAAACTTCAAACCCCTACAGAATATTTGGCCTTTTTGGGCTAAAACCTGGTGCAAGTGTGCATTATGTTCTATTTTTGACTAAAAAAAAATGTCATCTCTTTCCTCTCGTCTCTACTTCGGCCATCATAAAAAAAGAGGACTCGTGCTATATAGCCACATGACCTGTCTGTAATCTGGTGGATTTGGTATTGATAGGGGCTCAAGGAAAGGGGGGAGGGGCTGGATAACAGGGGTATTGGGGTAACAACAAAAACAACAGCAAACAAACAAAAGAAAAATAAAAGTGGTAGGTGGTCGACTCAGTTTTTTGGGGCCATGTCGCCCTGGTTTGGGTAGTATAAAGTATCAGGGATAAGGTGACAGGGAGAAGGGTGAAGGTAGGGGTGGTAGGGTTTGGGGGGCAGTCCTGGGTCGGTGGGGGGTGGGCGTAGGTGGGTGGGTGGAGACGTGGGAGTGGGAGAGGAGGGGGCAGGGCGGGGCTCAGTGCAGGTGGATGTGCAGCTTGATGCGCAGCGCGTCGCCGATCTCCCCCAGCAGGTAGTCGTTGTCGTGCTGGTCCTCCAGCTGCCGCAGCTGCCGCGGGCCGAAGAGCGGCAGGCTGGCGATCTCGAGCCGGTAGGAGCCCGGGGGCGGCGCCTTGCGGCCCAGACGCAGGATGCTCTTGCCGTCGCGGCGCTCCTGCAGCCGGAAGTAGTCGGCGTGGTCGCCGTGCGTGATGACGTAGCGCACGTGGCGCTCCAGGGGCTCCAGGGCGGGCAGCAGCTCCAGCAGCGGCTCGCGGTTCAGCAGCGACGCCAGACTCACGTTCATGGGGATGGACTCCTGGATGTCCACGCTGGCCATGCTCACCTTCTGCTCCTGCAACGCAAAACATCAACGTTACATAGGGGCTAATACTAACACCACGTCACACGGTGGTTACATAGGGGCTAATACTAATACCATGCTACATAGGGGGCAATACTAATTCCACGTTACATAGTGGTCAATACTAATACCACGTTACATGGTGGTTACATAGGGGCTAATACTAACACCACGTCACATGGAGGTTACATAGGGGCTAATACTAACACCATGTTACATAGGGGCTAATACCAACTCCACATTACGTAGGGGCTAATACCAACACCATGTCACATAGTGGTCAATACTAACTTCATGTTACTAACATAATACTAACACCACGTCTCACAGTGGTCAATACTAACACCACGTCACATAGTGGTCAATACTAACTCCACGTTACATAGGGGCCAATACTAACACCATGTCACACGGTGGTCAACACCCAATACACGTTACATAGAGGGCAACACTTACACACACACGTTACACAAGGTCCAGCACTTTCCTTAAATGCTTTAACCCTCTATATAAATTAATACATATATACGTATATTACATACAATGTACATACTGTACATTAAACATATATTACATATAATAATATACATACATATTTAGCATACAGTACGTATATTATGCATACAAGACACATCATATGCACTCTATGCCATCTGCTCCTGTTAGCAACTGACACAAAACATGTTGCTGCTTCATGACACTAGATTTCATCGCAACATGTCTCACAGGCTTGTTATGCTGAACATCTTCCAATTTGGCAGTCTCACAGTCTCGAGCCGACCAGACCAGAGTAAACAGCAGGTGCACTGGGGACACCACCTGATTCGGATCAAAGTCTACCGGTGCGTTTTTATTTATTTATTTATTTATTTTAAGGATACTCAGCCAATGTACCTGCTTGTCAGCGGCGTTTCGCCTGTGGCGGCCATTCTTGCCGGCGTCTCCATTGATCTTGCACTCATAGCAGGCCTCTGGAGAGAGACTGTCATCACCCTCGCCCTCAGGGCTGAACTGGCCCGGGAAGCCTGCTCCTGTGATACAGTGCCTGAGATCGAGAGAGACAGAGGGAGCGGAGGAGGCGAAGAAGGAGGAAGGAGAGGAGGAGGATGAGGAGGAGGAGGAGGAGGGAAAGGAGAGATAATGAAATTATCCAGGAGAGTGAGAGAATGAGTAATTATGAAGGAGGGAGGAGAGGATAGAGAAGACATGAGAGGACAGAGAGAGAGAAAGAGAGAAAGAAAGCAAAAGAAAGAATAATTAATCAGACAGGTGCATACACTCAGTCTATTCTAACTGCAACTCTGCTGGATCCAATTACGCTTCTAATGCACATAGTATGCACTCTGCAAAGGGGATGAACCCATAACCCAAGAAACCAAGAATGCAATAATCCTTAAAGAAGGTTCTATTCCAGCCACCTGGCTAATGAGTTGTGCTAATTAGCATTGACTGGTTCAGTGAATGACTGAAATAAATACATATACATGGTGAGGCTTTCACTCTCTCAACCTACATTTCCCACCTCCCGTACAGTCATAAAAACTTTCATAAAGACATTACATTACATTTAGCAGATGCTTTCTTCCAAAGCATGAAATGAGTACCAACATTTAAGCTACAGATAGAACTTGGAAGTAACTTTCAGATCTCTTGATCTGAGAGTAAGTTCCAAGATCTATTTAAGTACTGTCTCACTAAAGTACTAAACTGTATTCTGTACTATGATCCAAAGTTATTTTAAAGCACAGAACTGTATTCTGTTCTACGCTCTATGATCTAGCACAGCCAACACAGCTCTCAGAGAGAAGAGACGGATGTCCTGCACATATAGGGACGAAAATAGTTGACAATAATAAAGGTCCCTGAATCCTTGAGTCCTCTAAGAGTGTGTTTGACTGCTGGTTCCTCACCCTTGTCCTGCCCTGTAGTATCCCCCAGGGCAGCCGCAGAGGTAGCCTCCATCGGTGTTGGAGCAGCCGAAGCTGCAGGGGTTGCTGCCCATAGAGCACTCGTTCACGTCCTGGCAGCCGCCATGCTCGAAGTCGAAGCCCGAGGGGCACACGCACTTGAAGCTGCCCAGGGTGTTGTAGCACGAGGCGGAGCCACAGGCATGGTTATTGGAACACTCGTTCTCATCTGGACAGGAAGACACACACACATATGATGTTTCCAAACAGACACCATGTATATTTCACCTGCATAACTTCTGTTTCTTTTATTATTAGAATATTATTATTGTATAATTACTATTTTTATACATTATTATTATATAAATGATGACACGCAGGGCTAATTGTTGACCAAATGTTGTCAGACCGTGTTATCAACATGCATTTTTGGGCAATTTCCCACTGATATTAAGCAACACATTTTTATTAGAGCTTCAACTATCAGCAAGTAATTTGTCATGATCATTAAGTCAGATCACATGGAGCCCATCTTGTTATTGCTAGGCAACATTGCTCAAAGCCTAGCAGGAGGCAGTCACACATGAAGATCATGTTACAGGAAGAATCTGTGTCATATTAAGATGCAAAGTCTGAAATGTTGGGCCCTAGGAAAGAATACCCATTATCATTGTAATAACAGTATATATGTAATAATATAATAATATAATACAATTTTTAATGTCCTGAAAGGGACTCTTGCCAATGCTGGGCTCTTAGAATAAACTTTTCCCACCTTGGCTAAGCCCTGGTCATATTAACTAAATAGCGCCTATTTTCTCCTAGTAATAAGAAATAGTGCAGAGATGATGATGGTACACCAATAATAAGGCAATGTTTTGAGTAATGTTGTTGGGCAATGTTTCCAACAGATGTGTTGTAGGCACTTTCCCACTGATATCAAACAACACCTTCTTATCAGGACATCAGCAATCATCATCAGACAATTTGTCATTCAGTCAGATCATTTGGAGCCCCATCATGTTATTGTTATTGCCTGGCAACAACACTGCTCAAAAATCAGCCCCAGCCTCAGGAGACATGCCCAAAACTAGAGCGAGATGGCCAAAGACAAACAAACAAACAAACTCAGAGAGAGTAACCAGAGGAGGAGGAAGAAGAAAAACAGATAAAAATAAAGCTGATGTGCTAATTAATATTCAGTCAGTCACACTGATTGACTAGTGGCGGTTCTGTGTGAAAATGCCCTTGGCTGGTGTCAATCCCAGCTTGAGAACATAAAAACCCTGACACATAGTGGATCCAATCATTTTCTAAACCAGCTGATTATAATTAGCACACTAGATAAGTACATCAGCTTCTGAAATCATTTCTTAAGTGCACAGACAGGAACAACACATGCCGAAGATTTTATTTTTTGAAGCCGGGATTGACACCTCTGCCTCAATATTGTCCCAAGTGTCAAACGGACTTGACTAGTGTTGGGTCAGTGTGAAAGTGCTGTTGGCTGGTGGAGTCAAGTGCACTCACGAGCAGCGTTGGGTATCCAACTTCAGAAGTTACAATCCCATACCCCCACTATTTGTTCCAGGCATTCACTGCATCAGCTGATTAGTGAAATCACCTGTTTGAAGTGCACAAGTGGCACAAGTAGAACCAGATGATTTCACTAATTAAGTGAATGGCTGGAACAAATAGTGGGGTTATGGGACTGTAACTTCTGAAGGTTGGATACCCAACACTAGTCAAGTCACAAGTAGAACCAGGTGATTTCAGTAATTAACTGATTCACTGGAACAAATAATGGGGGTATGGGATTGTAACTTTTGAAGCCAGGTTAGATCGTGAGAGTGCGACGGAGGACGGAGACTCACCCACACACTGGTTCCACTGGTAGTGCTGCACATAGCCCTGAGGGCAGCCACAGCGGAAGCCGCCCAGCATGTTCTGGCAGCCATGCTGGCAACGGTGGTTCCCGCCACACTCGTCCACATCTGAGGAGGTCACAGACAGTGGTTAAATGGGCTTTTGTAAGGAGGGGGAGCCCTTCTTTGCTACAGTATTTAATAATACAATGGAGTGAGGTATTGATCGCTGTAAGTAGAGGGAGCTCAGCTCCGCCTGGCTGTATTGCCGAGGTGAGGAGGCAGAGCTGAGCTCCAGAGGGCTGCGGCCCAATTTCATACATTTCATATTCTCATTGGTCTTTTACCTACTTGTGCTACAACTTTTGTTCTCATAGTCTGGAGACAAGGGCAAGGGTGTACAATTGATATCATTGATATGCTTTTCTGTCAAATAAACACCTTATTTGTTTCTGTGTATGACTATTATACCTGTACTATTATACTTGTCTTGCACAACACTGACAGTAAAACTGCAACCAGATACACTGGCCAAGGTCTTATTGCCAAAGACAAAAGTTCCTTCAGTTTAAAAAGTTTTGGGGTAAACATCATCTGAATAGTAAGAGTCGTGTTGTTTTAATCCTCTTGCGTTTGCTGCTGCTGTTTAACTTTATCTGCTTGTTGTTGCGGTTTTGGTTGTTGATGAGTGAGCTCACCTTCACACTCGACGCCCGTGGTATCCAGGGAGAAGCCCTTCTGACACTCACAGTTGAAGCTGCCCGGGGTGTTGAGGCAGGACGCACGCGAGCCACACACGTTCGACTGGCTACATTCATTATTGTCTGAGAGGGGGAGAACACAAAGAGAGAGACAGAGAGAGAGACAGAGAAAGTGAATGAGAGAGAGGGGGGCAGAGAACAAGAGACAAACACACAAAAATAGGTAAGGAGATGGTGGCAAGGAAAAACAAAAAAGGTTTAGAGGGAGAGGGGGAGAAAGAGAGGAGGAGGGGAGGGGAGTGGGTGCGGTGACAGGAGAAGGACACAGAAAGGAGAGATTAGACAGAGAGTTTGTTGAAAAGGAGAGATGAGGGAACAATAAACAAAAAGACAGACACAGAAATGAGGATGGAGGAGACCAAAAAATAAAAGTGAAATGGAAACTGTAAACAACCAACCAACCAACAAACAGAGCTCTTAAGAAATTTCAAAACAACACTCCTCTCCACTCCCCACATCAACAACGATCACCTGGATCTGCCCGTTGATGCACACTTACCGATACATGCGGTCTGGTGCTGAGTGAAGCCTGCGGGACACTTGCAGGTGAAGCCTCCGATGGTGTTCACACACAAGAACTGGCAGTTGTGTTGTTTGGTGGAGCACTCGTCCAAATCTAGCGGAGGGGATTGAAGAGAGGGGGTTAAAGAGCGTTTTTTATTTTAATCTCAGAAAGTCTGTTAAGAATGAGGAGGCTTCAGGCAGGATGGTGAAGCGCTTGTGAGGGTTTATAGGAGAGCTGGACTTATAAACATGCAGGGCTAGGATTACAATTCTGTGTGGAATATGTGGACAAGCCTCTCCAATCCCAAGGTCACTTCCAAGATTGGCAGAAACGAGAGCGATTAAAATTCGATACTGTGGCCTTTGTTTCCTTTCTCACAAAATCCCACTCTTTAACAAATTGTTTTGACATACGCAAAGTCCGCTCCAAATAGGGGAATCTGTGGTAATAGATTCAGGGTGAGTGGGAATTTCCTCAGTACGAGGTGGGCGGTCGGCGGGCGACAGACTCACCTTTGCAGGACTTGCCGTCCGGCTGCAGCGTGTATCCCCTGGGGCAGGAGCAGAGGTAGCTGCCCTCCGTGTTCTTGCACAGGAAGTTACAGGGCTTGGGAGACTGGGAGCACTCATCCGTGTCTGTGAGGTAGCGGAGAGGGGGGGACCAACCAAGAAAAACAGGGCCCACAGAAGGTGGTGTGTTATATTCAAAGTGTTCCTCGGTACGTGATTTATCAAAGCTCACATATGTTTGATGTGATATAGTGACACTGATAAGTGTACCTTTGATAAATTATTGAATAGAACCTTTCAACGGAATGTTTAGACATTTTTCCCATTTTCTTCCCAAATTACAGTACTTTCGCTACGTTGCACATCATGGGGAATGTTACGACAAAACCCTGCAGGAACAACTATACTGCCAATAACTAAACTCGTTACTTGTAATGAAGGTGTAATGGAGGTGTAATGGAGGTGTAGGACGTACCAACACAGGTGGTTCCAGTGAAGTCAGTGCTGTAGCCCACGTCACAGTGGCAGCGGAACGAGCCGATGGTGTTGATGCACTGGCCATTCTTACACATGTTGGGCAGCACCTGGCACTCATTGATGTCTGAAAGACACAGACACACACACACACACACACACACACACACACACAGACACACACGAACGCACACAGACACACACGAACGCACACACACACAAGAACACACAAAAAATAAACACACTTTGTCAAGAGATACAGGCTTCCAATATTCTCCTATATTCTCCTTGATGTCCTAAACACAAAAAGAGCACCCAAAAAATAAACACGTTTTGGCAAGATAGAGACAGACATCAAGCATTCACGCTGGGAAAAATCTATTTCCAACCAGCAATGAAATCAATATGGCCATCAAGCCCAGGCATTAGGCGAAATACTGCCTCCCTTGCACAGCTCAGTGGGGTTGTTTGAATTGGCAGCCCCGGCCTACATACACCTCCACGGAGCAGTGATTTAACACCTGCTTGTAACATAAAACTGCATTATAACATTGGAAATAAAGTAGATCTATATATATATATAAATTATTTAGTGCCAGCCGAGGAGTAGGGGAGTAAATTGGTGGCCCTGGTAGCACTAAAAACATCTTGCCCATGAGTGCACACACACACATACACACGCACGCACACGTCCACACACACGCGCGCGCACACACGCACAGACACCATGTCTCTTTACAGTCATAAATTCAAACCTGTACACTGTGTCTGGATGTTAATGAAGTGAAATTTCTGTCTTCTTCCAGGCTTGCACACACACATACACACGCGCACACACACACAGTCACCATGTCTCTTTACAGCCATAAATCCAAACTTGGATGTTAATTTGACTTCATTTCTGTCTTCTTTCAGGCATGCACACACACATACACACCCACACACGCACATGCACACACACGCATAGGCACATGCCCACACACACCCACACACCCACACGCACATGCACACAGTCACACACCCACACAGCCACGCATTCACACCCTCCCTCAGGCCCCACCTCGCCCATCTGTGGTGTAGCCTGGCCCCAGCGGGCACATCTTCTTGTAGTGCACGGTGCCTGGCAGAGGGCACAGCTCGCACTGCGGGCCCCAGCCGCGCCCCCCGTTGCAGCAGCACTCCGACTTGGTGACGCTGTTGCGGTTGGTGGAGGACTGCTGGCACATGGTCTGGAGCACCTCCGTGAAGCAGAAGCCCTGCCTGTTGTCTGAGAGAGATGGAGGGAGAGATAGATCGAGAGAGAAAGGGAGAGAGAGAGAGATGGAGAGATGAAGGAAGAGAGCGATGGAGGGAGAGAGGGATAAAGAGCAAGAGCAAGAGAGAGAGAGAGAGATGAAGAGATGGAGAGAGGGAGAGAGGGAGGGAGAGAAAGATAGAGGGAGAGAGGAAAGGAGGGAGACAGGAAGAGATGCAGAGAGGGAGAGATGGAGGGAGGAAGAGAGGGAGAGAGATCCATGTGTGAGTCAAGTCATATTTGATCATCAGTGTCACAGTAATTGTTACTTGTAAAGCTAATGCCTTATATTTGTGAAAATAGTAATGTTCTTAAAGCTAATGGCTTATGTTTGTAAAAATGGTAATGTTCAAGAGTTCTGACCTTTATCCATCTTGTCCAAAGTTTTATGCATAAATATTATATTAAGTAAATATTATACATAAATCATGCTTTTTTGGTTAATATCTAACTGCAACTGAGCTGGTTTATGTTAAAATACAGTACAATGAGAACAAACTGTTTGCAGCTTGACTGATATTGGACAGAATAACAAAAATACCTAAATGATTCATGAAAATAAAACATTGAGACAGCCTTTCAAGGGCATTTGCAAGTGTAAATGGGTAACTTTCCTGACTGTATAAATCATTGATTAAGTCAGTATGCCTGTTCACAATTCAGTGTGTGATTTCCATACATGTATGTGGACCTCCACAGCTGTGAAGCTTAGCTTACCAATGCACTCAGTGCCTGTGGAGCTGGGCTGGAAACCCTCATTGCACTCACAGCGGTAGCTGCCCACCGTGTTGACACAGCGCCCATTCTTACAGATGCCCGGCTTGGTGCGACACTCGTTCAGGTCTGCCAGACAGCGGGAGAGAGGAGAGGAGAGAGGAGATGAGAGGAGGGGTGGGGGGTGGGGGGTGAAGAGTGGGGGTTACGGGGGTGCGGATTTGGATGAGATTACACAGGGTTTTTGCGGAGAGGGAGCGTGGGGCGGGTAGCATATGTTATCTAACACGATTTTTCCACCACTCGTGGCGCGCTGATTCACGAGCGAGGGTTTGGAAGTGGATGAGGCTCTTGTGTTGCACTTTGGTCTGTTGTGCTCTGTGCTGCTAATGTCGGTTATTATCTTTTACAGAGATGCTCATTTTTACTGATGTCCGCAACCACTCTCATGTCTGATGCTAAGGCGGCGAGACTGCTTTGGTGAACTGATGTAGTCGGGGAGAGGAGAAGGCCAAATAATAGCCGTCTAATGGCCGTCTGACTTCCTGACTCGATCTGGCCCAGTCACTTCCACTCGATGTCTCTTTCTCACAAATTGAAATGGAAACTCTGAATGCTCTGTTGGCAGGAAATACAGACTGTGCAATGCCAAAGAAATACAAAGGAAAAAAAAAGATGTACACAAATTCTCATATATTCACACGCCACACACACACACACATACACACACATCTACAAACACCACTACACAGACATACAACCACACACACACACAGACACACACACACACACACACACACAGACACACTCTACACGCACAACCACATACTCCAAACACACACACACACACACACACACACACACGCTTACCCATGCATCCCTCTCCATCTGGTCGGCGGGTCATTCCCGGCGGGCAGATACACATGAAGGTGCCGATGAGGTTCTTGCAGGCCATGCCTTTGGATGCACAGTCATCCAGCCCCTCCGAGCACTCGTCCTGGTCTGGATGAATCACAGTAAGCCATTACTCTCTGTGTGTCACACACACGCGCGTACACACACACACACACACGTACACACACTTTCTCTTTCTCTCTCTGTGTCACACACACACACACACACACATACTTTCTGTCTGTCTCTCTCTCACACACACACACACGTATTGTATGAACCCATAAAAATAACTCACTCCAGCATGTCTACAGCTTCACCAAAACAAGCCACATGAGTGGCTGTGGAGAGTGAGTCAGGACGTTGCTGAGTGCCAAAAGACATTTCTTCCCCCAATTACTCACTGCCCCGACTCCTTACAATAGTCACAACAATGGCTCAATTACTCAGCATAATAGAGCGCGTAGTCAAGTGCTGTGTCCATCTACTGGAGGGTGTTTGGGGATACCTGACCTTCTCTGTCAAATATGTACTAATATTATGATAAAGAGGTAAGATAAGTAGATCCTAACATTTTAGTTTTTTTAAGTGATGAAAAGGTGTAGTCAGACAAAGGATTACACTGAATCATATTGTAAATCAGAGCAGTGAGACACTGATTTGTATGTAGGCTAAGAAATGCATGAAATACTGAGATGACATGGAGATCCAGTTAGTGTGTGTGTGTCTGTGTGTGTCTCTGTGTGTGAGTGTGTCTGTGCATGCATGTGTCTGTGTGTGTGTGTGTCTGTGCATGTACATGTGTGTGCGTGCGTGTGTGTGTGTGTGTGTGTGTGCATGTGTGCATGTGTCTGTGGGTGTTTGTGTGTGTGCATGTAAAAGGCAGGGTGTTGATGTGGAGGGGTGGAGGGGTCTCTTCTCACCTCTGCACATCCTCTGGTCATCACGCAGCACGTATCCCGCGGGACACATACACTCATAGGAGCCGAAGGTGTTGACACAGCGGAAGGCACACAGCAGCGGATTCAGAGCACACTCGTTTATGTCTGCATGGACAGAGAGAGAGAGGGAACAAGACAGAAAGAGAGAGAGACACAGAGAGGGAGACACAGAGAGAGAGAGAGAGAGAGAGAACAAGACAGAAAGAGAGAGAGACACAGAGAGAGAGAGAGAGGGAACAAGAGAGAGAGAGAGACAGAGAGGCAGAGAGAGAGAGAGAGAGAGAGACAGACAGACAGAGGGCAAGAGAAACAGAGTGGCGTGACCATCAAAAAGAACAGGGGGCTCTGGTGGCCATGTATAATGCAAGGGGTGCCTGTTGGGTTTCTTATTTTTGGGGAGGGGGGGTGTGTGGGGGTGTGTGGTGGTCCGCTTGCGGGAGATGGAGATGCTGACCTTCACATGTCATCATGGGCCCGGGTTCAAAGCCCTCCTGACAGGAGCACTCGAAGCCTCCCACCACATTAGTGCAGGTGCCATTGCCACACGGGTTCCCGAAGGAGCACTCATCAGTGTCTGGATAGATGGGGGGAGAGATGGAGAGGGAGAGGGAGGGGGAGAGAGAGAGAGAGAGAGAGAGAAGAGAGAGAGACAGTGACAGTCAGACAGACAGACGGGGAGGGAAAGGGAGAAAGGGGGAGAGAGGGCATAAGAGAATAGAAGAAAAAAAAATCAGAGAGAGGGAAGAATGAAAAGAGAGAGGGGGGCAGAAAATAATGGAGATGCTGGCCAACAAAAACTGCATCAAATATCAAAACTAAATTCCACTTCTTGTTTACTTGTTCCACTCCATCCAAAAATTGCACGGGGGGGTGGGGTGGTGGAGGGGGGAGTGGAGGGGTTGTTTCTCCGCCGTCCAAAACGTGGTTATTAATAGCAAATTTTATTTCCAAAACAGCTTTTTTTTGGCAGATGACGGCCTGCTGTTTGAGCAGGAGACAAATAAAGCATGTCAATATTGCGCTCTGTGCCAACGCTAATGCTGCTCACCCACGCAGTTGAGGCCGTTGTAGTCCAGGTTGTATCCGAAGGGACACTCGCAGCGGAAGGAGCCATCGGTGTTGATGCATATGCCGTTCCCACAGATGCCAGGGGTATCCAAACACTCATTCATGTCTGCAAATGAAGTAGGACGAGATAGAGATAGATTGGAAAGACAGTGGCAAGCATGAGAAAAAAAGCACTGAAACAAATTACACAAATTTACAAGCTTTTGTAGATAGCAATGTAAGCAGGGATGCTGCTACAAATTGTGGGCCACCTGAAATAAAATAATTTTGGGCCCCCACTCCAACGATGTCATAGTCCGCTGCGGGCCCCTGTAAACCTCTGGGCCCCCTGAATCGTCCTGATCTACCCCCCGCCCTTAGCGGTGCCCCTGGCTGTAAGCAATGCTTACACCAACTGACTACAACTTCCAACAAGCCTAACTCTACTGTCGTGGTACTCTAGTGGTTTTCATACACATTAATTTATTATCTAAGCATATTAATGATTTTAATAATCTTGTTAAATATTGTGCTAATTGGAATAACATTGAGTAGCTTATCTAAAAACACTTAGAGGATTACTGTAGTGGTACTGTATGTATGGGTCTGTGTGTGTGTGTGTGTGTGTATCTTCACAGCAGGCATGTCTCTCACCTTCCCTTCCATACGGACCAGGCACGGTTCCATGGCCATAAGGACAGAGGGTGTGGAAGGCAGCTGGAGAAACATGGGAAACACATGGTTAGCTTAGCATCCTCAGTTACCTTAGCTTAGCTGTTCACAGGAAATGGGTACATTTCACACATTTTTCTTTCCTGGACCTTGATCCGCTACTCACCATCTACTCAACCATCGATAGCCACTTAGCTTGATATGTGTGATATGTAGCTTTTATGTTAAAACAAGCATCAGATAGCCATATTACCATATTTTAGCATCAGATCAGTTAAAACAAACATTAGGTGTACATGACAAAATTTGAGACTATGAAAACATTTTCTTCCTGTTTTTCTCCTGTGATTTAGTGAGTTCCTGCTCTCTATACTCCTCCTCTCCTACTCTCCTTGACAAAGCTAATGAGTCCCATGGTTTCATCCCTGAGGGAGTGTAGCTGTAGTGGTGTCCCACTCACCCTCTCCCTCCCGTGGGCACAGCTCACAGGGGTCTCCCCAGCCCTCGCCTGGCATCTTGCTGCAGCAGCACGCGGCCTTGGTGGTGTTGGAGGCCTTGGGCACGGAGCACTTGCCTGCCTCAAAGCGCGTGAAGCAGAAGCTCTCACGTGTGTCTAAAACAAAAAGAGAGAGAGAGGTAGAGATAGCGTAAAAGACAGAGAGAGAGAGACAGAGAAAGTAAGAGAAAGAAAGTAAGAGAGAGAGAGAGAGGGAGGGAAAGAGAGAGAGAGAGAAGGAGATGTAAAAAGTCCTAAATTAGACCAATGTCTTGTCATTTTTCATAACTACATCAATAAACCAATAGAGAGAGAGAAAGAGAATTAAAGTCATGTTGAGGTCACTGGGTGACTGGGGGAAAAGAGATTTGATGGCTTTGTTTCACAGAGAGCTATGGTTAAAAGGTGACATACAGTATTTCCAAGAACAGGTGACTTACCAAAGCATCGCCTGCCGTTATCCGAGAGCACAAAACCAGGCTGGCACACGCACTGGAAGCTGCCGGGCGTGTTGGTGCAAGTGCCGAACTGGCAGATGTTAGGCTCGGACTCGCACTCGTTGATGTCTGGATGGACCGAGGGGGGAAAACAGAGAGACAGACACACATAGAGGTTAGAGGTGTGAGTCGGGGATGTCCTTTGGGGGCGTAGATGTGAAAGGTGAGAGTCGGGGATGTCCTTGGGGGGCGTAGGGGGGTGGGGGTGGACAGAGAGACAGACACACATAGAGGTGGAAGGTGAGAGTCAGGGACGTCCTTGGGGGCGTAGGGGGGACAGACAGGGGGCTTCTAGAGGCTGCAGTGCGGCAGATGGGCCGGGCTAAGCAGAGGCCTCCACAGCCACCGCTCCCTCTCCACCCCCACGCAGACATGTGCCAGGAGACAGCTCCTGTCATCCTCCATCCGCCATCAAGCAGCGGCGGCACAAATCTGTCACGGATCTGTCTGCTCTAATTCAGAAGCCCTTTGGCAGTGGGTATATGGAGCACTGCGCTCCTAAAGATGCATCAATGTTTCATGTGTTAGAGGTGTGTGTGTTTGAGGTGTGTGTGTGTGTGTGTGTGTTTGAGGTGTGTGTGTGTGTGTATGTTAGAGCGGTGTGTGGGAATATGTGTGTTAGAGCTGTGTGTGTGTGTGTGTATGTGGGTGTGTGGGTGTGTGTGTGTGTGTGTGTGTGTGTGTGTGTGGGTGGGTGTGTTTGCAGGTGTCAGGGGAACCTCACCAATGCACTGGTCGTTCTGCACGGAGTAGCCCGGTGGACAGATGCAGCGGAAAGAGCCGTCGAGATTGTGACAGGTGCCAGGTGAGCAGGCTCCAGGGTACGTCAGACACTCATTTAGATCTGAGACAAACGCCAGCACCATTAGTCACAAGGACATAAAGTAATTTTATAATGACAATTTCACAGAATAAAATAGAACAGATTCAAACAGAATAGAATAGAACAGAATAGAATCAAATAAAATAGAATAGAATAGCTCACCAACGCAGTTCTTGCCGTCAGGAGTGAGTTCATAGCCCTCGAGGCACAGGCACTGGAAGGAGCCCACATTGTTGATGCACTGGCCATTCCTACACACCTGGCCAGCCTGAGTGCTACACTCATCAATATCTGCACAGGGAGAGAGGGAGGGAGAGGGGGAGGGGGAGAGGAGGGGGGGAGAAAGAGAGAGGGAAAGGGGAAGAGGGAGAGAGAGAGGGAGAGAGAGGGAGAAAGAGAGAGGGAGAGGGGGAGAGAGGGGTGGAGAGAGAGAGGGAGAGGCGGAGAAAGAGAGAGGGAGAAGGAGAAAGAGGGAGAGAGAGATAAGGAGAGGGAGAGATAGAGAGAGAGATGGGGGTATTGGAAGAAAGGGGGTATACATTAATGAATGTAGGGATAAAGAGAGGTAGAGAAAAAAGAAAGAGAAATAGGAAAATGGAGAGGTGGAGATGGGTGGATGGAGAAAGACAGAGAGAGTGATAGAGAGATCAGCTGAAGTTTGCATCATCACTTTCACTCTCCCTGCACATCCATATCACTCAGCAGAGGATATGAGCTGGAGGAGATGACTAATAGGCCATACGATGACAGCATGAAGAGGGAGGCAGAGAGATAGAGAGATAGAGAGCAAGAGAGGAGGGAGAGAGAGATAGGAACGAGAGGGAGAGAGAGATAAGAACGAGAGGGAGAGAAAAATTGAGAGGGGGAGAGAGAGCGAGAGAGGAGGGTAGAGAGAGAGAGAGACAGAGACAGAGAGGACAGAGGGAGACAGAGAGAGGAGAGAGACAAGACAGAGACTAAGAGAGAGAGAGAGAGACAGGAACGAGAGGGATAGAAAAAGTGAGAGGGAGAGAGAGAGAAAGAGAGAGAGAAAGAGAACGGAGGGAGAGAGAGCACTAAAGCATAAATCCTGAGGGCAGGCTTACCCATGCAGTCATTGTTGTGCGTGAGGTCAAAGCCGGGGAAACACAGGCAGTTGTAGGAGCCCACCGAGTTCTTGCAGGTACCGTTGCCACATGGCTGCCTGTCACACTCATCAATGTCTGCACACACACACACACACACACACACACACACACACAGACACACACAGACACACACAGACACACACAGACACACACAGACACACACAGACACACACACACACACACACACACACAAACACAGGAGAGAGGGGAAGGTGAGGCCATGGTAAGGGAACAAAACATTGAACTCCTGCAGAAAGTTCTGGAACATCAACCGTGAAACCCTGAGGGGCTGCGCTGGGCTACTCACCCATGCACATGGTCTGGTCGGCCGAGGCCTTGAAGCCATTGTGGCAGTGGCAGCGGTAGCTTCCCTGCGTGTCGATGCACTCGCCCTGGCTGCACACGTTGGGGATCTCCTGGCACTCGTTACGGTCTGTCGGCAGCACCAGTTACAAAAATGAGCATCAGCACATTCGGAAGAGGAGGAGGAGGAGGAGGAGTAACAAACGAGACAAGGAGGAAGGCCTGAGCCAAAAGCCACAGCCACTAACAAGGCAACAGGGAATTTAATATTTTTTGCCAGGGAACTGTCAGCTGCAGCTGAGCCCAGGCCTCCCAAGAAACTTCATCTTTCCCCCCCTGTAATTTGGAGGTGGTATTTCTTCCCAAGCCTTGGCGAGGCGGGGAGCAGACTTACCCACACACGCTCCACTGGGGGAGAGCTTGTAGCCGGGCGAGCACTCGCAGCGGTAGTTCCCAGGGATGTTGATGCACTTGGCGTTGCGCTGGCACAGGTTCTCGCCGCTGTTGCATTCGTCAATGTCTGGGGGAGAGAAGACAGCATGCCCGTCGGCGCAGGGGAGGGGAGTGGAGGGAGGGTAGAAAGGAAGGGGGCGAGGGGTGGTTGGCATAGGGGCACAAAGACGGGAGAGGGTGAGGAGGGGCACCATCAGTCAAGCAATCCATAAACGTCTCGTAAAGGAACATTGTGAGGTAAACACAGCCACACAGCAGCGCAGGGCCCTCTCTCAGAACATCAGCTTCCTTGAGCCTTGGGCCTGGATCCCAGACCCTGTTCCCTCGCCCTCCCCCACAGTCTCAGCGTGAGGAGTGATGGAAGCCCTTGGCAGCCTGGCACTGTTGCTGGCTCCTGAGGGGCCGATCGTCCTCCCCGGCTTTACTAGCAGGGGCATAACTCATGTGGGAGAGACAGGAGACAGGGCCACGCTGCATGCATTCTGTTGATGAGCTCGGCGCGGTCGGACCCAAGGAGCTACAGTAATGCCACTGGTGTGGCTGCTGCTGGGGCAGATGGGGCGGATAATATGGCTAGCTGGCATGGCTGTGCACAAGGGTGCTGGCACATAGGGATACTATAGGGCCCTGTAAGAGAGTGCAAGTTTTGGCCCCCCTTACTGTTAATTGTAATATTAATATCATCCTCAAAGGGCCCTCCGAACTGTCCTAACTTTCTCCACCTGGATGTGCCCCTAGTAAAGAATACAGCCACTCCCCACACCCTTATTATTATTACATTACACTTAGCTGAGACTCTTACAATTATTTAGGTACAGGGTTTCGGTTACATTCCCTGGAGCAATGTGGGGTTAGATGCAAGCAATATTTCCAAAGGCACCCCTAGTAATGCTGGGCCCTTATCGTCTTAACTCCCGCCCCCTGGAGGCCCCTCCCACAGTGCCAGGGTGGGCTGCCATACCTTATAATAATAATAATAACATTTCCAAAGGGACCTCTAGTAATGCTGGGCCCTCCTTCCATCATACCTTCGCATATCAGCAGTATATATATAATAATAATATACGTATGATAATAATAATTAATAATGACAACATCATTTCCAAAGGGTGGGCGTCATACCTTCACATATGAGCAGGATGTTGTTGTAGCTGAAGCCCATGGGGCACTCGCAGCGGAAGCTGCCGATCTGGTTGATGCACACGCCGTTGGCACAGATGCCCGGGATTTCACGGCACTCGTCGATGTCTGCGAGTGAAAATCACACCCAAAAACAGCAAGGCATAAATACATAACTTCTTAAGCAGTGAGGAGAAAAAACAACCACCTGAGCACAAAAAACTCACTCACTCATATTCGAGAAGTAATGTTAGTTACTGAAGTGGGTCGTATATTTGTCAAAATTGATGCATGGCTGAAGTTGGAGGATTTATGGGCGATGTTGTGTGCTAAATGTAAAAGCAGGGCACTTGTGCAATTAGTAAAATTATTTCCTGCAGCTTGC
>CM059276.1:23583287-23595787 GCA_030347295.1 Setipinna tenuifilis
TCACTGAAGCCTCCTCTCCTTCCCCAAGGCCTGTAGTGTACATGATACTGATCTCTATATCTACTTCAACAAGATCTAGATTTATTATTTGGCAGTGCACTGCTTTAGCTAAGCATATGTGATGTAATATGTGAATTTAATGAAAAAAAGTAAAAATTATGCACTGCTGAGTGAAATTTAAAGTGCACTTCAAGTTAATCTGATGAGCTGTTTCCAGTTGTAAATATGTGTCCCCTCTGTGTGTGTAGTCCCTGTTCACCTGAGCAGGAGAAGCCGTCGCCAATGAAGCCTTCCTTGCAGGCGCAGCGGTAGGAGCCAGGAGTGTTGACACAGTCTGCGTTGGGGTTGCAGTTGTGGTCCTCCGTGGAACACTCATCCTGATCTGGGGTCAGGACGAGGGGAGATTCACTCAGTGTGTCGTTTACACAGCACATAATACAGCGGACATGGCTAGTTATCCATTACCTCACCAGATCAGGAATAAAATAAATAAAAACACAGCCTAGCATATGCCATTATAAGCTGTGTTTTTATTTTTTGTTAGTTAATCCTCCATTTTCATGAATCATTGCTGGCTAAAGACTACTGGCTAAAGAATACTACGGACTTACTCACTGACACATTCAGGTCTTACAATACAGCTAGTCTGAAAAACTTTACAAATGACTTAGAAATAGCTCACCATAACAACTAAAAAACCTCACAACAGTAACTTTGAATCCTAATTCTATTTTTCTAACGATATAGGTTACTAAGGGCCTACTTACCGACACATTTAATGCCATCTCCAACCCAGCCGTCACGGCAGCGACACTTGAAGCTCCCAGGCACGTTGACGCAGGCAGCGTGCATGTCGCAGTTATGAGCCCCAATCTCACACTCATCCACATCTACACACACAGTCAAATATATATAGTTACATATTAAAATATTGCCATTAAAATAAGTTATTTTTATCTGTTAGTTAAACTGTTGACTTCTCACAAAAGTCACATAAAAGTGTAATAATCTGGTTTTATGTCAAAATTATGCATTTTAAACCACACATATTCATTTCTATTCTGAGCTTGCATGGCTTCTCTAACATTACACTGAGGTGATGTTAGCAACTGGTCTGAAATGAATGGAGTTGCCAAATGTTGGCACACGGACCCGGTCCCTCAACTGACCCACACTCTTTACAGTGCCTGGCCTCATTCAAGAGGCTGCACATGGGACCCGTTGACCCGTGGGTCGGGTCGGGTCTGGTCCGGTGGGGGTTGGTAAGGGGGGGGCTACGCTACCTGTGCAGCCGGTGGAGCCCTTCTTGACAAAGTAGCCCAGCTGGCAGTGGCAGATGAACGAGCCCTTGGTGTTCTCACAGTCCCCGTGCAGACAGATGTTGGGGTTCAGGTCACACTCGTTCACATCTGGAGATACACAGAAAAAGAGAGAGAGAGAGAGAGAGAGAGAGAGAGAGAGCGAGAGAGACAGAGAGACAGAGAGACAGAGACAGAGAGACAGAGAGAGACAAAGAAAGAGAGATAGAGAGATGGAGACAGAGAGAGATGGAGACAGAGAGAGATGGAGAGAGAGAGAGATGGAGAGAGAGAGAGAGAGAGAGAAACAGAGAAAGAATGAGAGAAATGAAGAGAAGATGAGAAGAGAAGAAGAGAGAGAGACAAGAATATAGACGATATTATGAGAGCGAGAGAGAGAGAAAGTGAAGAAGAAGGGGGGGTGAGGAAGAGAGCAATGCTTAAGTCCTCTATTGTAGTTCTGGTTGTACAGTAATACTGCAGTGTCAGAAGTGTCACTAGTGTCACACAGGCGTGCTGCCCTCACCTATGCAGGTCCTCATGTCCATGGAGGCCATGAAGCCGTCGTAGCAGAGGCAGCGGTACTCTCCAGGGATGTTGGTGCACTGGCCTCCATCACAGATGTCAGGGGTGTCCTCACACTCGTCAATGTCTGCAGGACACACACACACACGCACACACACACACACACACACGAGGGACAGCAACATTCAACTCAGCAGCTGCGATTTCTGTGTAAAGTCTCTAGGTGTGTGTTAGCATATTTGTGCATTTATATTTATGGGCATCTATATGTCTGAGAACAGGAGTAAAAGCAGGCTGAGGACACAGGAAAGCCCAGTCTTAGCAGTTTTGTGTTTGTGAATGTGTGTCAGAGAGAACAGGAGGGAGAGAGAAAGAGAGAGAGAGTGTGTGGGTGTGTGTGTGTGAGTAAGTGAGTAAGTAAGTGAGTAAGTGAAAGTGTGTTGGCATGTGTCTGTGCGTCAGTAAGTGAGTGGGTGAGAGTGTGTTGGTGTGTGTCTGTGCGTGTGTGTGTGTGTGTGTGTGTGTGTGTGTGTGTGTGACTCACCCGAGCAGGTCCTCTGGTCCGGCATCAGAGCGTAGCCTTCACTGCAGCTACACTCATAGCTGCCCTCTGAGTTGGTGCAGTGAGTGTCACAGCCTCCGTTCATGATGGTACATTCATCAATATCTGAAAGCAACACAAACAACCCATTACCAACAGCACTTATGAGTTATAACACAAACACAGCACCTTACACTCTCGTAGATATGGGTTTTCTTTCGAAACCTTTTTTAGATTTCTTTTTACCAAAACATTGGGGAAAATGTAACTACATTTATTACAGTTAAAGCAAAATAGAATTGAAATGAATTCAAGTAAAAATGAACTGAGCACTCATGACTTATAACACAAACACAGCACCTTACACTCTTGTAGATATGGGTACATATATCTTTTGAAACCTTATTTAGATTTCTTATTAATGTCTTACCTTCCTACCAAAACATCGGGACTATGAAAATGTAACTAAATTCAGTACAGTTAAAGCAAAACAGAATTGAAATGAATTCAAGTAAAAATGAACTGAAGTCCGTGTAATTCTCTGTGCCAGTCCAGACGGTGGCATGCCGGTACTCAAAGTCAAAGTCAGTTTTATTGTCAAAAAACATATGTACAGGTTGCACACACACAGAATTTGAAATTGCAAACTAAAAGTACTCACCCACGCAGCCCTGCCGGTCCGGGGTGGCCTGGTAGCCCGTGTCACATGAGCACTGGTAGGTGCCCACCACGTTCACACACTTGCCGTTCTTACACAGCTTGTCACTCAGGTCACACTCGTTCACATCTGCAGAACAGACACACGTTTATTAGTTTGTCAAGCAGAGAGAAAAGGAGAGATCTTTGTTTTATGTATTCATGTTATACTGCATGTAGTCTTAATCTGAATTTGGAAGAGACCAAGAGAATGAGAGAAATGAGAGGAAAAATACTGCACACATTGGTAATAAATCAATGGGATGCAAAAACAGAGGTTGAAATACAGTTGTTTGTGTGAGTTTAGTGCACTGTAGTGCTGCAGTGTTGCTGTGTGTGTGCAGTCCTTTTTTTGTTTGAGTGTAGTGTACTGTAGTGTGTGTGGTCCTGATTGTTTGTGTGAGTGTAGTGCAGTGTGTGTGCTCCTCGTTGTCTGTGTAAGTGTACTGTAGTGCACTGCATTGTGTGTGTGTGTGTGTGTGTGTGTGTGTGTGTGTGTGTGTGTGGTTGTGCAGCCCACCTTCACAGACGGAGCCCTCGGGGCTGAGCTGGTGGCCGGGGGGACACTCGCACTCGTAGCTGCCCTCCGTGTTCAGACAGGTGCCCCCACGACAGAGCAGGGGGTCCCTCTCACATTCATCAATGTCTGCAGAGGAGGGGGGGGGGGGGCAGAGGGGTAAGAGACGAAGGGGGCGGGTGGAGGGGAGAAGGACACAGAGAGGGAGTAAGAGAAAAACAGAGAAAGATATACAGTAAATTGAGAGTAAGAGAGAGAAATAGGGAGAGAAAGAGAGAGAGAAAGAGAGAGGGGGGGGTATGAAGGGGGGTAGGACGAGAGATTGAAAACAAGGTGAGCAATGACCGAGTAGATGAAACGAGCGAGCTGGCTGGCGGTGTGCTCTGTAATGTATGTGTTGTGGGAGTCCACCCAGACAGGGAATTCCCACAGGGTCTCAGGTGAGGACGTGTGTGTGTGTCTGCGTGTGTGTACAAGGGATTGAGGAAATGTGTGTATTGTGTATGTGTGTAGTACAGGGGAGGTGGAAAATTTGTGTATGGGTGTGTACTATAAGAGTGTGTATACAGACTTTTTGTGTTTGTGTGTGATACAGGGAAGGAGAAATGTGTGTGTGTGTGTGTGTGTGTGTGCAATGAGGGGGAAAAAGTGTGTGTGTATATATACGTTTGTGTGTGTGTGTTTATTTGTGTGTATAAAGGAGGTGGGGAAACGTGTGTATGTGTACTCGAGCAAGTGTGTGTTTGTGTGAAGGTGTCTCCTCACCCATGCAGTTCTTCATCATCATGAAGCCGCTCTCGTAGCCCTCGAAGCACTCGCACTCGAAGCTGCCCGGCGTGTTCACACACGTGCCGTGCCCACACAGGTCCGGGGAGATGCGGCACTCATCAATATCTGTTACACACACACACACACACACACACACACACACACACACACACACACACACACACACACACACCCAGATGCATACACACACCCAGGCGCACACACACACGGACGCACACACACATAGACGCATACACACACAGACGCACACACAGGGATGGAGAAAATAGCCACAGGTGTTTTGGTCTGAAGTTCACAATTTATTACTGACATTTGTAATTTGGTGGGTGATATTTTTCAAGAAATCAGTATAACATAAAAAAGGTACAAGGGCAGTTTATTTCATTCCCATAAAACAGACTGATGACTTGTCATGTGTGGTGAGAAAAAGGTGGATAAACTAGTGTACTGGTTTGAAAAAAACGTGCGTACCATAAAGTTGTGAATAACTGCTGTTTTGAACACTTGTAAAGGTGTAAATGATGTTTGCGTGTATTAATCCTTCACTAGACTCTTGCTTATAATTGACAGCTAAGATGTAAACAGCTGAAATGGTGTGTTGTGCTGACTCTAGCTGGTAGCTATGATGGTAACAAGACCATCTGTGACAGGCTTAAAGAGGCATGTGTACTGTGATGCTGAGGTACATTAGGTGGTCATGGGTATGGTAACATGAGTAAGTGTGACAACCACAGTAAATATGTACCTAGCACATCTGTGACAGGGACATAATAACAGCTGGCCCTGTGTCCAGTTATATGAATGGACATGTGTAGGAGTGTAAGTGTAACAGTATGTAAATATGTAACTAAAACATCTCTGACAGGGTCCTAACAGCTGGTCATGTGTCTGGTGATATGTGAGTGGACATGTGCAGGTGTGATGAGCACAGGCCAAGGTGAAGCTCACCTGTGCAGTTCCTCTCCTCCATGGTCAGGGCAAAGCCGCTGTTGCAGCGACACTTGAAGCTGCCGATGGTGTTTTTGCAGGTACCGTACGTGCACAGGCCCTTAAAGACCTTGCATTCATTCACATCTGAGCACACAAACACACAGACACACACAGACACACACAAACACACACAAACACACACAAACCACAGTCAGGGTGGATATTAGAACATCAAGAGGAGATATGCACTGGAATCTGTTACATTTCTCATGGCGTAATGGCTTTATCTGCATGAAGGCTATTACTGGTAAATAGACCTGAAACGTACTCTGCCTTCTGTCCAATCTTAAATACACAGGAATGGAAGCCCAACGCTCTGGGTTTTTTTTTTTACATTTACCACTAAATGAGAATATTTCCATTACATGAGAGTCACTTGATTGCTGAACAACACTACATCAAATCCACTACAATGCATTACATTTATCAAGCACGTTATCCAAAGTGCCTTATTAAAAACACCCAAGCTACAGAACTGTAGGAGCTCTATCAGTGAGCACTAAGCTCTTAAAACTAGATGCACTACATAGTGGTACATGATATGACCGCATCAGTGGCTTGTGAAGGTTAGCACAAAGGGAATTATAGCGGCCCTATGGAATGAATGTCAGTCTCATACTGTTAAACAGTCTCAGTTAAAACAGTCCCATACTGTCCTTTTTCTCCTAAGGGGGCTTTAAGAGAAACAGATCAGAAAGCTCTTGATTTCTGAGGGGCAAAGATAAAAAAGATGTTGTAAGAAGTCATATTTTCCCCTGACTACAGGTTGGGCTAACAGAATTACTACGAGGCCAGGAGAATAGGGATCAGGCTGTGTGAGTCAAGTGTGTGAGTTAAGTGTGTGAGTCACTGTGTGTGTGGCACCTTTGTAGAAGGGTCTTCCGGTGAGGATGTCTCCGCGGTTGGCGAACCCTGAGCCGCGGGGGCAGGTGATCTTGTACTCAGGTGTGTCGTGCTTGGGGCACTCGTCACAGTCCACCCCCCAGGCGGCGCCCACCGAGCAGCAGCACATGTCCTTGCGGTAGCGGCCCGGCAGCGGCTCTCCACACTCGTCCTCATCCCACTTCATGTAGCACTGCTCACTACGCATGTCTGTATACACACATACATGCATATGCACACATGGACACACACACACACACACGCACACGCGCAGGCACACACACACACACACACACACACACACACACACACACACACACACACACACACATTAACATGCACAGATGTACGCACACATAAAACACACGCATACACACAATACACACGCACGCACCCCATGTGGACACAAAGACATACACAAACACAAGCAAATTATTGACTGCATTATATAACATTACATTACATTACATTGCATTGGGCAGACGCTTTTATCCAAATCCACACACAGTACAGTGGAGATACAAGCACTCAGACTAACATACTAATGCTCGACTTGAACAACTTCATCATGTGTCCATATCCTCACAATACCTCTATGAATATGCGCATATGAGCCAAAGAGGCCTTTTGCTTGCACAGCTGTGCGTGGCTCTTGTCCCAAACATTCCTGTGGCTCTAGGAACTTTATGTACGACATGGGACTCTCTTCAGCCCACACATGCATACAGTACATGTATCTACACGTGTGTATGAGTGAGTGTGTGTGTGTGTGTGTGTGTGTGTGTGTGTGTGTGTGTGTGTGTGTATGTATGAGTGTGTGTGTGTGTGTGTGTGTGTGTCTCATACCTATACATACAAGCAGTGTATTTATCCACATAGTGTATGTGCTTAATGGTGAGTGTGTCCCTTGTGTCTTGTACATACACATGCACTGTATCTATGTATCTGCTTGTATGTGTGCATGTGTGTATGTATGTGTATGTATGTCTGTAGGTGAGTGTCCCACACCCACACATGTATGTATCTCCATGTGTGGGTAACAGTGATTGTGTCTTGTACTTACACATGGACTGTATCTACGTATCTGCAGTGAGTGTGTTTTCTGTGTCTCCTGCCATGACATAGTATATGTCCACACATGTGTATGATGGTGAGTGTGTCTCGTGTGTCTCATACCTACAGATGTCTCTGTGTATCTACATGTGTGTATGATGTTGAGTGTGTCTATGCATCTAAATGTGTATATCATGGTGAGTGTGTGTATGCATTCACATGTGTATGATGGTGTGTATGTATCTAAATGTCTGTATAATGCTGAGTGTGTGTGTGTGTGTGTGTGTGTGTGAGTATCTTCACGTGTGTATGATGAGGAGTGTGTCTTGTGCGTCTCGTACCCACACAGGTGCGTCCACCCCCGTCCAGTGTGAGCCCCTCCATACACTCGCAGTGGAACGAGCCCTGTGTGTTCACACAGCGCCCATTCACACACACCCCGGGGAACACCTCACACTCATTTATGTCTGAGGAAGGAAAGGAACAGAGGAAAGGGAGGGACAGAGAGAGGGGGGGAGAGGGGGGTGGTGGAGGGGAGACAAAGAGAGAGAAGGATGAGACTTCTTTTTGTTCTTCCTTTTGGAACGAAAGTCATTTGGCTCAGAGGGGGAGACAGATTCTCTGGGCAAATTGAAAGCAGCAGGCGGTCCTGGGAGTGTTATTGAGAATGTGGTCACACTGTATGAATGCGTGTGTGTGTGTAGGAGTTTTTGAGAGAGCAGTCACATTGTACCTTCACACACCAGGCCCTTCATGCGGGCGAGACCTTTGGGGCAGGCAGTGTCTGGGGAAGAGAGAAAAGGGATACAAGTTAGCATGGGTTTACTTGGGTGGGTGGGTGGGTGTGGGTGTGTGTGTGTGTGTGTGTGTGTGTGTGTGTGTGTGCGCGCACACAAGGGTGAGTATGTTTGACAATTTGTTTGTGTGTGTGTGTGTGTGTGTGTGTGTGTGTGTGTGTGTGTGTGTGTGTGTGTGTGTGTGTATGTGTTTGATAGTTTGTGTGTGTGTGTGTTTCTATGACTAACTATTTGGGCATATGCATGTGTTGGTGTGTGAGTAAAAGAGAGAGAGAAAGAAAGAGAGACAAGATAGAATATGTGTATGCAAAATCTGAATGTGCGTGTATGCCTTGGCATATGTGAGCATGTGCATGTGTGTGTGTCTTGGCATATGTGAGTATGTGCATGTGTGCGTTTGTGTATGTCTTGGCATATGTGAGTATGTGCATGTGTGTTTGTGTGTGTCTTGGCATATGTGAGTATGTGCATGTGTACAAATGAGTGTTTATTCTCAACTCTGACTCACAGATCTAACAGGGCTCATGTTAGTGTGTGTGTGTGTGTGTGTTTGTGTGTGTGTGTAAAGTCATTCTTCCACTCTGACTCACCAATGTCACAGGGACATCGTGTTTGCATGTGTGTGTGTGTGTGTTTGTGTAAGTTTAAATGCCTTTGCATATACATGTGTACGTCTGTGGGAAGTGTATGTTGTCCACATGTTGCAAGTCATCGACCTCGCGGGGACTTGGTGTTTGTGTGTGTTTGTGTAAGCTTAAATGGCTTGAAATATACATACCGGTGTATATATATATATGTGTGTGTGTGTGTGTGTGTGTGTGTGTGTGTGTGTTTATGTGTGTAAAGTGATTCTTCCACTCTGACTCATCAGTGTCACAGGGACTTGGTGTTTGTGTAAGCCTAAATGCCTTGGCATATACATGTGTGCGTGCGTGTGTGTGTGTGTGTGTGTGTGTGTGTGTGTGTGTGTGTGTGTGGTGCCTGTTGTCCACTGTAACTGACCGATCTCGCAGGGCTCACAGGGGCTGCCCCAGGCGGCGCCCAGCGTGGAGCAGCACTCGGACTTGAGCGTGGCCCCGTTGATGTTCACCTCACAGCGCCCGTCCTGGATGTTCAGCCAGCAGGTGCCCTTCATGCTATCTGTGGGTCACACACACACACACACACATATATGAATGCATGCCACACATGTGCACAGATATAAACATACATACATACACACGCACACACATGAAGGCACACAGCACACAGACACATGCGCACACACACCCACACACACACACAGATGTAAACATACACACACAGACACCCGAGCACAGAGACACACACACACACACACACACACACACACACACACACACACACACACACACACACACACACACACACACACACATTTATCTAAGCAGCACAAGAGGTGCCACACACAGCCATTCCATTAATGCAAATTAGATTTCCTCCATTACAAACATTCTCTGCCTGAGCACTCTCTCCCTCCCTGTGCTCTGGGAAGAGGCTCTCTCTCTCTGCGCTTTAAGAGGGGCCTGCTCACTATTAAACAAATGTTTATACTCAAGGTATCTGCTCAGACCCAAGTGTCCTCAGACAGCCTATTGCGCACAAAAGACAGAAAGACAGAGAGAGAGAGAGAGAGCAAGAGAAAAAGAGAAAAAGAAAGAAAGGGTGATTCACGCATCGCTGATTTTAATAACAGGCAAATGTATTCCTCATGGAAAACAGTACTCAGTCCATGACAGACAACCCGAGTTAAGAAAATAGGGAGGGAAAAATATGACGAGCGATCTGCGTGCCAAAATGGGTCCTCTAACCGCAGAATTAGGTGATGTGCATTAACGTCCACGTACAGTATACGTCTGCAAAATGTCAGAGCGATGTATAGTACAGTGAGGGAACAGGTTGGGGACGGTGCCATGGCGTCTCTGGGTGAGAGTGATGAGGAGGAGAAATCCCGTGTTGTTTACTCAGTGAGTCATCTCACAGAGGAGATCAGATCTGCCCATGATTGCCTGAGATGTGAGTAAGAGCGAGCGTGGGCCAGGCCTGCCATAAGCTTTGTTTATACAACAGCGAACCGCCGCAAAGCCTACATGAACTCACGCCCACTGGATAGCACAGCGGCTACTCTCACTTCTAACTCAGCCCCCGAGCATTCATTAAGTGCCTGACTCTGAGGCTTGAGGGTGGTGGCTGCGGTGGAGATGGTTCTGTGTGTGTGTGTGTGTGTGTGTGTGTGGCCTTGCACTCTATTAGAGTGCAGGGGACAGGGGGTGAGGGTGTGAGGGTGCAGGAGGACACCTACACCTGACTGTTTCATTAGATGACCTGCCGCACTCTCACCCCACAGCACTCTCACCCCACTCAACCATGTGTTACTGTGTTACTGTGTGTGTGTGTGTGTGTGTGTTTTAGTGTGTTGTACAAGACGCGATAACCAGTTGTGTTTGAAGGTACAGTGTGTGAGTGTACAACAGGGATGCCATGACTTACCTGAATGCATCTAGCCAACACTTTAGCTCTGTGCCAACTAAAACTAGCCCAAGCAAGGTTTGGGTTTAGTTCACCAGAAAGGGAGTTAACACACAGAAACAAGGTCCAAATATCCCAAAATCCAACGGTTAGGGTGACAGATGAGGCACAAGATCCAAATTAGAGGCTCAGTTGGTTACTTAAGCAGGTGCATCACCTGGCTACTTTCAAACATTTCAGACTCTCCATCTCACTTCCTGTGAGCTCCATATATGGGCATGGGCAACCAGAGTAAGCCAACGCTCCCCCTAGTGTGTGGGATGGGAAAGTGGAGGTGTTGTGTCTAAATTCACCCTTCTCTTGGCCTTCCCTTTTCTAACAGAGGGTGTGTTGAGGCAGCGGTGGTGGAGCCAGGGGCGCCACCAGACAGAAGAAATAAGGCCCAGGGGACTCTTTAAGGATACTATTTGTGCTCATTTGTATAAAGGGCCACAAAATTGTGTTCTTTCCTAGGGCAGAAAACTGTGCCTGTCAGTGAAGAGAAGGGAAGGCTAGGGAAGTGTCATGGCAGTGTTAATGGGGTAGGCACCCCTGACGTTGCCATTGCCGTCGCCTTACCGACACAGACGGTGTTGGTGGAGTCCAGCTTGCTGCCGTGGGAACACTCGCAGTTGAACGACCCGGCCACGTTGCGGCAGACACCATTGACACAAGGGCTGGACTCACACTCGTCGATATCTAATAATAATAAAACAACAGACAGAGAGATGGTTGTACTGTATGCACAAGCTGAACATCTGGCTGTCTGAACTCCAGCCAGAAACACACTCAAACAATGAAAGGAGCATTAATAAGACTTTAAAAAACCTAGATAACATGGACCAAGGAGACTGTTAATCATATGGGTCTACTAAATGCTCCCATGATGATGGGCAAGTGTAATTAATGAAGTGTATATGTTAAAGGCTGATAAGCTGCGAACAAAAAAAAAGAAGTCACCTTCACAGGTCTCTGAGTCTGGCTTGAAGACGAAGCCCTTGGGGCAGGAGCACGTGTAGCTGCCGGGGGTGTTCCTGCACAGGCCGTTGTCGCACAGCAGGCGGTTGACCATGCACTCATTAATATCTGCAGGAAGAAAAAAACACAACATTCACTTGTCAGGGCAACACAAACCCATGCAGCCCACCGACTGCTAATTTTGTACAAGAAAAACATTTGAAAGCCGTTTGAGGGCCGTTTGAGAGCCGTTTGAGAGCCGTTTGTGGTTTAGGGCTCCTGGCCTGCTGGAGACGAGACACTCACCCACGCAGTTTTTGCCACTGGAGTCGGGTTCGTAACCGCTGTTGCAGATGCAACGATAGCTGCCGCGCAGGTTCTCGCAGATGCCATTCTGGCAGATGTCCGGGTCCAGGCCACACTCGTTAATGTCTGAAAACAAGGGAAAGCAGAGATGGGTGTGAGAGATGTGGACTCATGCACACACGGCTGTGTATTCTCCTCCTGTTACATGATAAAGCTAAATCGCCGAGGTCAGTTTTATTAAAAAAACTGCTCGTAAAAAAATCTGGAACTTGGGGACCGAATGAAAGAGAGAGAGAGAGGCTGTTTCATGTCAATGTAACAAATCGTAATGGTGTAACGAGCCATTGAGTTATTTAGAGGCAGAGGCTCATGGCGTGCCATGTCGTGTCGTCCTGTTGCGGCGGTTTATGGCCTTTCCAAGAGCCGTACTCACCGCGTCCGTCGGCCGTGATCCCGATCCCGCTGCTGCACACTGCCAGGAACTCCGCTGGGAGGGATAAAGACAGGGCCCGACAGACAGCAGGGCCAAAGAACAATCAGCTCAGGCAAATCCAAACATCGACTCCTCAAACACCAGCGAGCAGCAAGCAGCAGCAGCCGCCACCTCAAAGTGGTAACACAAG
>CM059276.1:23613287-23648287 GCA_030347295.1 Setipinna tenuifilis
TCTCAATCGTTTCCCCTAAGACAAGGCCCTGGTCCAAGACTCACAAGCTCAGCTCAGCTCTGCCGTGTGTGTGTGTGTGCCTGCTTGTTTTCACTCTGCATTGTTTGAATTCCACCCAATCAACACAGAGTAATGTGACCCCCACGGCAGAGCTTAGAGCCACAGGCTGAAAAACACACCAGGGGCCTGGGCGGCCTGGGCGGACCATCTCGTACAGGACGAGGGCCTTGCTGCACACACGTGCCGCTTTAAGGAGCCGAGCAGGATGCTGATCCATTGGGCTATTAGCGCGGAGATAGGATGACAGGTTTTGGCTCGGTACACACAGGGGGGCTACGGGAATGCTCCTTGTTTCGCAAGAAAGGCCATCAGTGAGCACTCAAAGAAGCACTCTGGTTTTTCTCCCAGATGAGGCACTAATTAATTGCCGAAGATAGCGCTGCGTAGTTGATTGTTTTTTGTGCTACAGGCTAGTCTAAATATTTACGCACACATGTGGAACCGTTTGATAAAGAAGACCAGTTCTTACCAGTCTTGATTTATAAATATATCCTTATCCTATCCTTAGACAATATTATGGCTAGGAATTGAATTCTTTGATTTACCTTTTTCTCTGGCCAAGTACGGCTTTTAGTAGTTCAGTTGTGTTTGCTGGTTGTTTACATAGTTAATGAAACCAAGACTTGCTACCATCTGTGAATCTCAGTCTTGGTTTGCACCTGCTTGTCTGCTACCTAAAACATTCTAAACAGAGAGCAGTTGTCTGTACTTAATCTCTCCAGCTTACGTTTGTTCGAGGTCAACCGTGTGCAAATACCACCCAAAGAGGGGCCACTTAGCACTGAGAGATCCATGAGAGTCTTATAGAGACCAGGCACAAAGTTTTTGTCAAATAGTCCCAGTAGTCTTCAAAAAAACATCTTAAGTTATGTGGTCAACCACAGGAAGCACATGTATGTGTATGTCTTTCTTCTGCAATGGTAGCCGCTCCTACAAAATTAACCTTCAAAGAAAAGTGACATAATGCGTGCAGTGCTCTGGTGCCCCCTCTCTCATCCCGGAGACTTACCCTCACACTTCTGGTTAGTTTCACTCTGTTTGTGGCCCGCGGGACATTTGCACTCATAGGATCCCACGGTGTTAATGCAGGTTCCTCCAGCACACAACCCTGGGATAGCCTGGCATTCATCCACATCTAATGGAGAGAGAAGGGGATGAGGTAGAGAGAAAGAGAGAGAGTGTGTAAGAGAGAGAGAAAAAGAGCGAGAAAGAGAAAGTGAGGGAGAAAGAGAGAAAGAGGGGTGAGGGAGAAAAAAATGAGGGATGAGACAATCAATACATCTTAAAGCAAATATATGTCAATGACCTTAGAAGACCAATGAGACAGTGTTAGAATAATGCTGGACAAAAAGAAGAAAATAGCTGGAGAGAAACTGTGGAGAGTACGTCAAAAAGAAAACTACATCAAGCCCCCAAAGGAGATTGTGGGTTTTGAGCGTGCTGCAAAATACCCTTCCCTAACCAGATGCTCCACAAAGAAGATGACAAGGAGAAAGAACAATGGCATTTTGGCTAAGATGTGGCCTCATCAGTACATTTTCCACAGGCAGAAAAGCAAATACAGCATTCTGGGTTCCTCAAAGACATTGCTTATTGCCTCAGTCCTCAATGCAATCAGTGCTCTCTCTGCTATGCGTTTGGGTTGGAAAGCACCCACGTCTCTTTAGAATGACAGTGTTTCCTGATGTGTATGAGCGAGAAGGACATTTATCACCACTTATAAGTGTGGACCTCACACATTTGCACTTCATCATTGCTTGGGTGTGCCGCTGCAACAGCATTTCCCCTAAGTGCACCTGGCAAAGCGGCCTGTCGGGCCCTTGTGTCGGGTCCAGTCAGTCAGTCAGTTACAACTGCTGCATATTTTTTTCCTGTCCACGGTCTGCATTTGCTAATAAGGCGATAGAGTGACTGTAAAAACAGGACGTGTGTGTGTGTGTGTGTGTGTGTGTGTGTGTGTGTGTGTGTGGGAGGGGGGGGGGGGTCGGTTCTGCGCACAGACGGAGTTAGAACATGGCGGGCCATAGTTTCCCCCTCTATGCCGTCTGTGACGTGACGCTCCGGCCCAGACTGTGTGTAGCCTTGTTGGCAAGTCCTGCTCCGCTCTCTCTCCCCTCCCTCCTCGCCTCCTCTCTCGCCGGCTCCCAGTAATAGATGTGAGCTCATGCTCGTATGTGTCGGGGTGTCATGCAAAACACACTTTCGTCTGGGAGGAATCTATTACCCTGCCCCTGGTACCTGACTGCCCTCTTTATATTCCACCCCGGCTGACGGGGGGGGGGGGGGGGCAGTTGGCATGCGTCAGCAGTTGTTCT
The DNA here is from genome assembly GCA_030347295.1 of Setipinna tenuifilis. Taxonomy (NCBI): domain Eukaryota; kingdom Metazoa; phylum Chordata; class Actinopteri; order Clupeiformes; family Engraulidae; genus Setipinna; species Setipinna tenuifilis. The sequence continues at coordinate 23,615,663 of CM059276.1, forward strand.
ACGCCAATCTCCACACCCCTCGGTCTGGTTCTAATCAGCCCAACCATTCGCTGTTATTCTTTTTTTTTTTTTCTTCGAAAAAGAAAAGAAGGCCCCCAAAAAAAAACAACAGGGTAAAAAACAAGGCCATCTTTTTAGATGTGCAGAAGGGCCTGCGAGCCAAGAACATTTCAAAATGCCCAGCAATGCAATTTTCAGACCCCTCGCGCGCTTTGTTCTGCCTCCAAGCCCAAGTTCTCTGGCGAGGCCACGTCTCTCGTCTGAAGAGGCCCGGGGTATGCCAGCGCATAGCATTATCTGTTGAGTGACTGAGAGAAAACATATGAGCCCTTTCGCTCTCCCCTCAGACGCATCCTCCCGATGCAGTGTTAGCTTTCAGATGGGAATGAAAGTTCATCGTCCTCGAAACAGCCATTCTGATTGGGCGTAGTGGCGTAGTGGCGTAGGGGCGTAGGGGCGTAGGGGCGTAGTGGCGTAGGGGCGTAGGGGCGTAGGAGCGTTGGTTGGCGGAACTGTGGGGGTGTTAATACGGAGCAAGGAAAAGCCAAAACCCTGTTTGGAGGGCAGCAGGGGTGGAATTCAGGGCCTCTCTAGGGCCTCAAAACTGCAGGCTAAGCAGTTAGCATAGTAAATATTTCCCTCAGCTATCTATCTTCTCTCTGTCCGAGTCCCTCAAATAACCTGAGGATGATGGAAGCTTGTCCACCAGGACAAAATGGACATTGGACTGGGACTACAGGGACAAAACCAGCCAGGTCGAGAATGTGGCATATAGGAAGGCACTGTGGCACAGCTGGCTACAGTACCGCATACCATAAATGGGCAAGAACTCATGGGGATGCAGGTTCAAATCTGGCCTGTTGTCATTTCGCAGTCCCACCCCCATAACTCTCTCCCTCATCCACTCCCTTCCTGTCTGTATCTTCATTGTCCTATCAAACAAGGCCAAAGAATTTACTTTTAAAAGAATGTGGGATGTTGGCACATTCCCTTGCAATAACATTCGCCTTCTCCTCCATCTTCATCTCGCACGCGTTAGCCACAGACACCGGCGGCCATTATCTCCCATTTAAAACCCTTATAACGTGGGAAAGCAGAGGCAGGATTTCCACATTGCTGAGCACTGACGAGTTCAATTTACCTTAGGAGGGCCATGACCTCTTTTTGCATGCGTGCCATATATTGATACTGTCTTTACTGCTTAGTCTGGCAGGCCATTAGGGAGCCTTGTGCAAATGCGTGAGCCAGACAATGGCGGGAGAGAGGCTCCTATTTGCTCAGACACTGGGCCTGGCCTGTGGATGGAATGTTGATGCAGGCGAGGTGAAGCCCAGTTCATCTGGCCCCTGGGGGACTTTGATGTTGTCCCTGCCCACGTTTAAGCAGCAACAGCAAGGGGTGGATTTTTTGGGGGGGGTTGCTGGCGGTGGTGTGTGTGTGTTTGGGGGGGGGGGGTCACTCTCACTCACTCACCCTGACAAGCTCCGCTGCGGATATTGGGGATGAAGCCGCGGCGACAGGGGTGGGGCTGGGCCGGGCACATCTCGCACGGGTGACCCCAGGCGCGGCCGATGGTGGCACAGCAGAGGGTCTTGGTGCACACAATGCCGCTCAGCTGACCCTGGCACATCTGGTTGTTGACCTGCGTGAAGCAGGGGCCGGTCCGGTAGTCTGGGGGAGAGACACACAGGATAGTAGGTGGATGGAAAGAGAGAAAGAGAGAAAGGGATAGAGAGAGAGGGATAGAGAGAGAGAGAGATAGAGATAGAGTGTGTAAAAGAGATAAAAAAGGAAGAGAGAGAGAGAGAGAGAAAGAGAAAGGAAGAGAGACAGAGGGAGAAAAAGGAAAAGAAAAGTTGGACAAAGAGACAATGTAAAGGAAACATGGGGAGAAATATTTACAATTTTGCTGGAACTATTTTGGCATCCTGTCATGTGTTAAATAAATGGACAAACACAATCATTTAAAAGCCTTAAACAGCCCCAGCAGGGCACAGAGGGAGAGTTTCTGTTGCTATAACTTTTTTTTCCTGATCGCATTCCTTTACTGTTTGCTGGTATGCATTCCAAGTTTAACCTTTGGTCTGGAAAACACTTGGACAGTGGGTTTATTTCTTGTCTGTCTAATAGGATAACTACATAATAGGAGCCTGTTTGCAAGTCGCCATCAATAACGACCGTTCCCATGAAGAATCCTCTGCTTTCTGGTTCTTCTCACTGAGCAGTGCAGTCTTGTTAAACACACCAGTGTTTTCCCTAGGGCTTTATAGCTAAGACAGCCACCTTAACAGCACATCCCTCCCACCTTAACTTAGCTGTTCCAATAGAACACGAAAATTAGGCTACAATTAGGCTTGGGCTCAAGGGAAGTATGTATGATGATCGACGTTTCACCAATTGCCTTCCATTCATTTCAACAGAAAAGCCAACAGTTGTATAGGAACTAATATGCAAAGATCTAATATGTAATTTTGGAGTGATATCTTTCTCAACCATTTGCCCGCACCTCCACGGATAGCCACCACCTTAAACTCCTTGTGGAAAGACTGTACACTGTGGTGGAGGTGTCATCTCTATGGCAGAACAAGAGGAGCATGTGGAAACAATAACAATGGCACTTTGTGTGTGTCTCATAGGTTCTATTGCTGTCACCGCCTCATCTGTTTCTCCATAGATATGACTTAATCTTAATCTTGTTAAGCGCACATCACAAATCAAACACACTGACCCCACGCTGAGGTTGTTTAGGTGACAAAGGGGTCAGTCAGTCACACGAAATACACCTCAGAGCGCTAACGCAGTCCAACTGTGTGACTGAAGTCCTATTAACTACAAAGATTGTGCCATATAGGTGTATATTAATACAGATCACTGCACTAGATAGAAGTGCAATGGTTTGCCAGGTCTGCCAGTGAAATATTACCAATTGTGGAAAAGAATTCACATAGCTTGGCCTAAAGAAGAGGAACGACAGTGTCTGTCATGCGCTGGTGTCCGTGGAGTTTCATTTGTCACCTTGTGGCAATGAAAGGTAAATTTAACCCATTCATCGCCCCACAAGAAAACAAAGAAAGAGAGAGTAAAGCAGAGAAAGTAGGTCAAAATGGTACAGAATCCAGGGGGGAGAACACCCAATGTCCTTCTCCGCAGCTACAATCCCCACTTCGATTCCTCTCTCTCTCTCTCTCTCTGCACCCCTGACCTGACAATTCTTCGTGGACAATTTGAGTCGTGGAATGCAAGTCCCCTCCAAGGCTCGGCAGCCCACAGCATACATCCTATGCACATCTGGGATTTATTAATCATGACTGTTCGGGACCGAGGAGAAACGAGGGAAGGACCTTCAAGCCCAGATGTGTCCATCTCAAGTCCGAATCTCTGATTTCTTCCTCCGCACCACTATTTCTTTCACACGCACCGTAACTCCATTCACACTCACCCATCAAGCTACAGTAAATTTGTGCATGGACAGGGCGATATTTCTTGCACTGTTGTATGTCAATGGGGTGACATTTTAAACTGTTGAGCAACAGCAACAAAAACAAAAATCTCAACCACAAATCATTGTACAGTAACAAAAGCAAAAGCCATGCAATCACTTCTCTCTTTCTCTCCCTCCATTTGTTTTTTTTCTCTCTCTTTCTCTCCCTCAATTTTTCACCTTAATTGCTGATATGGACCTGGATAAGGCAGGGGCTTTGGGGAAGTTGTTCTTGTTAAAAGAATTGGTGAGAAAGTTTGCCTACAAATGATGATTTTTGGAAGTCCGTCCAGCCGGCCTCAAACCGCCCACCCTTTGATCTGCGGAGAAACCCTGCAAATCTAGCGTCGGACCGATGCCCTGGCCAAATCACTGAGACGCCGGCAGGCTTGCAGACTCGCTCACTCAGTCTGTCCCGGCGAGCCAAGTTCAGCACGGAGCGTCTGTGCGCACACACGCCGGAGGGAAAACACAACCGCTGCATGAGAGGGGCCAAACAAAAGACTGGAGCCGTCAACGAGGACTTTTAATGGACTGAATAACGCATCGCAGATAGAGAGCTAAATAGGCAGGCAGGCTGGGAAGCTGACAGCCAACTGTCCAATAATGACACTCACAGATAAGATCAGCCGGCTTTTTTTGAGAGGTCATTTAGTTCATCCATTTTAGTTATTTTAACAAATGAAAAGTACTAAGCAGCACTGTAGTCTTTTTTTTAGAATCAGGAAGGGGTGTGAGAATCGCCAAGTGGTCCTATCAACAAACCATTTTTTGCCCTGTTGTGTGGAAACACTATATTCTTGAGTGTTTCCATGCCGAGAAAGTATGCTAGGTTTGTTGGCGCGTCTTTGTCTGCTTGTCACAACAGCTAAATGGCATGTGTTGGTATTGTGATGAAAAATCAGCACAATGACAGAGTGAGGCTATTTTTGTCTGGAGTGCTCTTCCTTTGAGGAAACGGACCAGAAAGCAGATGAATTATGGGAAGGCGAGAGGGTGAGCCTGACCCATATTTATTCTATAGTCAATGATGGGGAAAACCACTCGACTGAGAGCCAAACTATAGTGATAAATCAGCCTACAATGAGCGTTAAGAAGCCCTGATGAAAAATGTAATCTCAGCAACTCAAACACCTTGTTAAAAAAAAGGTCAGAGTGCTCTCTTGACAGCATGGGCAAATATAAGACACCCCGGCGTTCGCTGTCGTAGAGTTTTGATGTTTCCTGAATGGAAAAGCTCAGGGCTTTTTGCGACTTACAGTAATTTTCAGATAGCGCAGTTACAGTAAATACTCCCTCTCTGCACCTCTTCAGCCCTGTCTAATCCAGCTGGCTCTCGCTTCTCCACCAGGCCTGACTCCAACCATTCCTGCGTCCCCTTTTTCAATGGCTCTGCATTTTGCATCAACAGGGGACAACGTCCAATAAATCACGCGTCAGCCAGACTCCCCCACTTTTTTTTGACAGGGAAGAGACCTTGCTGTCAAACACTTTTCAGAACGCCGTGCAAAAGCCATCATATTGTTTACCACTTCTGACAAAGTTGCGCTGCGGTACGTCTAGAGAGTTGTAGGAATGCGTAGAAGTGCACCGACTCAGATAATGCACGGAGTCACGTGCCGAGTTGGCACCGAAGACCTTTGTCTGCTAAATTAATAGGCGACTTTTCCTCAGCTGGAAACCACTAAGGACAATTATGCGCAGCACACATGTCTGCTCGGAAAATGAACTTAACAGTCCTGCAGGGAGCACACTGTATTTTTTAACCCTTTACGGTCACCACAGTGGAGAATAAACAGTGTGGGAAGCAGCCCAAACACCAGTTCTCCTCATGCTTCTCACTCTCTCGCTCTCTCTCTTTCTTGCTCTCTTTTTTCATTCTCTGTCTCTCTGTCTCTCTCTTTATTTCTCTCTCTCTCTTCCTCTCTCCAGTTTTCTCACTTCAATAAAAAAGTCAAACTTCAGTTTCACCTCTAAATCCGCTTCATGGCAAATGTACCAAAACACAACCAATCTCTTGCCCCAGAGAACAAATCACAATGTCAGTGCTGGTTAAATCTATACTCAACATGTCAGGATTGGCCAATGACACGATACGTAAAGTCCCCAAACAGGATGCGCTGCTAGGAGAGAGGAGGAGGAGGAGGAGGAGGAGGAGGGCTGAGACTGAGGCTGAGAAAGCACAAACCTCTCCCTGTCAATCCCACCCACCCACCAGAGAATTCATTTTCGCAGAGTGAGACTGAAATAGCAGCATTTCCATCACCTCAGCGTTGGCCATTGTTGCCAGAGCTCTCATGCATGACTTTGTTACTACTAACCCGGAAAATTGGTTTGGCCAGGGCTCCGCTGGATCCTCGAGCCATTCCATGTACTTGAGACATGAGACAGTGGACACAGGGAGCTAAATATTAGCTTCTTCCCATGGCTTCTTTTGCTTGTATGAGTAGTTTTTTTTTTGTTTTTTGGGGGGTGGGGGGTGGGGGTTATTTTTTTTGGGGGAGTCTCCGGTGTCGTGTAATGTGCATCGCCAACACACGCTAGGAGTGCTCCTGACATTGCAGATCCTTGTGACCTCAATTGCTGGAGGCAACGGTTGCTCCATAAAGTACACTAAGGAGCCATCAGGGCGGCCCTCTCTGTATGAGCCACAGGTCCACTTACTGAAAGAGGCTGAGTGAGTGATTATTTTTGTGCAACACCACCAGCTACGCTCCTTGTTGGGCCAATACTGCGTAAATGATTGCGGGGATCTTGGGAGAGGCATTTTTATTGCTCTCTCTAGACAAGGCAAGGGGGGGCAGGGAGGTAAATCCCCCAACCTCCCTCCCTCCATCCACTACCCTTACTCCCCCCCCCAGTCCTGAGCTGTGTTTCTTGGGCACTGGAGAGGGGTTGGGTGTTTGGGTGGGACAGGAAGGGGGGTGGGGGTGGGGTGGGCTGGAAGATGAAGACTGGTGGGGTCCAGCGGCCCGCTCAGGCTCAGCCCCGGGTTCTTAGCACGGAGGCCAGACTGTTTGTGCTCGCCTGGGCCTGGCTCTGTGTACACAGCTGTGGAGTCCATTTCTCTACCCCCACCCCCCCAATCCACCCATCCACCCCACCCCCCAGTCCCCCCCGACCACCCGGCCCACCCCGCCTTTGCCTTCACCCTGCTCTCCCATTCGCTGCTCACTGCACTGGACTGCCCTGCTCTTCTCCGCTCCTCTCCGCTCCTGACCACTCCGCTCTGCTCTGCTGCTGGCGGCCCTGAGCGCTCCACTCCTCTTCAGGAAATGTCCAGCTCGCAGCTCCACAAAGAAACGCTCCTCTGTCATGTCATTCGGAGGGGAGCTTTATTTATTGCCAGATGTCTCCCAGTCCCTCTCCCCCAGCGGTGTTGTGTTTTCAAAGAAAACAAGCCCAGAGTTGTTGCACAGGGGAATGGTGTGAGGGGGTTTGTGTGTGTGTGTGTGTGTGTGTGTGTGAGAGAGAGAGAGAGAGAGAGAGAGAGAGAGAGAGAGAGAGAGTGTGTGGGTGTGAGGGGGTTTGTGTGTGCGCGCATGTGTGTGTGTGTGTGTGTGTGTCAGTGTGTGTGTGTGTGTGTGTGTGTGTGTGTGTGTGTGTGTGTGTGTGTGTGAGTATGTGTAGAGGTGTTCTGGCAGAGGGTGGTTGCTTGGGGTTCAAATTTTAAGGAGCAGGAGAGTAAAGGGTTAGGTAAGGGGAGAGGGTCAAGACTTGCCTACCTCTCTCTTTTTCACTCTCTCCCTCTCTCTCTCTCTCTCTCTCGAACACTTGCTCACTCTATCTAAATCTGTTTCACTAATTTTTTCCCCCTCTCTCGCTCTCTCTCTCTCGAGGCCTTATCTAAGCCCAGGCCTGTTGAAAGCTCTGCTTATTCTCACACGCTAAGTGTAGGCTCAGAGAGGCACTTCACCCCTATTAGAGCATTTCATTTTGGACCGATTATCCTTCTGCCAGCACAAGAAGCACAAAACCACCCTCGACTTGAAGAGTCCTGTAAAAACATCTGAACGAAAAAATTGGGGAAAGTTCTGGACAGAAATCCCCTTGATCTCATGACACTGTAAGCCCTCCTCGCTAGTGTTAGTTGCCTGTACCCATAAACACACAGTAGGGTCATTATTGCGGTACTGTCTTGCACATTTCCTAAGTCCATATATCATAATATGGACTAATATAATGTAATGAGACAGAGTAATTTACAGACTAATATAAGGCAGTGAGACGCTGCGAGCCTTACCTCTCTCGCACTGCGGGCCGGTGAAACCATAGACACAAGCACATCTGTTGGGGCCGATGCACCGCCCTCCGTTCTGACAGCCACTCTCACACACAGCTGTGAAGAACATGATTTACGCAGAACATGAGTTAAGTAAAAGAAAACACTGCAGTTCTTCAAAAAGCTAGTTTTTTGTTCACATTGATGTGTTCTTCTTCATGTGCTAATTTTTTGCTAACAAGTTCATTTATCTAACAGCAGAACATCGTAATAGCAGAGCAGTAGAGTAGAACATGACTGGAGGGGAAAAAAAATTCTAAGGTTTTTTTTGTCCAAATCTTTCTCAAAATGGTTTTCTTCATGTGCTAATCTTTGTTATCTGACAAGTTAATTCATCTAACCAATTAAGTTCATCAGTGCTAATAGTGTTTATAGCTGCCAGCCAAACAATTCTCAAGGGTGTTGTATGGGGTCCACTTTCCTGGAGTCTATGTTTGACCTGGACTGAGTCACCTGTGCAAGCAGACCAACAGTGTCCAAATGTTGCTTCATTCCTCATGTGAGCTCACTTACACCCCCTCCTTCCCCAGGTTTGAAGGAGCATCTGTTTGTGAGTGACTGATGACTAAGAGAAAGTGAATGTGTGTGTGTGTGAGAGAGAGAGAGAGACTGAGTGTCTGTGTGTGCATGTCTGTGTCTGTGCATGCGCGCGTGTCTATGCATGCGAGCGTGCGTGTGTGTATGTGTGTAACTACTTACGTGCCTGTGTGTGTGTGTGTGTGTGTGTGTGTGTGTGTGCATGTCTGTGTGTGTGCACGCGCGTGTCTGTGCATGCGGGTGTGTGTGTGTGTGTGTGTAGCTACTTACGCTGTCCGCAGTGATTGCCTGTGTAGCCCTTCTGACATGAGCAGGAATCCTCCTGGCAGACTCCTCCATTCATGCACCTCACGCTACAGGACTGCACTGTGTGGAGAAACGGACAAGTTTAAACTACGTACACAAAGAACAAACTAAACATTCCACACACACATGGACATGGACACAGACACAGACACATGCAGAGTAAGATGTAATACACATTATACACACACAATCGCACACACACACACAAACACATACACACACACACACAAACACACACAGACACACACACACTAGCAAAGGAGGCCAACCATATGTGCTTTAAAGCCAAGAATGTTTCCTGTCTGTTGAAGCAGATAAGGCCTAACATTACACATGTTGGGTTTTAAAACAACCCTCAACCGCACGCACTAACACACACGCACAGACAAACACGTACGCACAAACACACAAACACACACACACACGTACACTTAAATCCCAATGCCACCCTCATGCCACTAACTCTATCTGCCAAAACCACCCACAATCTCACCTCTAATGTGTGCATGTGGGGAGGCCTTTCCCCCTCTTAAATGCTCACTTCATAAATGATCTAATTACACCTGGCAGAGAGTCAGTCAGAGGGTTGGAGCCAGACTCGCTGGATGGATGGGGGTTGAAATGACGCCCAAGACCTTGGAATACCCTTCGTCCGCCGCTGGCCTTAAATCTCTCCAGCATGCTATTGGGATTACAGATCAGTCACATCGCACGGATGTGACTAGACTTGCTGGAAATGCGTCCCACCACCAAACCCTTCAGTTCTGGGTAGCTGTGTGTGTAATGCTCGTACTGTAAGACCCTCCCATACGTGTGTAAATGAGCCTCATCTTTCTCACGCTTCCAGGAAACTGTTGGGTTAGGGGAACCGTTGCTCTGGTTTTTCTGATTGCCTGTGTACAATCAACCAAAGTCTTCTTTTCTAGTGCCTAACTGAGACTGAGGCGAGGAGCCAAAGAACACACACAAGTCAGGGAAAAGTTACTGTTCAGCCAAGCGAGAGAGAGATGACTGAAGTATCGTTCGCTTTTGATGGATTTTACCCGTCTTTTACTAAAATTGGATCAAATGCTCATCAAAGGAAATTAAATCTGCTGCAGATTAATCACGGTTTTCCATTTTTCATTTTTCTTCTTCCCTTGAAGGAATGTTGGGTCTCTCAAAAAAAGAAGAAGAGAGAGGGGGCGAGAGAAAAGTTTGGCAGGACATTAAACATGGCCTCTCTCTCTTTGCATGTTTAGTTTTGTGTTACAGGCCTACTTTCTTTTTTTTCTTTTTTTTTACTTTTTTTAACTTTTTTTTTGTCGAGATCGTGTTTTCCCTGAGACGGGCGGAAGAGCGATGATCTCACTGGCGAGACCTGCTGACAGCCCCGCTGCAGGAGGGGAGACACTTCAGCTCCCTGACCCGCACAGCGCCGCACAGCTCAGCCCAACGCCGCACGTGCAGGAGAAAAGTACACACTTTTTTAAGAAAAAAAAATAAAAAAAGAAAAGAAAAGAAATAAAAAAAGACAGAAAAGACAGAACACAGGAGATGGGGGTCCCTTCTGCTGGCCCACAGCAGCCACAATGCCCCCTCTGTGTCTGTGTGTGTGTGTGTGTGTGTGTGTAGGTGTGTGTGTGTGTGTGTGTGTGTAGGTGTGTGTCTGTCTGTGTGTGCGTTCCTATGTATATGTGTGTGTGTGAGAGAGTGTGTTTGTGTTTATATGTGTGTGTGTTCATGTGTATGTGTGTGTGTGTGTTCATGTGTGTGTGTTCACGTGTGTGTTTCTGTGTGTGTGTGTGTGTAAGCGTGTTGCCGTCCACATCTGTCTGCTTTTATGGGAGGGCAGGAAACATCCATGAGCCTGAGTACACAGAGCCCTCTTTATGGGCCCTGGGCTGTGATGCATGCTCCAGCCCTGGGAGCCATGACATGCCACCATCCTGCTCCGTCGACAGGCATCGCAGGCAATATGCTGATATACTATGAGTCAGACTCTTTAACTGAAATTTGACACTTCGTACGACCAGATGTCAATCCATTTCTTTTTTTCCCCTCTTTTCCTGCACAGGTCCAGATATGAGGACAAGGTCTCCCTAGATGGTACTGGGGAGGCATATTTGACAGCTATGACCTTGCTTTAGTGCTGTTGCAGGCATTCTGCTTCAAGGCAGGCAGGTTTTAAGTCATGGTAAAAAGGGGTCTGTTTCAGCGCTGTGGGGGCTGTATGGTCATGCCTGAGGGACACAGAGTTATACTGCTAGCATTTCGCTAGCAAAGAGTCCCAGAGCGTCAGTGCATTGGCTTGAAGGCCACGGCGTCTTTTCTACACACAAAAACAAGTGGCTCTGCGCCAGCCTTGTACACTGCATGCAGGCATTACTGTCCCTCCCCTAGCACTCATCGTTCATGGAGCGTCTCAATCTGGGCACTGTCTGTCCTGTCTGTCTGCCTCTCTCACATCTGGTTGAGAGGGGAGAACCCACGTCCGCGGTAGGCAGGCCGGGCAGGCAGGCTGTAATTATGGTGAGGCGGGAGGCAAGAGGGCTTGGGTCTCGCTCTCTTTTTTTCCCCCTCCCGAGGTACCACCGCTATGCCTTTTGGGCTGAAATTATGACGGCCACTGAGCCTCGTGTGATTTATAGAGTAATTACAGATTTGTAAGCGAGGCCGTAAACGTTGGTGCGTTCCGAGCGACCGCTGCAGTCGACATGGTGGACGGCGAGATGCTATTATTGATCTGGGTGACTGAAATGTTTTTCTGTGCAACAGGGGTTGTCAGCACAAGCAACAAGTCCAGAGGCTCGGAACTCTGTGCTGTAAATCTCAGCAGGAGGCTTGTTTGGGGCTCCTTGGGGAACGCACAGACTGGGTCACGGAGGTGGTATGTCCTGTTGGTGTTTGTTTGTGTACAACGTTTACCTGCCTCTGACCTCATCCCCGAGGCATGTTAACAGCTTATACCAACCACTTGTGGAGGCATGGAGGGCAAAAAAAAGAAAAGAAAAAAAGGGAAAAAAGAATCACAATACTACAGGGATAAATTCCAAACAAGAAACATTCCTTCTCCCAAGCAAAGGCATTCGGTTCCAGACAAACAAAAATCAATCCAACTTTCCATTTCTCCAGGTAGTGTAAAGCTTTTCCAAAAATTGTTGGAAAAAAAACAGCCCACTAAGAGAGATGCCTGGGGTTCTGGTAGGGGTCTCTGAAAAAACCTGTCAACTGTCCTCTATTAAAAATTAATAAATACTTGTTTGTGTGTGTATAAGTACTAAAAACTTGAAAAATTAACAAATTAAATAAAAACCATCCATTTTCTATAGTCTAAAATAGCTTCACTGACAGCTTCTCAGAGGGGCATTGGCTCTCAGCATTCCGAGCATTTATCCACAGGCAGTGATGCCATCTCCTGAGGAACAAGCAGCTTCTTCATCATCTAGGATTTAGGAGCTGCTTTTACGCCACATTAAAACTGGCGTCGAGGCACACCAGGCTGGGTCACCAGGGCGTTCCAAACAGGCAGGAGATGCAGGTTCATGCTCTACACTTCCAGGTCAAGGAAGCAACAAAAAGGAAAAAGGTCTTGGACTCTCTCTCTCTCTCTCTCTCTCTCTTGCTCTCTCTCTCTCTTTCTCTCTCTCTCTCTCTTGCTCTCTCTCTCTCTCTCTCTCTCTCTCTCTTTCTCTCTCATTCTCTGTTTTAACCTCTGTCAAGCAAAAAAAAGAAAAGGTCTTGGACTTTCTCTCACTCACTCTCTTTCTCATTCTCTGTTTCAACCTCTGTCCCATAACTCTTCTGTTTTGTCTTGAGGGCTGACAGAGCAGGCTGAGCCCAGCGGGAAGAACACCGTACCTGAGCGGAGTGAGCAGCATTCAGGCCATAAACTAAACAGCAGGCCCCCGGGGGCCCCGAGGCAGGCCAAGCCCTGACCAAAGGAAATCCAGGACATGAATGCAAGTGACCATGAGCCACCTCTCCCTGATTTAGTGTTCCCAGAACCGCAGCTTAGGAATGGCAAGGCACACACACAACACAAGACTCGACCTTCCAGGGAGCAGCATGGGGCAGAAGGCACCAGCGGTGTGTTGCAACGTTTCTGGGTCAGTAAGGTTCTCAAAATAAATAAATAAATAAATAAATACGCTGACCTGAATATTTAACTATGTCACCGTTTCCTTTGCTGGTATGTTCTGGTAGGTCTACTTTTTTGTCTTATTAACACATTACATTAATGCAAAGTAATGTGCCAATACTGCAATGACTGATCTTGTAGATAAAGTGATGGGAAACTTGGATTCAGAAGCTATAGCCCAGTACCATATATTTGTTCCAGCTATTCACTAAATCATCTGATTCTAATTACCACAGCTCTTTAGTCAGGGGCTCAGTAGCCAGGGGCTCAGTAGTCAGAGGAATCGCCCAGCAACCAAAAGGTCGCTGGTTGGATTCCACTTCCTCCTGGCTAGGTCAAAGCGTCGTTGAGCAAGGCATTGAACCCAATGTGCTTGGCGCCTTGCATGGCAGCCTTTGGAAACAGTGTGTGAATGTGTGTGTGTGTGAATGGTTAGAGCTTTGGGTACTCTGCCTACTATATGAATGCTGTATATAAATGCAGTCCATTTACATAGAACATTAGTTAATTAGTAAAAACAACTGTATAAAGTGCACAGGTAGAACCAGGTGATTTGGAATATGTGGTACTAGATTATAGCTTCTGACTCCAGAATGCCCATCACTGTGTAGATGCAATGCATTATCTTTGTTGTAGGTGTAATGCATTTTCTTGCAACCAGGCCCTGAGTGGGCTGTAAGAGGTCAGAGGGAACATGGGAACTCACCTCCGCCACCTCCCCCACAGCTGGGGGCTAGGTGTCCACTGGAACAGGTGCACATGTTGGGCCTGGAGCAGAAGCCGTCGCCACAGGAGTTTCTGCAGATGGCTGGAGAGAGAGAGAGAGAGAGAGAGAGAGAGAGCGATTGAGCACAGGGTCAGGGCAGAGGGGGGGAGTAAGGAGTGACACTACACCTGGCTTTCTCCCAAGGCTGCGTAATTATGCAGTCTACAGGTAAGGCAAAGATTCTTTAGGGATCCTGTACAAAGGTAAATGGCTATTTTTGTGAGGAAGATCATGTTGAGGTGGTTCATCGTCACAGAATCATCACAGCCGAAAACTAGACTATTGCTACTTGACATACATATTATGACAATGTAATAAAGTAGTAACTTCAGTGTTTTAAGCGTTGGCAGTAAAAGTAGTGGTTAGGACTATTTATTTGGTTTGCCATTGACATGTGGAGCACAAAATCTATACAGAAACGGTAATATTGGAAACTATCTTATAATGTTTTGTTGAACCTCAGCTTGAAGTCCAATAATCCCTAACCATGTTTTCACTCTGAGATGTTTTCAGTTTCTCTCAGATCAGGTTTGTTATAGCTGTTCCTGCCAAAGTTGACCTAATTGACTGCAGGACTTCTTAACAACTGCTGTGTTTCCTGTGAGTATTCTCTAATATTGTGATCCCAAAAGAACCTTTGGGGAGTTTTCGTAATTGTTACATCCAAATTGATGGTAAATTCAATTACAAACTTGCACAGCTCTCAAAAATGTGTGTAAAACTGTGGTTAAGTGAGGTAACATCAACCACAAATAACTCTGACTTCATGGGTTTTTTACCCCACAAAAGCAGTTAAGCAGTGAAGTTAAGTTATAAAGCAACTCCGATGAAATTGCCCGATTTTGTTACAACACAAGATCAAAAAGGTCCTGGTGTGATTGCAGCCTGACACTCAGATTTCAATCTATTTACACCGTGACTGGGAAAAGAGAACGAGATTACAGATCTAAACTGTTCAATTGTCCCACTCGTTTAGGTGAAACAACAGGCGTAATGTATGTTAATGATGTCTGACTTCCTCTTTCACTCTTTCTCACTCTCCTTTCTCACAGTCATTAGATGGGGGGCCATACTTACGGACAATACACTGGTTTCCTCCAGGGAGGGTTTTCCACCCGGGGCAACAATAGGAATGAAAACGTGATCCGCACACATTGGGTCTAATAGAGAAAGGCAGAAAAAACAAACATGGCGTTGAGAGAGGCCAAATATCATTTACACAGATCCCTTTCATAAACACACACGGGCATGGGGTTATTTAGGATCTCATAAAGCTCTGGCTTCTTTGCTTCTGCTAGAAATACGGCTAATGTTGATCTGGGGCCTCCAAGGACAACACACTTATTCAAACAGGGTCGGGGGTGGGAGGCTGCACAAAAAAAAGATACTTCATTTGTTTTTATATCGCTATGTTTCTAAACTCGTGGGATGGATATTTGTAGTATTCCTCCCTAAACCCTTTTTACCCCCCCCCTTTTTTTTTCTTTTTGCAGAAGCCCCTTACAGCTTCCTCCCCATGGAGATGGTTCAGTGAGGAAGGGAGTTGGCCTGACCCCCCCATGCCCCCCCCCCCCCTCCCTGCCACATGTAAGAGTCATCACCGAGCGACTGGACGGGATTGGGGGTTTAATGCCTCTGCACTTCACCTGTGTTGCACAGAGTCCTTTCAAGGTGGCCTCTGGTTTCGGCATAACGCCGCTGTCCTGAAATTCCTCGGCGCCCCTGAGAGACTTGTTTGTGAATGTAATTCGAATTAGTCCCCCCCCCCCCCCGTCTAGCCGTTTAGCCGCCCCACGTGACATGCTCCACTCCTCTTTGCTTAGCCGTAATGCTGCTTTTCCCATTTCGCCCCAGGCACCACATGAGCATATACGATGCATGACAGCAACAAGCTTGCACAGGAAATGCACAACCGTCCGTCACCTCTAAAAACTACAGACGACTTTATTTCTATCATCGCCTGCTTAGGCCTGGCCTAAATCACCCCGCAACGAACCCAGGGCTGTTTGGATATCCAATGGGAGACGGGGAATGCTTTGCTAAATAGAAAACAAATTAATAAAAAAAATGTTACCAATTCCCGTCCTTTGGGATGGTCCAGCTGTGCACTGCATCTTATGATAGACTCTTAAACCACAGAACCAGATGCCTATCGCTGTTGAGGTGGAAAAATGTAAGATCGGGGACAGGGGAGAAGGAGAGAAGGAGGGAAGCAGGGGGGAGGAGGAGGAGGAGGAGGAAAACAGAGGAGACAGCTAGGTGCAGGAAAAAGGCAAAATGGTGGGAAAAGCTCGAATCAGTGGGAGGGAAAGAAAACAAGTTTGGGACGAGGGGAGGGCCGAGAAGAAGCAGGAGGGGGAAAACAAAAGGAG
Source organism: Setipinna tenuifilis (assembly GCA_030347295.1). Classification (NCBI taxonomy): domain Eukaryota; kingdom Metazoa; phylum Chordata; class Actinopteri; order Clupeiformes; family Engraulidae; genus Setipinna; species Setipinna tenuifilis. The sequence goes on from CM059276.1 coordinate 23,631,527, forward strand.
TGGAAATGAGACCAGAGGATGATGGAGAGCAAGCAACGAGTGTCGAAAGCCTGTGGAGGCCAGCTCCTTTTTCCTCTCACACACATACAGTGAAAGAGAGAGAGACAGAAAGTCAGTGAACAAGCCAGCAAACAGGGCTTGAAAAATGAAGGCCTGAAACAAGACACAGGAGAGAATGAGTGCCACAACAAAACACTGAGTGCTGGGCCTAAAACAGCAGATTAATGGCCTTTTGAAAGCAGCTCTTTACAGGCCATTCAACCCTATGATCCCCACATTGAAACCCTGATACATTAATACTCTTCAGGTTGCTGAGGCAACCTCTGTAGCACATGGCTTTTTGATGCCTCATCTTCTGCCCCTTTGGGATTTGACTGCTGTCCTTATGAGTGGGCTGGGATTAATTTGATGGATGCGACTCCTCTTTTGGTTGAAACTCAAGTGCGCAACCCCTTTCAGTGTCTCAGTTTTAAAAAGAGATTAGTTCAGTTTGATGATGGAGTTTTGGTGTTGAGCTCTAAAGTTCTCATCGATTTAGACGATGTTAAATCACACAGCTCCATAAGAGAGATGTAAACAAAAGCACAGAATCAGTGTAACACAGCACAGAGACAAAAAATACCACAAATACTCATAACTGACAGGCCTTGTACCACTATCAGTGAATCAGTACTTAAGCCTTAGAACTTGTGAAGGTATGAAACATTATTGAAGGCCGATGATTCATCTCCTTTATGGCCGAAGAGCCGAGGGCGTCTAAGGGTACTGCATACCACAGCAAAGCTGCTGCATATCTATACACTGCAAAGGTCAGTGGCCATTGCAAAAGGAAATTAGAAGGATCTTCTGAAGCCTTCTGCAGGCCCTTGATGTAGTCAAACAGCAGTCAGAGAAGCAGGTCATTGCGAAAAACATTCATCAGGGAGAAACGACCCTTGCGGAAAAAAGGCTTTTTTTCCCTGACTCAGTGGGTACCCCTCTCTCAGGTCAGGGGTTACCTGTCTGGCATGTGACCCTTGTTAGTGGATTCTCTCTTCGCTGAATTCATCCTGCAAGAAAATGAGCGTACGGTTTCTGAAGTGTGTGACATTAATGGGATAAGGTGCTTTCAAGTCTCCAAATCTCCTCGAGCCTCCTTTAGGTCCAACTTGGCTGGTTTTATACCCTCTGACTGCCTTGAACTCTGAAATCATAGCTGTCTAGACAAGACTTGCAGCCCCCCTGGTCCCCCGTCTTGTGGGGGGGAAGGAATTGGAAAGCGGCCGTCTTCTGCAGTCTATCTTGTGATCCAAGCTATAGCTTGGACCCCAGCAGGATGGTTTTGTTCCTTTGCCAAGAATGTTTTATAGGGTACACAACATTTAGGGGGTCAACTTATGATGTCAGTGATTTAAGAAGAAAACAAAATGTGCTGTAAAACATCAAATAAACTCTGCAACCAGCTAAAAAATGGATTTCTCCATGTTGGCCATAGTGGAGTCTTTACTTGCATTCTCTCACAGACGAGAGGTGGTGGCCTCACCATATGCTGCTTAAATCTGAGCTCTTCTGGTTTCAGGATATATATTTAGTCGGGACACATAAAACGAAAAGGACCTGGCAAACCTTCTTACATCCCAAATACCTCTTTCAGATTTCCCACCCTTTCAGGTTTCCTCAGCCGGAAATCCCAGGCGATGGATGTTTACAGTCGAAAATCTGTCAGTGTTCATCTCATTAGGGTCTCTTGTTTTTGTAAGTCTGATAGGAAGGCACTGAGCGCCCCTGGGCAGCCCCAGGGGAGATGTCGGTCCAGGTCCGTGAAGATGAGCTGACATCCTTTTGGAAACCTGAGTGGTTGAGTAAAGCCCTCAGCTCTGAAGATGGTGCTCAGTAGACAAACCATCCATAAAGAGCCCTCCCCTGAGCTCACCCCTGGTCTTTTGTAGTCAGATCCAGGTGCCCAAATATAACTGTGCCACATTTTTTTGTTTTATTTTAGAGCTGGCCATAGGTGGAAAGGTGCCATGAAACTGATTTCCAGTCCGGGCCCACCAGGTTTACAAGACTTGCAGGTTTTTCGGCATAATTTAAGGGGGTTCTTAAACCACAGAATGATCAAATATCTCCCATTTTTTGAGGCCAAATTGGGTTTTACTGTGCGATCCAATAAATCAGACCAAGTCAGGATCACCTACAGCAGAAACATGGGGTCTTAAAATATCTGGGGGAAATCGCAAACCAGTAGTGAGCTGAACATGCAACATCCAACAGCAGCAGGCCCGTCGTTTTTTTCCATAATTACTCCTAGTCTGTACCACAGATATAAATTCAGTCGTGTCCACTAAACGGTCAGAGTGTCCTGACGGTGCATATGTGTGGGCTATGAGAAGAATGTTTCAGCGGAGACATTTATGTCAATCCGCTGTTTCAAACAAGGCCATCAAATCTGGCCAACAACCTCAATGTAACAGAATATAAAAAACATCCCTGATTTATGTACTGAAATACCATGACAAGGCAACGGTTTGATGAAAACAATCTGTGGACTTGTGCAAGCCCTGGATCCGTCTTGGCTGTTCGAAAACGTTGGCCAAGTTTTCTGAGCTGTGCATATGTGGCATTATTTCACATCTCGGAGTTGACTGGGTGCCATGCAAGCAGGGCTCTGCTCTCCAGACAAGATCAGATATTTCTCTTCTTTAGTAATACAGTGCAATTGCCCAGACATATAATTTAGCACAGACCGGATGGCTCACAGGTCTAGCGTGAGTGCCAGACTGCTGGATTCCATACTCCGTGTGTTCAAACACAAGGGCCTATTGAGATGTTTGCTGTTCCCTAAAACATGGTATCAGGCCCCAGCAGACCGAGCATTCTTTCAGTTAAACAAATCGATGGCAACTCCTTCTCCAACAGGGCTGTTTGTTTGACCCCATACAAGCGAATTGGGGGAAATGTTATTCCTGAAATCACTTTAGTTTGTGTGTCTGCACTTCATCACCCAGGTACTCAGATGTGATTAGAAACAGTTTTTTGTTCAGTGCTAGTTGCTGGAACCAGTTTTTCCCCCCTTTTAGGGCCACACTTGGTCGGTTGCCTCATCACCTGCACCACTAAAACAAATGTCCCTTGTTGTGTCCCCCGGGCGATCAGAATACCTCATTTCCTCCTGCAGAGAGGGGGATGGGGATGGGGATGGGGTGGGCTGAGGGTGAGTCTGAAGCCTGCCCAGATGGAGACTGAGATTAGAATAACTGATTCTGACATTTAAAACCACGCTGGACAAAACATCCTTTGTTTATCTAAAATTAGAAAATATACAGTATGAACTTGGCATACCGACGACGGCCTGTTTCCCACCCCAGCGCGCCGCAGGTTTCTCACAAGGCAGAATTTTCACTGGGGCCACAGGAAAGAGATTCTAACTCAGCGTCTGCTAGCCCCTGGGACCCCTGGACTTTGCTGCGTACACTTTTTACTTTTTCGGCTGCAGCTCCATCAAAGTTTCCTTGGAGGCCAGAGCCAGCACATAAAAACCAGCTCCCTGCACTGGCATGCCCGAATGGCCAGCATTCACTTAGTCTGGCATTGCATCATCTGTGTATACAAACCGGTGTCATCATGCAGCCATTTAAAAATATACTCGCTGCCATTTCCCCCCCTGCCTCCATTTATAAAAACTGTGAATATCCCCAGCTGTGAATATCCCCAGTATTGCTTTTCTCCGTGTTGGTGCCATGGAAAGCATTTCTTCAGCTCACACCGCGGCACATGACCTTCTTAAAAGGAACAATGACGTATTCATTGTTAGTTCTGTTCCAGCCCCCGGTATAGTACAGGCCCAAGCATGGCCAGACATATTAATAGAATTACAATCTTGGGACTCCCCTACCGGCCTGATGGCAAAGCCTCATTTTGTGGTGGCCTTAATCATGGACAAGCCGCAACACTTCCATTTTAATAAGGCCTCTAATAGCCCCTTATTTCATGCCTTCAAATGAAAATGTCACATGCCAAGGGAATTCTACTTTCTACACCTTTATTCATTTAACAGTGGGCATCCACACAGGCTAACTGCAGAGTTTCATGTGTTTTCATTAGCGTTTGTTGGTTTGTTTGCCTGTCTGCAGGATTATGCAAAAAAAAAAAAAAAAAAAAAAGCTACTGCGCCGACTCACAAGAAACTGGATAGAGGGATAAAACATCAGCCAAGAAAGAACCCATTAAACTTTGGATCAAGAAGCAGTCTCTGATTCTTTTTTTTTCACTTCAACTCCACATTTGGCCTTGGTTGAGGTCTGTGCTTCCTAACAGGAAAGAACATCTAACATCTAAACATCTCACAACACCTCCATTTACAAGAACATAAACCTCATTTTGGATTGCATGATCTGTCACCCATAATACATCACTGCTGTATCGTTAATTGTATTGTCAAGCCCTATTATCCTCCACACTGTGAGTAACTTGAGTTGTCTTAGTGTTGCAGTGAACCAGACCAAGCCTGCAGTGCTCATTCATGATGTATGCTAACAGATAGATGCGCAGATCCGCAGAGTAAACTCACCCCTTCAGCGTGTCCTGGCCCCTCCTGCGGACGCGGCTCTGCACATCATCAGGCTTCCCAGAGAAGCGGCTGGCCTGATAGCCCCCGTCGCCCTGGCCGGGAGTCTGGCCCGCACTCTGGCCCACGCTCTGGCCCTGGCCGTGCGCCGCCTGGAGGGAGGCCCAGAAGAGCGCAGCCCATCCCAGCACCAGCTTGGCCCCCTTCCACGCTCCCATTGGACCCAGCAGCGCTGCGTGTTTGTGCTTCGGCTCAACTCAAATCAGCTCTCGCCCCCCCTGGTGAATGTGGCTCCCCCCGACTCTAGCAGACGCTCAGCTCAGCACTCAGCTCCGTCTCTCTCTTTCTCCAAACGTCACCCTGCCCCACAGGTCACCTTGACTGCCCCGAGGAACACGTGGCTGAGTGGACCTGTCTGGTCCCAGTGCACTCCAGGTTTGGGGGCTGGAAAGGGAAAGGAAGACAGAAACAAAAGGCTTAAGACTGCAGGGCAGATAACATCTGGAAGCAAACTGTGATGTATCCATATGGCTGCCTCTGCCCGGGATAACAGCGAGGAAGATATGTTCCTTTGGCAGCATGAAACATGGCGATACACAAATAAGATTTACTCCTGGCCGGTTATATTTAAACCAAGCTTACACACTGGGTTTTATTTTGTACTGCCAAATTGAGTTCCCTGCAACATGGGATGTGTGCGCCAAGCGTTCATAAAAGAGGTCCTTTGTTTTTCTTCAACCATAGAATTCACCTGGTTTCTGACGCAAATTAATTCCAAATCACTTACCAGCAAGCACAGCTTTTATGAGTCCATTCTGACTCCATTATAACATATTATATATACACCGAAAGGACTGCCATTACCATTTCAGTCTTATTGTTCTCTTATAAAATCTCAGCTTTTAGTCTAAATTATGGGCCCCATGTGATTTATAACTAGCACCGCAGAGGGTTTTAACTTCAGGGGGGTTAAAAACAGCTTGTTGAGACTGGGTGTTTTCTTTAGAGCTAGGACATGTTGGTGTCTAGGAGAAAGGCAAGAAAAACATCTGAAACTGTCTGACTGGAGATGAATGAGAAAGAACAGGCAGTGGCAGTCTACCTCCCACTACGAGTTTAGATAAACACAGAGTGGCCCATATATTCACGGCATTGCTGTCATATCTTCGATTTGAGCTGTGAAGTTTCTAAAATAGCTTATATTTTTACCAAACATCAAATATCTAGGCATAACCTAAGCTTAAGCATTGAATACATACATGCATTTCGTAGATAACGTACTTTGTGACAGATCAGTGAATAGTTGAAGGGAAGACATAGTAATGCAGTTAGAAGAACAAAAAAACTACAACGAGTTACATGAACTCACAGTCGGCATAATGAAAAAAGTGATACTGTAGCCTATAGGACGAATCAATGTGGGCGGGTCTAATTGAAAGAGCGAACAAAGAAAATGTCTGATCAATTACCTCCGCGTGCCTGTGGCATTTAGTGCCGCTTTTAAGCACCCATTCCTCCCATGTCAACCAGTGTCATGGCGAGATACAATTACGTCTAACACGTGAATCCTGATAACTGTTTAATAAATCTTTTGAGAGAAAGGAATGTCCCATTTTCTTAATGCAACTTCGTCGGATGCATTCGATATCTCCCGAGTAACGGTTCAAGGGAAATATTGTAGGCTATAACTTTTTTGTTATCCTTCACAGAACACGCCGCGGCTGCAAGTAACATTTTAACTTCTACTGCAGCCTCTAAAAGTTCACCCAACCGCGCATAGTTACGTTTAACAATGCATTAGACAATGTAAATGTAAGACAGCCTGGCACTAATCAGTCCTTTCTCTTTCCTTAAAATTGCTTCTTTGCCTAGGATCACCGATGCTTCGACAACGAAGAAACGCCGGCAGATGCACGTAAGGGAAAAGTCATGGACAACCCAGTGCTAGACTTTATTTCTTTATTTATAGTCGGCTGTGTTCTTGTGCATTATTCCAGTAACAGTAACTGTCGTAACCATTAGCCTATAAACGTCAAGATTCGCGCGACATATAATTCAACACTGTGCAAGAAGTCAACCTTTTTTTCTTCTTTTCTTTTTTTTTTACAGAAAGTCAGTAATCAAAGTATTAGCACAGTACCTTACAACGATTGGAGTGGCCCGAGGTAGAAGAGCCCAGAGTCCTTTTTTGTAATGGGATATGTGGCCCAGAATGGGAAATTGAACTCTAGCCTTGAGAGAAAAAGAGAAAAGTTAGTGAATGACTCTGATTGGGAGAGGGGAGGTGCTTTTTTTAAGACACCGAGAAAGGGGGGTTTCTAACGGACTTCAGGACAAACCCACTACATTCCACATGCCTTGTCTATTATGTAGGGGGACAAAAATCTAACCTGTAAATGTCTCTGCAGCTACAGAAGAAATCAATGTTGGCTAGTTTTTGCGAATGTTGATTGTTAAACTTGTTAATGTATTCTAGATGTGTTGTTTAGTGAGGGAGAGTGTTCATTCAACATGCCTATATTCTTCATTGTGCTCACTGATGTGTTCACAATGCTGATGCCTATCTGTTCTAAAAGTAGAAAAGAAAAGAATTGAATGAAAGAAAAGAACTGCACTAAAACAATGTAGTCTTACACAGTTATTACTGTTCCTGGAGACCATTTTGTTACCTTATGCTACCTTTTATGTTGCACTACTGTGATTGTGGAGGTATATCTGAGCAAAAACAATGCTGAAAGTGCTACAATTGACAGGTGACAAATCTGCTTGTGAAACGTCACTGTACATGAACCCAGGAGTGCTTTACCTCCCCCGCACCACACACGCCCTTCCCTAAAGCCCCCAACCCCCCCACCCTCCACCCCCCTTTGGGGAGAGGGGCCATCTGGGGAGTAAATTGCGGGAGCAGCTGAGAGAACATCCCAAATGTTAGTACCTACCCTGTTGAGTACCACCACCATAGGACCATGCAGAGAACAGGTTTTGTAAACGACATAAGATCTAAAAATACCCCCCCCCCCCCCTCTGCCCCTGCCCCCAGATCGTGCTTAGTCATGGGTAATTCGCACTTTATGACCCCTTTACTCAACAATGGTCTTAGTCACAGTACTTATTACAGTGGTGGTGAAGACTTCAAAGAGTACTAACTCTCCTTCTGCTAAATGAAAGACATGCCCTGCATGCAATCATGCGATCATGCTGCAATGAAATACACTGATTGAATGTAAGCACCAGGTGGTTTCCTCCTCCAGATGAACCTTGCAGATGTGATGGGGGGTCCTATACATGATTTGTTATCTGTTCCTGAGGCCTCCAGGGATACTCAATGGCAGCTACAGAGCACAGGATGAGGCAAGATTTTTTTTTGTTAGTTACTACAACCCCCTTACCCTTCCTTCCCAATCCTGCCACCACCCCACCCCACCCAAACTTCCCAATACTGTCCCACCCGCCACCCCCACAACCCCATCCCAACTGCACCCCCTCAAAAAACTGTTCATCCTTCACCTCCTCCTCTTTTAAGCAAAACCACATTTTCAAGAGGAGTCCGGGAAATGCCTTCCATATCCTCCTTGTCCTCCTCCTCCCTCTCCCTTGTCCCCTCACCACTAACTTCTCCAGGGACAATGACGTAAACCAGTTGTCCCTTAGTATGACATCACTATGACCAGGAACTGATTGGGCACAGGAAAGGATATCACAGGTCATCTTACATTTTCATCTAAGTCTCACCAAGTTACCTATTAAGTCACTGAAGGCAGATGGGAAGTAACAGGTAAGTTCAGGTAAGTGACATCAGAAATGATGTGACGATATTTCTAATTACTTCCAAATCACATTTCTGACTATGACCACTTGCTGTCATTTGTGATTTTAATAGTGCTTCGTATTGATAAACACTTATTTGTTTGTTATAACTACTTTACCACTTGAAGACACAGCTCTCGCGTGCCTGTATGGGATGTGAGGAGCGCCCAAACTGGGACGTCATCCCAGTTGACTGTCGTGTTGAGAACTGGGGTCCCTCCCAAGTCCTCTTTGTGTGTGTGGAGGATGACAAGTCCTACAGAAAGCAGATGAGAAGCCAGTTGGAGCCCATATGGGCCTGGTCTCCTTTAGACCTCCTAGCCAACACCCCCTAAACCACCCCCCACCCTCACACACACACACACACACACACACACACACACACACACACACACACACACACACACACACACACACCCTACCCTTTCTTTCTTCCCCCTGGGTGTCACTTCTGATTCCCTGTGTTGTGCGCTGCGGGGCAGATTCTTGATCGCCTGCCCGGTCTGCTCAGCACAGCACGCTGTGTTTTTGGACCACCTTGGGGCCCGGGGAGAGAGCGCACAGGAGAAGATGATGATGATGATGAGCACCCGTCCCATTTAGCAGTGTCTCCCTCGGATGCCTCGTCTCTCTTTTCTTGGCAGGCCGCAGCGGGAAAAAAGACATTATCCGTCAAACTCAAAAGGGGGAGAGATGCTATCTGTTTTAGAGGCACTTTACTACCTCTGTACAGTCAGTCAGTCAGTCAGGCAGTCAGTCAGTCGCTAACCCAGATCCAGGTTTAGGCAAGTCCATATGTATGCGAAAACAGAGCGGCAGGTTGTAAGGTTAAACATGTAAAGCATCTTGGCCTAGTTTCCCCCGAAGAGACTTTCTAAAGCTGCGTAATTCTACACAAAAGGATCGCTTTTAACCATGACCAGGGGCCGCCACATACTTTTGTTATGAATGTTTATTTTGGCTGATTATCCGTGAGTTGTAAAATCAGATGTATATGGAATCTTGTTGTAGTTTCAGGGGTTTCGCTTTCACACTCTCAACATGTCAGTGCAAAGGCAACACAAAGGTTACTCTGAAATGTGACCGTGATTGCCGTTAATTTTTTCTGTACTCTTGCTCCACTCTCCTGCAGCTTGCCAGTAGTATTCATGTGAGTGTTGATCAGTGGTTTGCGATGTAATGCATCCAAGCTAACCTACTGACATGCACTCATTTTCTGTAGCCTGTAGATTTGAGACACATTGGGAACCTTGGCTGTTACCGCAGTTTTTTTTTTTCCTCCAGAGTGTGGTCTGTGTTTGTACAGGGCACAATTCAAATATGTGTTTATGAAATCACCGGTGATGAAAAGTGAGTTGAAGTAGATGGAAAAAGAAAAAGAAATGCACCATGCTTTTGACTCTTAAGTGGAGGCTAGTCTCTCTCTCTCTCTCTCTCTCTCTCTCTCTCTCTCTCTCTCTCTCTCTCTCTCTCTCTCTCTCTCTCTCTCTCTCTCATGTATGCTCAATGTTAAGGAAAGATTCCTGAATCTCTGCTCTAGTTCCTTTTTTTCTTACTCTCTCTATTTTTTTTTCCACAGGGTCTGAGAGCTCACGCATGCATAGACAAACAAATGGCCGTGTTTGGGAAAGTGGTTGCCTTGTAGTGTAAGAGGCCGCGAGGTGTGGCTGTGGGGAGGGTTTTGGAAGTGTCATCATGTAGACTGTGCGGTGAGGACCTCGAGGTCTGGTTGGAATGTGGCCTAGGAACCCTGTGGTCTGGTGGTTTATGGCCTCCCGAGGATTAAATATGGACCTTCCCAATGGGGTGGAAAAAGCAGAATGCTAGATCAACCATTTTTAATTGGCAAATGCCTCTCCTGTCCTCTCTTCCTCTCTCTCTTCTCTCTCACCCTCTCTCTCTCTCTCTCTCTCTTCACCCCTTCTTTCTTTCTTTCTTTCTTTCTTTCTTTCTTTCTCTCTTTCTCTCTTTCTATCCCCCCCTTCTATCTCTCTCTCTCTCAGTCTTTATTTCTTTCTGTCTAAGTGTCCTCGATTGCGGTTTGTATGTGGTAATCCTCTGACCCCAGGGGTCAAGCACTGGAGAGCGTGAGCTCATCACCAAGAGGGATGAATCCCTGCAGATGCCCTTGCGGTCAGCAGGAGGGTCGGATGGGGTATGTAGTGGAAAACTTCAGGAAGTGGCTTCGGTGGTCCTCCATTTTTCTTTTATGTCTTTGTTTATACCACACACCTTTTGCACCCCTCCCTTCATGTCTACGAACCTCTCCAATCGTTTTTTCCTCCTCCTCCTGAGCGTGATGGTCGACGGTCGTAAAGAAAGCCTGAGGTGGGAGGTTATTTTTGGAGGGCCTCTCTGACATCACCTCTCAGCCACGGCTATACTTATCCTTCCACAGCCCTTATCAAACGTCCACACCTCGCTGCTGTTTACTCCCCCAAACACATTAACCTCATCTAAACCCGCCGCTCTCCAGCTGCTTGCATGGTGTGATGCAGCGGAGGAAGAATGTAGCACATCAAAAGGGCTGCATCGCATCGGAGGGGACAAAAGAAGAGCTTGCGTTTGGTTCTTTGAGCCTGTGTCTTCTCATAAAAAAAACAAAGAAGACATTTGCACTAAACACGCTGATCCACTTATGTGTGCAGGAGCCAACCCCACATGTCTCCAGATCCGGTCAGAACGCATCAGGGAGGAAACAAACATATGAAATGGGCTGCCCTCCCTCTCTCTCCCTCTCTCTCCTTCCTCTGTCTCTCTCTCTTTCTCTCTCTCCCTTTTTCTCCCTCTCTCTCCTTCCTCTGTCTCTCTCTTTCTCTCTCTCCCTCTCTCTCCCTCTCCCTCTCTCTGTCTCCTTCCTCTCTCTGTTTCGCTCACCTTGTCTCTCTCCCTCTTTGTCTCTCTCTTCTGTCTCTTTTCCTCTATCTTTTGCTCTCTCTCTCTTTCCTCCTATCTCTCTCTTTCGCTCTCTCTCTCTCTTTTCTTTCTCCCTCTCCTTTCTCATAGATAAGGAGCTTTTGTGTGTTGCCTTTCTTGCATGCTTTATTGCCTCCTAAAAACATACAGACAGGGTGAGAAGGGAGCTCTGAGAAAGAAAGAAAGAACAAGAAGGAGAGTGAGAGAGAGAGTCAGAGAATGAGAAAGAGAGAGTGAGAGAGAACTGAATCTGTTTTTTGTGGGGTGATGTTTGTGGAGCTTTGGACTCATTGGGCCATGCAATAAGACTTCCTGGAAAAGGACTCAGAAATTCCACAGTCCTTGTAACTGTTTTAAAAGACAAAAAAAGGGAAAAAGAACAGAAAGCGAGCTAGAGGAGAAAGGGAGAACAGTAATGTTGAAAGAATCCGAGAGAACTGAGGGAATCATCCGCTTGCCTACAGCCCCCTGGACTAATCGCTTTCAGATGTACGACGTCTTTCATTTTCAAAAGCACATAAAACATCGGCTGTCTCAGGAGAATCTGTGTTACGGCAGGAATTTACTGCGTACAGTCACCACTCCATTCAGTCATGTTCTACCAGCTCACCTTGTGTCGAAAGTATAGTTTTTATACCCCCCCCCCCACATCCCCCAACCACCCCCCCTTTCATACCTCTGCTGCCATATCTCAGGCGTGAAGTCTGTCCATGTGCTCCCCACGCTACTCTTCCTCTTTCATATTGCCCAGGGAGAGATAAACCATGGAGGAGAGAGTGAGATCATTTTTGTGTCCTGACATTTAATCCTCAGCAGCATCCCAAGGTGACAAGAATCTCCTGAGGAAACTCCCACTTACATCTGCAGTTCCAGGCAGTCAGTCTCATGATGATGATATTTTTATTTTATTATTTTTATTTTTTTTTACATCTGACTTGCAGTGCAGTGGAGTGGAGCATTTATGAGTTATTATCAGTTATCTTTTTTTGGTGAATACATGTGGCTTCACTCAAGTCTAAATGAAGACCTTAATTGTAACCTTACTTCCTGTCACCATGTCGTAAATCTTCTTATCGGATACAGATTAATGTTGGAGGGCAACATTAAAATCCAGTCAACCATTTTTCCTCCACAGTAGTGGCTTTAAGCATCAAGTCCTTGGTTGACTTATGCCTTTTTCAGATACAACTCAAATTACGATCATTATATTTAATAGCTCAGTCATGCCCCCTAATCCAATAAAAAAAAGTAAGTGGTGTCAGCTACAGGTTACAAGTCTGATTGGATATTTTACACCCCACATGGTATATGTATAGTGCAACAGCCGTGTAATGTTCTTCCACCCAGTTGGTGTGTCATTGTTCAGAGCTTAGATTCACATTTTAGCTGCCTTAAACCATGAGAAGATCCTATTGTTGACACTGTGGCAAATGCAGCCTTAGGCCCTTACAAAATAAAAGTCTAAGCTCCGTCACACAAGGAAAGAGCTGAGCCCGAGCACAGGGAGTGGGGACGTTGGCAGTGTTGGGCTGAGAGGGTCGAGTGAGAGTCAATCTCGAGTTTCGCCAAAAAGCCTTGAGGCGTGTGTACACAGCTCCGCTTCTGCGAAATAGGACTGTGCAATGGGCATGGCGTGGAGCGCCCTTGTTTTGACACGGTGGAGACCTGGGTCGTTCCGGACCGTGACAATGACCTTGCACTTTGGCCCGGACAAACTCCATCTCTATCTGTTTATCCTGACCTCTCAAGGGCCTTGGGGCCTCCAAATGAAAACCTCATGGAGGTACAGATGTTGGGGTGAGAGGAGCTGAGGTGATGGACTGAGGTGCCATCTCTCCTTCACATCTCTATTGCTGTCTTCTGTTGCCATAGGTGTATCCATACGATTCCAGGCGTTTTTATGAACTTTGTTGAGCAACCATCCAAAAGGCAATATTTTACGAAGACAGACAGAGCAGTGTAGACTATTTTGCTTTCAATTGATACACGCTGTAGGCCTTAACCTGGAGTGTGCAGCTATGAATGTGGATCTGGCAGATATGCAACAAGCTGTGAAAAGATAGATAGATAGATGTACTTTATTGATCCCAAGCTGGGAAATTACAGAAAAGTGTAGCATACATCAGAGGAAAGAGTGATTGTATTGCCTGTTATCACAGTTGGCTTCTAAACATCTGTGTGTTTGTGTGTGTGCGTGTTGATTTGACTGGGCAATGAAAGCAGTGGAGGATGGAGAGCTGGTTGGGGGAAGTCCAAAGGGAGCCACTCCTTCAGCGGAGCCAAAGGCTGGAGCAACAGCGCCGTCTCCACAAGCGATAATAAAGCTCGGGCCAGGTCCATCACTCCTGAGCGCACTCTGATTGTTTGCACAGCAGGGCTTCGTCTCTCCCACTCCAACACTAATTATTTACACTGAGGGTCTCCAAGTCAAGACCCACCACTCGCCCTCGCCAACAACAGCCAGGTCGGGGTTACATGGTATGGGGATGGGGATGGTACTGCTGCTGGCTACCCAGAGGCTGACGGACTGATATGATCCAGGGATTAGAACAAAATAATAAATTCTGTCCAAGCTGTCGTGAATGTTATTCTCCAAAGCTTTACATAAAGTCTAATCATGCAGGGATGGATAAACAATTAAAGACCCACATGATCAACATTTGGGGAGTTTTATAGCAAACAATTACACTAGTAAATACTATATTGGGGAGAGAAGCATAACTTTGATGTGAAGTTCCGAATTCCTGTGAGACCAGACTCGTATAAACCGTGACTAACAGCTGAGGAGATGGACATGGAATGATGCAGGTGTTTATAAGTCTATCAACCAGTCCTTATGCTGTCCTATTATTTGTTTTACATGCTCCTTTAAAAACAAAAAAATCAAAGAGGAATGCCTGCCCGCTCTAACACTAGCAAGACCACAAATCCGCTGGTCTGGCCAAGCCTTAAGCAGTGCGCACTTTTTCTTTTTTACGAGTGTGAACCTCAAGTAAAGCAGGTGTACCTTTGACAAATGGATGGACAGCCTGGATGATCATTAAGGGGTCTAAACAACAGATGCTAAGATGCTTCGCTCCAGAACGTTCTACCTGCATTAAGTGTCTCACCCACTTCCTGCAGCTGTTTCCACAGAGGTTCTAGAAGCCCACGGATGGGATGCTGTTGTTTAGAAGAGGAGGGGGTGAATAGATGTCAGGCGTAAAAAAAAAACTAAAAAGACAAGGGGTCACTTTGCATGATTTCATATAATATATCAATTATCCTATGGGTATCTAGGCCCATATATGGACGCTCTCCAGAAATACTTTTGTTTATGGTTCATGATTTGGGATTATATGGATGGATTCGCATTATAACACATGAGGACACGGTGGGTCTGTAACATGATTGGACCACCCAGGAGTTATATACAAACTAACAGTGCTGGGATCAGAGGATCTGAGTGTCTGAGAGCAGCAGTGCGTGTGTGACATCAGAGGTACATCTCATGGCCTAGTTCACACAGTATGTTACTCAAACACTCATACATGTATACTGTCTCATTCTCTCTCATACACACACAAACACACACACACACACATACACTCCCTCATACATACTCTCTCTCTCTCTCCCTCCCTCTCTCTCTCTCTTTACTCTGTCTCTCTCTCTCTCTCTTTCTCTCTCTCTCTCTCTCTCACACACACACACACACACTCACACACACACTCTCACACATCTACTAACACACCAATTGGGAAGTGTCGAAGAGGATCTTCCTTTCTCTCTGTGTGGCCACGGTGGTAGGGTCAGTTTGGGTTGAGTGCATCAGGTGGCCAGCTGTGTTTGCCTGCGTCCTTGACAGCAGGAGCAGGAAGTGTGGCGGTATGCAAAAACGACGACAAACACCTACAGACAAACATCTCGGTCTGCCGGCGAGCCCAGACCGAGCCAGCAATAAAAGAAGACAAGGGGCCAACGTTATTTAAAAGGAAAACAGACAGTGGAACAATGTGTGGAAAACTCATCAGCTCTCTCTCTCTCTCTCTCTCTCTCTCTCTCTCCCTCTAGCCCCTTTTCAGTGTCTTTCTCTTTGGACTGCCGGTGGCGGCGGCAGCAGGGTGGGTTAAGGGAAGGGAAGGACTTGTGTGATCCAGGTGGGGCGTGAGAGATGCAGCAGCCCCTGCGGCTGCGGCTCTGCCTGGGTGTTTGCTGAGCATTAACAAGTGTGATCCTGTCCAGCAGACTCGACAGTGGGGTGTCACCTCTGTGGAACTCCCACACGGCAGCTTTGAAGTGCCCCCCACTGAAGGTGAGGGTGTGTGGTGTGGGGCAGGGCCCATCAGGCAGGCAGGCCAGCAGGCCAGCAGGGGCTGAGTGCAAGGGGAAGGGTGCGGAGGGTGGGGAGGGGCTGCTGAGGCATTGAGTCTGCCCAGCTGTTGGATGTTCAACTCCACTGGATGCTCGAGTCAAATATTTAGATCACGGAGACAATGAAGCATTAAGGAGATGGTACACAGGGCAACATTTTGAGCAATGTTGCTGGGCAACATTATTAAACAAATGCTGTAATGCTGTTTGTGCACTTTCTAACTGATAGTAGGCAACGCCTTTTTATCAGGGCAAATTACATCATTAGTATACAACTTGTTGTGATCATCCAAACTAAATATTTAGGAGACTATGATGTTGTTGCCAAAAGGTTTCCCCATGTACCATTACCTTTAGAGTTTCAAATACATATAAAGATATAGAACACGTGCCTGTTGGTTTTATGTATTTGATTGACAGGTTTTAATTTCAATTGATTGCAATACAGCTTCACATTCAGTCTCGTACTGTTCAGCAGCACACTCTTTGTGTTAGCAGAAAAACACATGGTCAGTTAGATAAGCAGGAGGAATGTTTTGGTCTGAAGTTTCTAAGCGGATGTGAGAGTAGCATTGTGGCCTGATGGGATGATGAGCCACACCAGCTTCAAAGTGTGGTGATTCACAAGAACCTTTCATGGACACAGACTTCTCTGTAGCTATCTGCTGAATGACTGGGTTTCCACTTGTTACTAAAAAAAACTTCGCAAATTGGGTTACTGTCAACCTCGGTGTAAGCCCAATAAATGCCTGTCTTTAGTTTTTGATTCATAGTACATTCAGAGTCAGAAAACACCACCATAATCTTCTATTTCCTGCTGTTCTTGTGCAGATATACAGTCTTAAGCCTGGGCTGCCTCACCGATGTTGCGGGACAGAAATGCCTCCTGCTCTCACTCTCCTCACTCTGCCACCCTTCCCTTCACATCGTCCGTCTTCATTACCCTCTTTCCCACATGCCGCTCATGTGATTTACTGCCTGTACTGTTCCAGAGTATGTGTGTGTGTATGTTTGTGTGTGTGTTTACGTTGAGTGTGTGTGTGTGTGTGTGTGTGTGTGTGTGTGTGTGTGTGTGTGTGTGTATGTATGTGTGTGTGTGTGTGTGTGTGTGTGTGTGTGAGTGTGTGAGTGAGTGTGTG